>VDFB02271358.1:709125722-709158812 GCA_007258455.2 Sequoia sempervirens | reverse complement strand
AACCAATTTACTCAAATGACTCCCACATCAATATCAATTACAAATCACATCCTAAGCACCTTAATTTTACCAATCAACCCCTTATATAATGCAAGGTACAATTCAAGCTTTACAACCATTTAAACAAGACATAAAAATAAATTAAACATGGCCATGATGACAATTGCACTCATAAAACATTACATAAAAATATGCATCATTTACAGTAATAACTTTGTTGATAACAATCACTTCAACACTTAATCCAAAGCCAAGACATAATCCTTTTGTCTGCAACATGTTTTCTAACCTAAAACAATGCAAAACAAAATGAAAAGAAAATAAAGAATAACACAAAACAACACCTCAATATTAGGGCTTAAGTTGAAACTCAAACTTGAAAACTACAATGAAACTTATTTTACCTCGTTCAAGTTTGATGGAGTTGATTCCCCCATTTGATGGCTTGATATTGTGCTCTATGTTGATTTCAACAACATAACGACTTGTTGTAGCTTGATTTGGATGCACGGATGGAGTTTTTTGGATATGGATGTAGGATGGATAGCTTGAAAGATGGAGATGATGAGTTCTTAGGATTAGGGTTGGATGAGAAGAGATTATCAAGAGTGCCAAAAGAAGAGCTTGAATGTGCATGAGATGGTTAGGGTTGCAAAATGGAAAAGTGTTAGTCATTTAGTAAGGGAGATTCAAAATAGAGGGTGGAGATTAAAGGAGCAAAAGAAATCAAGGGCTAAGATCAAAGAGTTGACTAAAGGAATTAAAAATTCCTTTTTAATGTGCTTGAAGATGATAAAAGGAATTAAAAATTCCTTAGAAACCTTGGATGAATAAAATGGAATTTAAAATTCCATTGGAAAGGACATGTGGATTTTAAATAGAATTAAAAATTCCATGAGAGGACCTTGGGAAGATAAAAAATAATTAAATATTCCTTGGGGAATGGGGAGAGTTGACTAAAGTAGTTGATTAGACTAGCTAATTAATGATTAGAGGATAGTTAGGTGGCTAATGAAGATTATGATCCAACTTGCAAAAGTTGGAGGATGTGAAACATGGGAGGACCTTGGGAAGACAAAAAGGAATTAAAAATTTCTTGGGGAATGGGGAGAGTTGACGAAAGGGGTTGATTAGACTACCTAATCAATGGTTAGAGGATAGTTAGGTGGCTAATGAAGATTAGTAGCCAACTTGTAAATGTTGGAGGATGTGATATATCCTAATCATTGATTAGACATGTGCACACCCCTAATGATGGGATTAGGAGGTGTATTAGGATTAGGTAGATGGATGGGAGTTAAAGGAAATTAAATAAATGGATTATTTATTTAATTCCTTGAAGGAAAGGAATAAAGGGGTAAGGTATTTAATTATTTAACTAAATACCTTAAGGATTTAGAGGACTTTAGGGGTATTAATTAAATAATAGTAATATTACTTAATTAATGCAAATAAGAGGATATTTAGATGAAAAGGGATAAATTTGGACAAATGTAAGTGTTCAATTTTAGGTATCTACATTTTTCCCCTCTCTGAGATTGTGCTACAAAGTAGCATCAGTTCAAAGAACATTAAAAGATAGGACCAAGAAGAAGATGGTTAGATTGGAAAAGATGCCCCAATCATTCAAAGTAGTGACTAGAAAGAAAGATTATGGGGGTGAAGATGAAGATTATGGATTGAGGATGCCTCGTCAATATGACATGTAGGTTCAAGATAACACAGTTGTGCTCTCGAAATGGATAAGATGATGTGAGCGTAGATGGGGAAGATGATTCAGAATGATGGATAAGAGAGGATGACATAAGATGAAGAGATAAAAGCAAGAAAAAATGGATTCAAGGAAAAATGTGATGTTTCCCTAGTCAAGATACAAGCCCAAAATGAATTGATGATGGGTGGAGCACTGTCGATGAGATATTCCAAAGCAATGCAAAAGGGATAGGGAAGGATACATTCCAAGACAACACCAAAGGATAGGGAAGGATACATCTTGATTATGATGATGAGAGTGGTGATGAAAGTGTTGTTGATGAGGGAAGGATATATCCCAAAAAAAACTAAAGGATATGGAAGGATGCATTCTAATTGATGGCACTCTCAAATTTTACAAATTTTAAGTTCCCATTTCAAAATTTTGCCTTTGCACTTTTGGAAGTGCACCTAAAGAATCTGCCTAAGTGACCTATTTTGGGAGGTCATATTTCAAAGCCTATTATTTTTCATGAAAAATCCCTTTGAAAACCCACTCATATGTCATATGTTGGTAGGCATGTCAAATTTCAACTTACAATGATGAGTTTTGGCATAGTTTTCTAAAGCAAAGCTGGAGGGTTTTCACACTTTTCTATTGTTTGCAAACTCTCAGTTTTGCAAAGTAGCCTCCTATTTGAGATTGCATTTTAAAACTAGATGATCTTCATGTAAAAATGATTTTTGTTCTCCATTCTCCATTCAGAAGTGTGCTCTCATGTCAGGTTTCAAAGTCTTATGAGCTGATTTTCTATTTTTAACAGGTCAACCAAATGCAATTTGTTCAATTTTGTACCTACAATTTTTGAAACCTTTCTAAGAGGTCAACTTTTACCTTCAATATCTTTTGATGGAAAATGATTCAAGAAAATTCCCCTTTCACACATTCTCACTATACCAAAATGATCCCATTTGTCTAGTGGTAGCTCACTAGGAGTTGATTTGGTATTTTTTTTCAATGAGGTGATTTTGTGAGTTTTAATTGATTTTGAATAGGCTATTGTTGCAAAAAAGCTCAACTGAGCAACTTTGATAGTGAATAAATTTCACCTCATGATCCATTTCTCTAAGCCATATAATGCACTCTATTCTTGGGCCAAATGTTTACAGGCTTTCAAATTTTTATGTCTCTAGGAGGTTGTTTGACCAGTTTTCAAGGGCAATTCCTGAGCCCACTTGGCCAATTTTTCTCATTATTCAAACATGCCTAAAAGCAAGTTCTAAGGATAACGCAGTTCATGTTTACACTCCAAAAGCATTTGAAAGTTGTATTAGAACAATATAAGCATGAAACTTGTTGAAAACAAAATTGTTTTTTAGTTGGGTCCACATGGGACCTAGCATGCTTTTTACAATTATGAATTCAAAAATGTTGAATTGTTGCAATCATTCTATGAAAAATGTTTCGAATAATTCAACATGTGGAAGGATTACTTCATCTAGAATAATAAGGCATAATCAATTTTAGGTGGTGAAGATAATGTGTTAACTTGTGTACTTTGATTGGTACTCGATAGAGGTACCATAGACCTTCAATGGAAACCTTGTGATGAAGTGTTCCAATTGATATGTTTAATGGTTATTGTTTAATTTTTTACATGGGAATTAAGAAGTATTTGGTAGCACATTTGTGCCTACATCATATTCCCAGTTTGCAGGAGCATAAAATCATCCTCAAATGAATGGAGGCATGAAAGAAGGGAAGATCCAAATGAGGCCATTCCTCTAGACCAATGGATTGAATAGTTTTGTTATGGGCTAGAAGTGATCTTTGTTTCTACTATAGGAGGCACTCTAGTTTAAATCTAAAGGAGAACAAAGCTTTTGTTTTCTAGAGGAATATCAAGAGTTTTAGGACACCATCATTTGAAAGCTATATAAAATTGGAAGGTATATATTTTTTATCAATGTGATCCAATCATATTTAAAAGATGAAGTGGAGATTCTAATATTCTAAGGAAACATAAAAGGCTTGCTAACTATAATCTGGTGTTAGCATAGAGGACAAAGGGGTTGTGTGGCTAGATTTATGTTCTAGTTCACTAACTTGCACCATGAGTTGTTTTGCACACATAATGAATGTTGAAAATGCCTTAGAAAATTTTAAGCAAATGCAATTGGCATGTGCGAAGGGGTTGGGGTCGGCCTTTTTCAGCAAATGAAAAATGAAATAAGGCTTCCATAGAACACCATCATGGAATGCTAATCACAAAACAAGGTAGTTTGAAAGCTACATGATATTAATAAAGCAACACATTTATGCATGCAAATATGGCGTAGACAAGATGAAGTAGAGCATTGAAATGAAGGATTGGTGGTGGTTCTGATGAAAAGACTTTAAAAACCTAAATCAAATGCATCCAGCCAAAGCAAAAATCTATGATGGAATGCCTGGAGTTTGCATATGCAAAAAATGGATTCGGTGAAAACAATTTAGGAAATTTCAAGCATAAAAGATAAAGGAAGCAACCCACACTTGAGAGGGAGGTTGTGATTCACATAAATCCCATTGAACAAGCCAAGGCATGGGTTTGACGTGATATAAGCCCATTTAAAATTGATTTGGGAGCATAAACAAGGCATGTAAATTTAATTTAAATCCAAAATCAATGCTAATAAATGGCCATGAAACACCATTACAAAGAGAATGCTTCAGATTCAATACACAATATGGATGTATTGAAGTGTAATAACCCCTTTGCACTTCGTCTTGACCATGAAGCCGTATGTGATTTGGTCTCTCCTTTAGAGATAATTGTTTGATAGCATGCTGTGAATAATGTGATTGATTAGTGTCCTTGTTCGATTGTTTTGTTAACTAGGAATCAGTGGATTTAAAAGGCTTTGTGATAAGCTCTTATATGAATGAAGGATAAAATTAAATAACGTGGTTTTGGGTCAATTAATATTTGGATTAATTATTATATTAACCATAAAGTTAATTGAAGTTATAGGCAACAAATATCTTGATGGATAACCGAAGTGGGTAAGGAAGTACTTGGTGGTTACACTCTTAGTGGAGAAAAATATGGGAAGTTACACTCTTAGTGGAGTTTTCTAACAAATTCCAGGTGTGAGCTAAAGAGAGGGATTCTACATGTATAGTTGGATGGCGGCTCTGCATGTACAGTTCCATGACGGCTTTGCAGGGAGACTACCATTTTTTGGAGGTGGATCTGAATGGTTGCATGGGAGAGCGTGGTGGAAAGAATTTCAATGAAGGATATTGATGGAGGGAAAGAGGAGGAGGCTTAGCAAGGAAGAAAAGAAATTGCAAAGGATTATCCTCATTCGATTTTGGAAGAGACATCATATCGGAATAACTAGAGGGAAGCGAAATGAATTTTATAGATGAGTTTTTCTTCTCACTGTTGTTTGTCTTTTTTCATGGACAAGTGGATCTGTATATAATAATAGTGTGATTATCTGTCATGCATAAAGGATAACTAGCATTTTTGGGTAAACCTTGGTTTGGTAGGTCAATTTTATCTTTCTCCTGATTGGTTTCTTGAACCTTCATCGATGAATACTCCTTCAACCTGTTGCATTAAGTGTTGGCGTTTTCTCTCTACTTGATGTAATTCTGTTCATGACTGTCTGTAAATTAATTACTATGTCTGGATTGCCTCGGTAGTAATTCAGAAATCTTGCCTTCTATTGGAAGGACGAAGGCTTTAGTTGTAGACCTTGGTTTTCATTAACCAATTGTCTTTGCTAGGGATTTTAAATGCCTCTAAATACTAACTGTATTTCCTATCTCATCGCGCTCTGTTGATTACGATGTCAAGAGGTATAGGTGTATTTTGTAATAGCCTAGGTTTTCTCTTATTTGAAGACAGGACTGATGACACTTCAAAAATATTATGGTTAGCACATCACTTGGTTGTGATTCAGGATTACTAGGATAGATCATAGTGCATTCAGGTCTTAAACAAACTCAGAAATTCTCATCAGAGAAAATATAACTTCAGGCAATAAATTTGAATACCAAATATAGTTCATTAGATAGGAATGAAGTAGCACCACATACAAGTCTAAGGATTCATCATTAATGTTCAATACAATTCAGTTACAGTGAATGCACACCCACTTACAAAGACACCTACAAATGTTTTAGATCTGGAAGGTATGATGCTAAAAGTAGATTCAAACCTAACAGAGATGGCGATTCCCTTTATAGGCTGTTGGCTCTTTTTCCCTGCAGTAAGGAGTTAAGGTGTGAAACCCTCAACTTTCGCTATATACTTCCTCATCTCTTAGTGTAGTTTCCCTTAATCTGCCTTTAGATTTGGACTCAGATGTGGAAATTCTTGCACAACTCTGGTTTATTTCTGCAAGCACTTCCACCTGGACTGTTTTTCAAGGTATGGCAGCTCACTGTCCGCCTAGTACTTTCCTTGGAACTGGTTTAGATTGCGGGCCCATCTACAGGATTGTGCAGCGATTTAGCTTCACCTAAACTTTGAATCCATTAACCTAAACTGGTATCTGAATTGTGAATCCACACCTGATCCCCTACCCAAAGCTTAGTTAGCAACTTAGATTAGGTGGTCTCTTGGATAGATATTCTCTTTCTAAAAATTATGGGTTGTCTTCTTTATTTGGAGCCGCTTTTAAGATAATGTGATTGCTTTTCAGCCTTTCATCTTGCTTATTTATTGTTCTGGAAAATACTGCTAGCAATTGTACCTTGGTGTGCAATGAGTACACTATAGAGGTGTGGAAGGTCAATTTAAAAAAAAAGGTTTAAATAAAGTTCCTGATTTCATTTGCCACCTGTCTCAGCCGCACACTTGAACATAGAATGGTGTAAAAGTCTAAATAACCTCTTTGATTCCTTTGACAATCTATCATAGCTACAGCACAAATAAAATAAGATGTTGCATGATTTAAATAAACTTCATGTCTCAGTTGGAAACTTGTCACAGCGGTAGTGCTTGAACATGGTTGAGCGAATAGATTTAATATACCGCTTGATTCCTATGGCAAGCTGTCATAGCTGCAGCGCTTGAAACTAAAATTTTGTCTTGATTTAAATAACCTTTCTGTTGGCAACTTGCCACATCTACAACACATGAAAATACATTGTGGTAGAGATTTAGATGATCTCCATGAATCCTTTGTCAATGAGGGTATTTAGGCTTCCTATCCGACTCAATTCAAAACATCAAACTCTTGAATGTTTGCTTCAGTATACAAATAGCTCTGAAATATTATCTTCCCAATTGTTTTCTCTTGTGGCTAGGTTCTGGGTAGATAATTGAAATCTTTCTTGTATTTAAAGAAAAATCTACGCTATTTAAACCTTGAAAAACAAAAGAAGATTGATGTTTAGTTTCTAAGTAGCTTTATGATATAAATCTCTGGTAAGGGAGAAAACGTATTTTAGTAATACTAGGAAGAGGTAAGTAATAATATAGTTAAGGATCTATTATGAATTTATGAACCTAACTATAATTACTCAAACAAAGGGCACAATGATGAGATAGCAGGCCACTGCTTAAACTTTTAATTCAAACTATTCTCATCAACCACTTATCTCATCTGGTTTAGACTTCCTTGATTAGCCCAATCTACGTTTATATGAATAGATTTACGTAGAAGCAAATGGGTTGTGTTTGCTAGAACGTGGGTATATATTGTTCTTTAACGAAAATATTTTATAATGAACGTATTAATAAAATATTAATTGACTAATTATGTTTATGTATATTTAAAGAAATGATTATAAATCATGACTTAGAATAGAAGTAATTTGTTGTTATGCTTTGATAACTTCTTTTATTTTAAACGATTTTATAATGAGCATAGTGAAATATTAGTAAGATATGGGTATATAGTCTTTGATGATTTAAAATGATTTCTTGTCGGGTGAAAAGACAAATTGTAGATGATGATTCAATTGTTCTTTGAAGTTTATTGTTTTTGATTTGTTGGTGAGTGTAATCTGAATGTGATAAATATTTATTGAGATATTTAACTTCTTTGGTTATTTTAAATTCTCTTTATAAGTTTGAGATGATAGTGAATTTAATGGTCCTATGAAGTTATGACTTCTGCTTGTGGTTAGTTTTGAAATGAAGGGTTTTATGTATTGTCTTGGAGTAATGTTTTGAGTTAATGTTGGGAACTGGGTTGTGATAAATGGACTTTTGAGAAGATTTGACTTTGTGATTGTTTGATTTTGAGATTGAAGTTGATTTTGAGATCAAGTTTTGTTGCCACCTTGTTGGGAAACCTTTGTTTTAGTGATTTATCAGTCTTCCAGAGAAAGGGAAAGAAAGGTGTTGCTTTATTATTGGCCTTCACTTTTGGTTCTTTGTGAACTATTGCTCGTATGATCTATTTGATGATTGGGTTTAGCCTTGCACTTGAAAATAGTTTCGTTATGAGGATTTTGTGTAGGATGGTGTATGCCTTGCTTAATGCAATTTATCTTGTGGCTTTATATGTTGTGCATGGGGGCTTACCCTAATAGTGTCTTTTGAGTTTTGTTGATTATAAGGGGAGTGGCTTTCAATGGGGGCCAAGACCCGGAAGAGATCCCAGGATAACTCATTGGAAGTTTATTAATCAAGTGAAAACATTAATATTTAATTAGGGGTTTTGGATAGAATCACACATTAACAAGATATAAGTGAATGCCTCACTCATGGCTCAAGTGCTTGTATGGGCTTGAGATGAGTTGAGAAGGCCTGGAATGGAAAAATCATTGTCTTGTCCTTATGAAAGATAATCGATGCCGCATTGGATTGCATGTGGGGCCGGGTTTTGTAAGAGGTCACCAGGGTAACCCAAGTTGGGGGTCGGGGCCTAGGAAGATTCGCCAGGGTAACCCATGCAACATTGCGATGACACTCTTCCTTTAACAACTATGTATGCTTGTTTCCCTCTATGTTATTCTTGAGCCTCTGGAAGCACATGTTGGCATTTGTATGTTGATGCTTTATTGGTTGTTCCTTATGTTGGGCACATCTTGTGTTGGTTATATCTTGTGCTGAGATTGCCTTATGTTATTGTGGATCTTGTTGTGAAGTTTTGTAAACCTTGTCCTTCATGATGGTTTGGTTGGGATTCCTTCTTGTCATCTCTTAGCACGGGGGGTGGGCCTTCGGGTCCACGTGGTTGGGTGGAACGTGTTATGCACCCCATTGGGTCCCCAATCGTCGATCGAGAAGTGCGAAATTGTACCTTGCAGTGACTCCTGAGTTGAATCCAGTATTGCAGCTTTGTACCCCTTCATTTCAAATGTATCATTCCATTTTATTGTATCTTCCCCATTCATGTTGGGAAGTGGCATTGTAATATTGTAACCCTTGATTAATGTGTTGACCATGTTCATGTTATCTTATGATTACTGGTGTATACTTACCTTTCATGTGATGTAATAATGTTGTTGTGAAAAATAATGCAGTCATGTAAACCCGAGGGATTTGTTATATGTAGTTCATGTTTAGTTTTCATTTCATGTAATATATGATTATTATGATGTATGTTAGTACTTTAAAAAAAAAATTGGTGCCATAAATGTTAGATGTATTGTATCCTTTGGGGTTGCTTGCGGGGCATTACACTAGACGACATAGAACGCCCAACCGGTGTGTGGTCAAGGGAATCATAGTGAAGGGAATTCTCAAAATTTAATGGTCCATCAAAACCTCGCGGGGGAAAACATAAACCAGCGGAAGGATTGGAAAATTTTTTTTAGGGGGTTAGCCAACCCTAGTCCTCGTAATTGAACAGTTATCTGGCGAGCAATTGAAGCCATTTCTTGCACGACGACACCAAGATCCATGGTGAAACCCTCACTTCGGGCATTACAGCTAGGCTCTAGAAGATCACACCCCCTCAGAACATCAGACGTAGGAGTAGAAATGAGCGAAGATATTGTAAGCATGAGAGATTTCTTATTTTTGAAAATTATTTTATTCAAATTACAATATTTATTAACATATATTCATAATTTTTTATTGAAGAACAATTGATATTAACCATGGGAAAGAATAAGTGAGAACCACCTGAACAACTTGAAGCAAAAAAGAAAAAAAAGGGAGCACATGAAAAGACTATGTGAAATGAGGAAAGTTGGAGGAGAAGGTAAGTCATCTATACCAACTGACATTAATATATAATCAAACACCAAAACACCTATTGAAGATATAAATGATGGATCAAATTTACCAAATGCAAACCAAGAACAAGCACCAAGCATCACACCTATTGAGACAAGGAATGATCAATCAAATGTACCAAATGCAAATCAAGAACAAATGCCAAGCATAACACCTATTGAGACAAGGAATGATTAATCAAATGTATCAAATGAAAATCAAGATCACACACTAATCATAACACCTCCTCAAATTATTCATAATTTTTTTTATCTAATTGACATAGATGAAAATATTTTGAAGCCAATGCCTGAAAAAATTCTCAATCGCACTTGTAGAAGAATGGCTAATAAAAATATGGAAAAACAATTTTGAGAGCTTAAGTGAAACTAGGAGGTGCCAATTTTTTGCTGAAATGATTAAAAATATTAATTTAGAGGCACTATGAAGATCCTTTGCTTTAGACCATCAAATACCAACGGTGAAAGAGCTATTGTAAGAAATCTAATTGGTGTGTATCAATCAATAGGTTCAACATCGTGTACTAAAGATAGAAATGTTACCCAACGTGTTCTTACATCAACTATATTAAGCAACAAAACTAAAAAATCTCATTTGATTACCAAACCAAGTAGGTCACTAAAAATAAGTAGAACACTATTAAATTCCATTGGGAGATGTGAAACAATTGAGGATCCTAATAGTAATTCTCTATGGGTATTTTCAAGTAGACTTCCACGCAAAGACAAGGTTGTAGTTGATGTATTGAGAGCGTTGATTGATTCTTTTTGGCAAGATAACACAAGAGTTTCACCCAATCAAAGAGATGTTGTTAGGAGGATAATAGGATCTCAAAATCATGAACCACACCTAAACACTTTTTTGATATGACTTAAACTCAATTTTATGAAAATTTTAATCAAAGTTATCCTCAAGTGAGAATTAGTCAAAGGTTTTTGAAATGGTCAAACCTTTTCAGGTTAAGATAAATCATGCGCACACTACATGTTGTTGGAGGATGTATATTGAATTCTCCATGCATTATGATACTTATCATTTTATATGTGTTACTTTGCATACTGATGATGTTTTGCAAGAATGTGGTATACACATCCCTCTTAAATCATCAATAAATTTCATATCAAGAAATTTTATTTCAAGTGTATTATGTAGAAGAGATGATGGACAATTTTTATAAGAAGTTATGTTTGAAAGTATCATGTGTTACTTGTAGTGGTTTGCAACTTTTTCAAAAATGTCTACATTTAGAGATCACACATGAAATTGGAAAAAAACTAGTTACTTTTGGAAAATACACAACAGTGACATATGGGGCTAAAGATGGAAAAGAGTTGAAGAGATGTGAGTTAGTGAATACATATACTTCTGTAGCTGAATTTATGAGGTTTTTTCAAGATAAAATAGTTTATTAGTACACAATGCATACACATAGAGCTCAATGGTTGGATAAGCAATGCAAGTTATTTAGGGATACATTTCCTCTTGGTACCATTGTTTCTATTGTAGATTTTGTTGGGAATTATACATTGCAACCACAAAATGAAGTGTAATCCTAGTATTACAAATCTATTCAGGTTCCTATTTTTATATGCATAACATTTATGCATACACATGGTAGTACATAGATAGACATAAAGATATTAAGAGAGTATCACTTCTACATCAACGACGATCGTACTCATTCCATAGAGTTTGTGCAAGGTTGCTTTCAAATTTTCTATGATAATTTAAGGAAAATAAATATGAGATATAATAAACACATCTTATGGTTAGATAACTGCATGCCACAATTCATGAATTCAAGGATATTCTATTGGTTGACTAGGATGCATGTGACAACTAGTGTTCAACATTTTTAGAATTTCACCGAGGCTGGACATCGAAAGGGTGAACATGATGGCATCAGAGTATGTGTAAAAAGAGCTCTAGCTAGAGAGGAGTTGAAGTACCAAGGTAGTGCTAAGTTCACCAATGTAGAAACAATTGTTCAATGGTGTAACTCCATAATGGTACCAAGTAATCAAGGTAAGTCTATGGTTTATTGATACTTTTGGTTGGTAAATGAATCTAATAATGTAAACTACCAAGATTATTGTACAGTTACAGGATCAAGTAAGTTTCACTTGTTTAGAAGTTCAAATGCAAGTTCACTGCTTATTTATATGAGATAGATTGCATGTTCTTGTCCTTCATGTATGGATTTTGTAGGGGAATATTGTGATTCAAAAGAGTGGGTTGACGAATGGTCTTGTAGACCTTTAGTTCCCATTGACACATATCAAGTTCCACAAGCACTACATTTGAACCAAATGGAAGTATCAGTGGACATTGACCATGAATCTAACCTAGTTCAACTAGGTATTGTGATTTAATAAATTAGTTGGAATCAAAATTTTAAGTCATTTTATTATGTATTTTACATGGTTTCTGGAATTAATTTATTCACTCAATGAAATGCAAGTCATGTGTATGCAGTTATTATTGATGAGAATAATGAAGAAGGAATGGATTATTTTGTGTCGTTGTGTAGAGGGGATAAAAAAATTGACTACCACAATCATTGACGGAGAGGATATTGAGTATCCAAAAGGGTCTATTGTTGTCATTGGAACATGGCTTAGAAGATACCCTATTCCAAAATGAGATGTTTGGTTGTTCTAGGACTTTGACACATATAGGCATATTCTTCATTACTATAACCTTATTGTTGCAACGAATATTCAATTGATTAAATATCATGGTAAGGAACTTAATAATAATTTATGGAAATTTTGTGAAGCTAACCACGAGGAAATACTTGAAACTATAAATGTTAGAGTTGATCCACAAGGTTTGGTAGATTGAATTTGGGCCAATAGCAGGCATTCAACGTGTTGGAGTATTGGATCAAATTGATTCCACGAAAGAGTAGAATAATTTTTAAAAAATTGTATATCGTTGGTTGATTGGCATATCATCTATTTGTTGTACCAATTGTATGAAATGTGTTTTTTTGTAAATATCATCAGTTGATTTGTATCTATGTACAAGTTAAATTTAGTATATATAAATGACCTACATTCTATGAAATGTTGGAAACAATTTTTTTTGTAAATATTGTTAGCTGATTTGTATCTATGTACAACTAAAATTTTATATATATAAACGAACAACATTCTACAAAATGTTGGAAGGACATTTTTTTTAAAATATTGTTAGCTGATTTGTATCTATGTACAACTGAAATTTTGTATATATGTAAAAAACAAAGATTCTACCATTATGTACCAATTGATTGTAAATGTGTGAGTTTTGTACATTTTGTTAGTTGGTTTGTATATATGTATAGTTGATATCTTTCATTGAAAATTTTGAAAACTCTTGTACATTTTGTTAATTATTGACACAATGTGTAAAATAAAATGTTTCACTTTTATAAATATGATTTTTTTTTTAGATTGAAGATAAAAACTAACTAAATCAAACCTTTAATAATGTCTAAAACTATTAAAAATTGGATAACATGGATCTTAAGAGAAAACACTCACACAATGTATCCCGAATTGTTTGGGAGAGTTGGGGTACAAAATAGAACCATGCCTAATATAGACATGCCCACTCGAATGTATTGGCACTGCCAGTTTGGCCCCATGAAGAACAAAACAAAAATTAGGCTACCTTGCAACTTAACATTACATGTATCTGATGATTTTTGGGGCAAAAAAAAAAACTTTCACTATGGCCTAATGTATTGGAGATGTGAAAAATGAGAGGGGGTATTGTAGAGGGGCTCTACAACTCCCTATAGCTTCAAACAAAATGTTCATAAGTTCCATGCTTTGCGAGAAATAGCTTTTCAAAGTTTGCCACTTTTTGGCATTTAGGGCTCTTAAGAGAAAGCATTAGTACAATGTAGCCTAGAAAGATCCGACATCCTTGGGTGTGAAATAGGACCTTTACAAGCATTAACACACCCACTTGAACATGTCAGTGTTGTTAGTTTGGTTGCATGATGGACGAAACAAAAGATAGGCAACATTGCAACTTTTCATTGAATTCATTTGACAATTTTTAGGGTAGCAAGAAAAAATTTCACCATGACCTAATGAATTGGAGATATGAAAAAATGAGAGAGGGTATTGTATAGGGACCCTAAAAATCCATGTAACTTCAAACAGAATGCTTGCTAGTGCCATGATTTTTGAGAAATAGCTTGTTGAAGTTTGTCATTTTTTGACATTTAGGGATCTTAAGAGAGAGCACTAGTACAAGATAGCCTCGAATGATCTGACATGATGGGGTGTGAAATAGAGCCTTTCCTAGTATAAACCTGCCCACCTAAATGTGTTGGCATTGTTGGTTTGGCCGCACAATGGACAAAACAAAAGTTAGGCAACATTACAAATTTTCATTAAATGCATCTAACAATTTTTGGGACAATGAGAAAAAAATTCACCATAGCTAAATGGATTGGAGATATGAAAAATAAGAGGGTATTGTAGAGGGACCCTACATCTCCCTATAGCTTCAAAAAGAATGTTTGTAAGTGCCACGATTTTTGAGAAACAACTCATCAAAGTCCATCACTTTTTGGCATTTAGGGATCTTAAAAGAGAGTGTTGGTACAATATAGCATGGAATGATTCAACATGTTGGGGTGTGAAATAGGACATTTCCTAGCATAAAATTTCCCACCCAAAGATTTTGGCACTGTCAATTTTTCCGCACAATGGATAGAACACAAGTTACACAGTATTGCAACTTTTCATTGAATGCATCTAATAGTTTTTGGTGCAATGAGAAAAAATTTCACCACAGCCAAATGGATTGGAGATATGAAAAAAAAGAGAGGGTATTGTAGAAGGACCCTACAACTCTGTGTACCTTTAGACAAAAAATTTGTAAGTGCCATGGTTTTCAAGAAATATCTCATCGAAGTTTGTCACTTTTTTGCATTTAGGGATCTTAAGAGAGAGCGTTGGTACAATATAGCCTGGAATGATCTAACATGTTGGGGTGTGAAATAAGACCTTTTCTAGCATAAATATGCCCACCTAGATGTGTTGGAATTGATGTTTTGGCCGCACGATGGATGAAACAAAAGTTAGGCAATATCTCAACTTTTCAATGAATGCATTTGACGGTTTTTGATAAAAAAGAAAAAAAATCACTATAGCCAAATGGATTGGAGATATGAAAAATGAGAGGGTATTGTAGAGGGACCCTATAGCTTCAAACAGAACATTTGTAAGTGCCATGGTTTCCAAGAAACGACTCATCAAAGTTTGTCACTTTTTGACATTTAGGGATCTTAACAGAAAGCACCAGTATAATATAGCATGGCATGATCCAACATCCTAGGGTATGAAATAGGACCTTTCCTAGCATAATTCTACCAACTCAAACATGTTGGTATTGTCAATTTGGCCACATGATGGATGGAACAAAATTTACACAACTTTGCAACTTTTCATTGAATGTGTTTGATGATTTTTGCAACATTTGAAAACTTTCCACCACAATCAAAAGGATTGGGGTCTTGAAATAGTGAGAGAGGTTATTATGGATTTATCCTACATGACCCTGTATGGTAGTCGAATGTACGATATTCTCATCATCTATTGGTTGCTAATTTGAATTTTGGTAAATAATATTTAAAATTCCAATACATTATTGTCTTCGTTGCATTGCACTCTATAAAAATAACTTTTAGATCAATATTTTTTGGGAAATATTTTTCTTTATAATCAATTATATGTTTTTGATAAGGTGATGAATTTGATGTTTTAATTAACTTTTTGTGACATGATAGCAAATTAGATTCAAAATTTTAAATTTGGATATGGGATATGATTCATACATACACCACTTGGGGTGAAGTAAATTATAAGAATATTTTAAACAATTTAAGCTACCAATTTACGCATAATTTTTTTATATAAATTTATATCCATTAGGCCATAAGGCAGTACAAAATGTTATCAAAGTGTCATACAATGAGATCATGAAGGCACAAAAAATGTCATCAAAATGTGATAGAATACCATCATGATAGTGCACAAAATGTCATACAATGCCATGAGGCCAATGTATTGCCTCCCAATCTACAAAATACCATCAATACATATAGCCACAACAAAAAATTTATCTATGTGCCATGCATAGGCATACAATATATGTTCATCTATGAATATTGAACACTATTCCTAAAACCTTGGGCCTCTTTTAGCTCAACTAATTGAACTTCAGTCACGGCTAGCAGTCGGTGTCTTACATTTTCCTAATCTCCTACACTCCTTAGTATTTTGTACTAAAACCTATACATACAAAATAAAAAATTTAGATACTATGCCAAATTAAAAAACTATAAAAAGTATTTAAAATGATACATATATTATAAACACACTTACAATTTACGAGTAGTATGATTCTTCTTGCTTACAATGCTCAACATCATCAAGAAATGTTTTTCCTTGCATAGGAATTTTTACATCCATATATAACATAAAAAAGACATATTTATCAATTATTTTTGATGGGTCTATTAATATCAATTCACATAATATAAACATTATTAAACACATATATTCATACTCATACCTAACTTAAGCTCATGGAGGATGAAATTTCTACACTAACAACAAATTCAAAATTTTCTCTTATCCTAGGAGGTTTGTCTAATGAATTCATCAACTAAAAAAATAATAATATGAAAAACTAACATTTTCACAAATATATATATATATATATATAAGCAACAAATTTGAAATTTACAAAAACAAACTTAAATGTGTTATAGTGTACCTAAGTAAATCCATTGTCATAACCATCCATGATAGCATGTGTAGTAGATGGTGATGTCATGCTCACCTATTCAATTAAAATTTGTATTTTAAATTATTAAACATTATTTTGATATATTATACAAATTTTACCTCAGATATAGATGCAACTATACAAGTTGTTGCATGAATGGTTGATGATATACCCAAATCTAGCATTACACCATAAAATACATAATGTTTGCATTATTTTAATTCAATTCTGTAATTGAAAATTTATTTACATTCATAATTTTAAGTCTTTAATAGATAAAATATTATAACTTCAAATCAACATACCTACATTTGACCAGCATACTCCTCATTTAGCAACTCATCTATCATCACCACATCATTTGATGCATCAACCTGACGACCCCAACTACTCCCATGACATCTATAATAACAATGAGAACACATATGGGAGTTGGAACTATCTACACCCTTTGCATCACTATCTCTTCCAAAACATAGATTACAACAGTTTGGGCATATATGAGATCTAGGGGAACTAGAGCTAGATGGTTGTGTTGGTGCATCATCCTGTGAGGAAAAAGGTTGGGATATTTGTGTGCCATACTCTATAATGTTGTCTATTAGGCTAGCAATTGCATGGAGAGTTTGCACCTCCATACTCTCCTTGATGGCTACTAGAACCATCACATGATAAACATGTCTTTGTGCTAGTTTTCTCGATGTACATGGTTATCTACCCAATGATATCCTAGTCTATTTTGGTTAGAGCCTCCACCTCTACCTTGAAATACCCTCATATATAAGTAATTGGGTATTTCATGAAAGAAAAACTCACAGTATAGTTTTTTTAGAAAATATAGTGGCACCTCATGGTTATTACATGGAGGTTGGTTAAAGACCATCCACCACCTATCCTGAAACATATTTCTTATCTCCTCATGATTACACCAATGTATTGGAAACCTATTTGAATTCAGAGGAATAGGTTCATAGGTTCTAGGATCTATAAAAAGAAGACATATGCTTTATTTTCTTATGTCTTTCTTTTTCACATCATCATAGGACAATTTTGTTGCATAATATTGATGACATGAATCTCTTTACATTTTAAATTGGTTTATTTGATTTGTGATAGTTTCAACATTCATCAACATGGCTTCTAATGTTGAGGCAAGGGAATGGTGATGCTCGTTTGATATTAAACCCCTCAATTTTGAAACTAATTCATGAATTGCAACTTTATTTTGCTCTAGATATCCTAACAAATCCTACTAGCTTTGTCCAAGGTTTGTTGGAAGGGTAGGAGGAGTGTCAGGTATCCTAAATTTTTCCTTAGGAAATTCATCATTTAAATGTTCTTGTGGCTTAGGGTTTACATCATCTATTATATAATTAAAAAACCATGAAATTGATCAAAAACAATCCATTTTTCCCAATGCAAACAAAATTTAAATAAAATGCAAAAAAATCATTACCTCTTCTTTGATGTGGCATTGTGAAGCAAGGTTGGAAAGGGAAAAAAAATCACATTATGCAAATATGAGGAAAGGAAAATAGTTACAGAAAACGTGGCCCACAGGTGAGAAAACTGGGTAGTATTTTTCTTTTTATAACTTTATTGGGAAAAATGTATACACATTTTTCTTTCTTAAAAATGTGTGCGTTTTTCATTTTGGAAAAGGTGTACATTTTTTCCTTTCATAAAAATGCACACACATTATGTTTTGATAGTAATGCATATGCATTTTATTTTTATAATAACACATGCGCATTATTTTTTTAAATAATATGAGTGTGTTATTTGAATTTCTTCAAAATATGAGTGTGTTTTTCTCATTTTTAGGCATTTGGCCACTTTTTTATGCCCCATTTTGGTGCACATGCCCTATAGAGGATCAACATGACATTGATGGAGAGAGCTAGAAGTAAGTTGAGTGGTGCTCTCCTTAAACAAAAATTATGGGTTGAAGCTATAGTCATTTCTTGCTATTTGGTAAATAAATCTCCTACATCAACACTTGTTGATAAAACCCACTTGGAGGTGTGCTTATTAAAGAATCCTTCAATGAGACATAAAATTAATTGGTTGTGAGACATATGCACATGCACAAAGTGAGAAAAAGTCTAAGTTGGAGAACAAGGAAATCAAATGTATCTTCATTGGCTATGGTGTTGGTGTGAAGGGGTACAAAGATTGGGATCTAATGACCAAGAAGGTTCTCTATAATATAATTTTAATTTTTCAAGAGATGAAACCTTCCTCTATTGAATTGTATACAAATAAAGAAGAGAGACAAAAGGAGATAGTTCAACTTCCACCTACTCTGATCAAATATTAATTATAATGTACTCTAGTTTGACCTAATGATGAAGAGAGCTCTAGAAAATATTAAATTTTTGAAGAAGAAGATGAAACTCATCCTCAACCATTGAGGAGGTCTGCAAGAGTTAGGTGGTAACCCGAAAGTTTTCATTATTCATTAAATTAGATTGTAGTTATCTTTTCTTTTATTTCTAACACTAATGAACTTATGACTATTAGAGAGGTTGTAGGTATGGATGATGCATATTCCTAGATGAAATCCATGGACAAAGAGATGGATTCTTTGAATAAAAAATAATAAATGTGATATGGTCCCCTTTCCTAAAGGTTATAAACCCGATATGGGGGTTCAAGATTTTTTTTGGTCATGATGTTAGTGTGTAAAATAATAAAGCACAGTTGGTCATGAAGAGATATTCTCAAGTGGGGGGAATTTACTATGGTGAAATATTCTCTACAATAGCAAAGATGAAATTCATTCATTTCATGTTATCACTTGCAACAACTTACAATTTAGAAGTTGAGTAGATGGGTGTGAAGTAAAATTTCCATCATGGTGACTTGGATCTTACAAAAATTTACATGTCACAACCAAAGTATTTCATGGTAAAAGGTAAATAAAATATAGCTTTTAAGTTGAATAAATATCTATATGGTCTAAAAATTATCCTAGGATGTACTACCAAAATTTTGGTACCTATGTGTTGAGTTTTGGATTTCAGAGCTTTGAATCTAATCATTGTGTTTATTACCAGGTAGCATCGTAAATTGTCACCCTTGATAATTTCGCACTATGTTTTGCTCCGCTTTAATTTTTTGGAGCTAATTAAGCATTTAATTTCCTAAATTATGAGTTCGGGTGAAAGCACAAAGTTGTGTCACACTTTATAAAGGAAACAACCAACATTGATCCAACTTTTAAACTTGAATCACTAAAAAGTGGCATATATGTTTTGAATTTTGAAATAATGTAAACTAATAAAATGTGTATTTTTTAGCATATTTTATGTTTGTATTTAAAAAATAAATAAAAAATTATTTGAATATAGTTTTTTATAAATTTACACTACAATTTTGTTACTGATAAAATGCTGAAAAATGAAGTTACATGAGACACCAATCTTTATATATAGTAAATTTTATTATTTTTCCTTCAAAATTTTTGTGTGTATTTATAACTTTAAACTTTAGTGCATGGATGTTTTTTTTCAATTTTGATAAATATATATTTTTAAATAAATATTAAAATGTGCATGTATTGAAACACGACTGTTTCCATTTGACGTCATCTTTTGTATTGATTATTTATCTAAAATAGAAAACAAATTATACCATATTGATATATATTCTTTTATCTAGTGCATCATTTTTTTTTCATTTTTTTTAATAAGTTTTAGTAATTTTCTTGATATGGCCAGTAATTAACCTAATATTTTTATTCTGATAACCTACTTTTAGTAAAAATAAAATATAAAATATAAATAATAGTTAAAATATTTAAATATATATTTTTGAAAACTACACTTATGGATCAGATGTGGCTAATCTCTGGAAAAAATGCACCTATGTACATATAAAACTACATAAAACATACATAACATGATGGATGACATAGTGTGGGTCTTGTAATGTCCCCAATTTCACGAGCATCAGAGTTTAGTGGATTTAGCCTATTTCTAGCCCTCGTAGGCTAATATGTCTTGTAAGGGGGTCTCGGTGGCAGTTGGACGAGGTTCAGTGATAGTACTTCTTGTCAGTTTAATTTCGGTTTGTAGTTCTAGGCTTTATAATATAGTAAGTTACTTTGTAGGGTTACTATTTTAGACTGACACCTAGTTACTTGGAGAACTGACAAAGTTAACTCCTGCTTCAGACGACTCATTAAACAAACAATTATTCCAGGAGTTATTTATTTTTAAAGTGACTAAGGAATTATTTAAATATTTAAATATTATTATAAAGTTATAATGTAACTTTATAATAATAAAGTCACTTTAATTTTATAAAGTGAGTGAAGATAAAACATTATATCTTAAAGTCACTAAAATAAAAGTTAAGTGGGGAAGTATATCTTTATCCCACATTGGCTGTAAAAGTGTGTGAGCCCTCCCAGGAAAGATATAAAAGGGTAGGGCTCATTTTTGGACATGCTTGATATATGCTTGGTTTATGATTTCTCTTGGAGAATTCTGGGAAGCTTTGGCTTTTAGCAAGTTTGAGGATGGAAACCCTTGAGCTTGGAGGTAGTGGATGAAAACCCATTGTCTATTGGAGATATTATTCAGGTGTCTCACTTTGCGCTTCAAATTCATACTTCTCTTTCTGTTGTTATTCTACTGAAGATTTGAAAGGCAATATTCATATGTAATTTCAGATCTTGTTCTAAAACTATTTAAATTGAAATTTGTTTGCAAGTTATTGGATAAATTGAAATTAGTTGTGCATGCAAATTGTTTGTTAAAATTTCTATGGAACATTTGGGAAAAAATTGGGGCAAAAATCCATAGGGGATGTTTTAGTGGTATCAAAGCTTGAATCATGCCATCTTGTGTTGGTCTTTTAAGATTTTTTTTTTTCAGATGCTTAGGGCTTGATAAATTTCAGAGTTCTTCTATTTGTTTCGGGGAGGATGATTTTGAGAGAATTTGCAATATTCTATAGATGTTGTGCTATCGATTTCCAAATGAGAAAAAATCATATCTTAAGAATTTATTTGGTCATATCTTAAGAAGTTATGTTCAAGGTCTATTACCAATAGGCTCATGGTATGTTTGCAATAGGGAGAGAGGGAGAGAGAGGTAGATATGGAGGGGAGAGAGAGAGGAATGAGTGCAAGCTTGTGCCATCACATTGGTTGTGACATTTAACTTTATCCAATAAGCATATTTCTCATTTTCTATAGTATAAATGGTTGACGATCAAAGGAAAAGAAAAATAAGTTGATTGGATTGTCCAAATTTAAGAGCGCGTATCAACCCAACTAGTCACAAAGTAAATATTGTCAAGATATTGAGTTTTGATGACAAAGAAAGTAAGTTATTTGGTCATATCTTAAGAAGTTATGTTCAAGGTCTATTACCAATAGGCTCATGTTATGTTTGCAATAGGGAGAGAGGGAGAGAGAGGTAGATATGGAGGGGAGAGAGAGAGGAATGAGTGCAAGCTTCTGCCATCACATTGGTTGTGACATTTGGCTTTATCCTATTAAGCATATTTCTCATTTTGGTATAGTATAAATGTGGTTGAATGTGTCGTCAAAAGGAAAAGAAAAATAAGTTGATTGGATTGTCCAAATTTCGTAGCGTATTCATCAACCCAAATAGTCACAAGTAAATATTGTCAAGATATTGAGTTTTTGATGTCAAGATAATAAAGGATATAACAACTAATAAACAATGCATAAATAAGACATCATACATCATAGAGCATTTATTCAGTCAACAAAAATGGAAAGTTGAGAGAGAAGAAAATTTCATACGAAGAAATGTGTGGTGTCATATAGTTCAAAATGTGTGGTGATAAATATTAAATACTTCAAAAGAAAAGAAGAAAGGTTACCTGAAAGCAATTTATTTTTAACAGATTGAGAGAAAAACGATCCAAGTTATCCAATTTATTAATAATTAATAATTTTATGGTCATCAATCCAACTAAACTGAGAATCTTTTTAATTCCTCAATCTTTCATCAATTTCCTTGCCATTTGAACCTCACCCCACTTGCCCACTTTTGCTTAGATGTTTGAAAAAAGAACATATGTTGCAAAATTTTTAGGATCCAAATAATAATAAAAAAAAATTGTTGCTGTAAATACTCCTAAGTCTATATTCATATGTGATCTACAAGCACCCAAAAACACATCCACACAACCACCATAGGTTTAACTGGCATCTTAATGATAAAGTGTAGAGTGTCTTAAAAGATAGTCAACCGGGCAAGAAGGTCAACCATGCAAACATAATGATCAACTGTAGATGTAATGCATAAGAATTACTCATGTGATTGAAGTATGTACAGTCATCCGCTAAACCTACATGGCTGCATACATATAGAACACAAGCAAAGCTTATAATGTCAGGATATGTTCTAGAGTGCTTCATTAAATCAAAGATTTTGAGAGCATCTTGCAAAATCCATGTTGTACATATCCTGCAATCAGTGAATTCCATGAGATTGACATCTCAAACATTTCACTTGCTTTTTTATGCTTCCACATTTTGCAACAGGGCAGTTGCAACTGTAACATCTGATAAAATTCCTCTATTCTTTATGCTTTGATGGATGTCTATACCCTGTTCCAATTTTCCTATTTTGGCACAGGTAGGGAGAATGCTCGCAAAAGTTGCGGAGTCTGACTTTACACCTGCCAATTGTATTTGCTTGAAAGTTTCTAAAGCTTTAAAAAAAATCCATTTGGTGCATATCCTGTGATCATTTCATTCCATGACATAACCTCTCATTAGGCATTCTGTCAAACAGTTCATGTGCCTTTTCTATGCTTCCACATTTTGCATACATGTCTACCAGAGCATTTCAAACTATAATATCTGAAAAAATCCTCCTTCCATGATGCTTTGATGTCCATACCATGTTCCAAAGCTCCCATTTTGGCACAAGCAGGGAGGATACTGGTGAAGGTTGTGGAATTTGGCTTTACACCTGCTAATTGCATTTTCTTGAAAGTTTCTAAAGCCTTTCCAAGAATCCATTTTGTATATATCCTGCAATCTTTGCAGTCCATGAGATAACATTTTTTCAGGTATTCTATCAAACAGTTCACGTGCCTTGTTAATGCTTCAACTTTTTGCATGCATGTCTACTAGAGCAGTCTGCCTCGTATGCCAGAGAATTTACTGCATCTTCACGCTGGTGAGGATGTAATTTGTTCAGTAGTTTAGTGACGTTGCTTGCTCTAAAAACCTTACAGGAAAAGACTCATTGAAACTCTGCTATCTGTTAAGCTTATAGTATTCCAAGCAAACTTTCTTTACATGGTCCACAAGTTCATACTGTATGCCATAGTTCAAAAACTGCAAACACAGAATGAAATCACTTCATCTTTCTTTCTGCTATATGAATCAAAGGTAGCAAAATGATCAAAACAAAAAATATGTTCAATTGTGTTCAACTGAAAGAAACTACTATTCTCGCAGGCCTTTGTTATTTCGGCCATGATCACCTCTCTGTCTCTTCGTCTATGTTTTTCAAATCTAAAACTGAAATGCCCATTTTCTTTATAAAATTGCGCGACAAATTCTCTTAAAAATCACTAGAAGAAACGGGCTTGCTTTCCTTATTGAATGTTGTGGTGCACGCAACTCTTTATAAAGATGCAAATCGGGAAGGAATATTTATGAGCTAAGCAATGAATATGATAAATGAGTTACGTGGTCGCCTGGAAACTAATATTTCCAATCAATGGAGCGTGCAGATTCAATCACTATTGTCTACTGAAAAGTCTTTGCATATAAATATGTGTGACGTCGTGATGCATTACATCATCTTGCACATCAAACAGAACTCTACGCCGTTGATCTCAAAATCCAGTCAACTGAATTAAGGCGTAAACAAGATAAAAGAGCCGTGGGAAAAAATCAATGTCCAAGATAAGTTTGATCGTCTCTTGGAAGTATTCAACCGTCGATTTAACATTTTAGGTTGCTTCATTTCATATTGGATATGCCTTCAGTGTAAAATATTTTAATTTTTGTAGAGTGCAACTGCCAGCGCTAGATCATTTAAGTAGAGCTGATAAAAGACAAGCCGCCATATATTGAACCAAAAGCAAGAGACATCGATCCAACAGGAGAACAAGACAAGCCTGAAGAGTCAGATATAAATACGAGAGGTGGAGATGAATCCCATCGAATATTTTGGAAGAAAGACATGAGTTGTTGCAATCATCGAATCAATCACCAAGATCCTTTTTGGTTTGATGGGGACGTTTGACTTCTTTTGTTGAGCGTTGCATTTCATTTGGGAAAAGACGTGTCTCCTAGGAGTGTCGAGAGAGCCATCACAGGAAAAACATGGATGTTAAATACCATTGAGAAGAAGTTCGATTATTTCAGAGCCGCCATTTTTCTCAATACGAGTATGCTACAAACAACTACGTATTTATTCCAGGTTCACATTTCAGAAACTCACTTAAATAGCATTTACATTGACTTAAAATTGTTGTCTGTAAGTTGTCTATAATAGAATATATATACCCAAATTTGCATTTTGCACATTCTTGTGAGAGTAGTCAGCATTGTAACATATTGCATTCAATATTATTGAAGTTGAAGTTAACATCACTTATGTTTCAATCAGCTTGAAAATCATTGATGAACATAGCAAATAGGTTCCTAGTTTCTATACATTACATTATGAAGTTTGGAGTTGCCTCGTAACCGTTTGTGAAATTACCTAGTGGCTGAAAGTGTTCATTTGAATAGTAGAATTTCAATTTATGTCATTGTTAAGTTTAGTTGTAGTAATTACTTGCACCTTTACCATCACATCATCTCTCAACAAGGAGAAGACACTTATTCTGCTAGAAAAGATTGTTTGTAAACTATTTGACGAAATTCCTGAGTGAGCAAACTGAAAGTTTAGAGCAGTTTTTGCAAGGGACTTTACAATAAATAAAATGACAATGGAAAATCTGAAAAGTGTCTTTTTCTCAAAGAAATTCAATGACACATTCAATGGTAAACAACTAATGGACTTGCAGAAAGAAAAGGAAGTAGGGAATTGGCTCTATACAATTGGATTACAATTGAAGTTCATGAAATCTACCAATGATGTTCTCTCTAAGCTAGAGGAAATAGAAATGTATTTGTCCAAAGTAGATCAAGTAGATTGGATGCTTCTAAATTGCGCTATGCAACCCTCAATGCTCGCTTTGGTCCAACACAATTTCATAGAACATCCTTGTGAAAAGGTGAGACTTTCAATTGCTTCTTGTCATAGTGAGATCATAAGGATAATAGCTCCAGTAGCACCCTATAATGATGGCATAACAAAGAAGGTTCTGCAACTGATTGTGGAGAGCCTATACGGGTTACATGATGTCAAAGCCCCAAATTTTGGTAAAAGGGCTAATATTTTAGAAATCATGGAAAAAATAAGTCCATTTATCTTAATGTTGGAACTCAAGTGTGATAAATTAATTCTGCAAATGCTTCAATGCATCTTAACTAAAATTAGGAAGCATCATCCAAACAATGTGAAGGTTTG
Source organism: Sequoia sempervirens (assembly GCA_007258455.2). Lineage (NCBI taxonomy): Eukaryota > Viridiplantae > Streptophyta > Pinopsida > Cupressales > Cupressaceae > Sequoia > Sequoia sempervirens. The sequence goes on along the minus strand of VDFB02271358.1, from coordinate 709,132,606 downwards.
TATGCAAACTATTATGTCCTTAATCTTAGATGAGGATGATGATATCTACAAACGATTGCAATTAGAATTGTTAGCCATTTGGAGGAAGGAGCAGTGTGTTTCCCCCACAACTTATGCTTTCTCAAAAGGTTTGGTTGAGCAGAAAATTGGGAAGTTCAAGAAACAAATGATAGTTGCAGAGCTAAATTCTTGAGTATACAGGCCCCAAGATCACCCAAAAAGAGCAAGAACCAAATGAGGTAAGAGGAGATTCGTTTCACTTTCTTGGAACATTGGTCACTTGATCACATATGGGAAGTTAAAAAGGAAAGAAACTATTGTAGCCAAGTAATGTTGAAAACATACAAACAAATGAGGCTACAAAAATTGAAGAGGATAGCCTAACCCAAGAAGTGAGCCTGTTAGTTCACCCAGAGATCTCCAAAGAAGTGCTTGAATCTTCGTGTGACAAGGAATTGCTTAAATAAGATAACACAAAAACAACCTTAGCCATGCATTCAAACAAATCCTACAAAGGTTATGAGACATCTACAAAGGAATGCAAGAGTCTTTTGGTGGACGATTTAGAGATTATGCTTGATAAAGCATATGAAAATATGAATTCTATAAGTGCTCCGTTGGCTGATCTCATTGTTGTGCCACCATTCATGCTTGAAGATTGCAAAGCAACCAATGAGAAAGAAGATGAGCCCCAAATACAATAACAAGAAAGGAAAGAAGAATCATTTGGCTTTGATTTGCAGCCTACAAGTATTCATGAGGAATGTAGAAATCAATCATCTTTAGGGAGTAAATCACATGAGGTTTCACCATCTTTGCAAGAAGATTCACAAGAGGACTCTATGGGAGAGATGAACTTGACTTCCTTTGATGTTGAGCATGAGATTGTTATGAGTAATGATGGTATGGATTCTTTGGGTAATCACAATGCATCTATGAGTGTGATAGTTGATTCCAATGATGAAACCAATCCTACACATGAAGAAAATTTTGAATAAAAGATTTTGGTGTGGGAATATTTACAAGATCATTTAGTGGTGAAAGATGATAAAATTTTTCAAGCTTTGATACAGTTGGATTCTACAACATCGTTTGAGACATCCTATGAGGTACATAACAATAGTGCCTAAGATGTTGTTGTGTGCATTGATGATAGTACACATGATGTTGTTGATCATGAGGTGAGTGATGTTGACTCAACCTCATACTATAGTTCAGATTTGGGTGGAGAGCATGAGGTGGATTAGGAGATGGAGTGTGAGATGATCTACAATCCATTGTTCAAGACATATGCTACTTGGTCATATGATAATCTGCTGTTTGAGTTAGATGTTGATCACTCTCTTGACCCTAGTCCTGAGATGGGCATTGATTGTGGTGTGTGGGATCCTTCCAGTGCAACGGGATTTCAAATAGGACCCGCAGAGGAGTTTACTATGGTGTGCATGGTGAGGAGTGTTCATCACTTCTCTTCTAGTCAGCATACAGAGGATTTGTTGATGTGTCGGTGTGGATTGGATCAAGACTTATACCATCCATTGTGGGATGGGGAGTTGCCATCTTTAGAAGATGGGAGTAGAGGCTGCAAGTACCCACCTCTGTTGTTCATAGGAGATTATTTGCAGCGACAATAGTTAGTTATCCATCATGTTGATATATACCTGATAGGAGTTGCTTCTTCTATGTCACAGATATTTCATATGAATACATGGTTATAGGGTGAATATGATGTTAGTGGAAATGATGGCTTGGTTAGCTATCACATCCATAAGGGTTTAGCAGAGGATAGAGAGATATTTGGTATAGTAGATGCTTCTAGATGTTCTTATCTCCACATGATAGATGGATGTGAGTTTAGATTGTATTGGGATCCAGGTGGTGATAGTTTTGGCATTGAGCATTGGATGGGCCCCATTGGGTTACTTCACCACTTTCAACATGGTGAATTTGGAGATAGTAGAGCACAGCGGAAGTTTGAGGATGTCAGATACGAAAAATTTCCAATATGGGTTTGGGATCCAAGGATAGCTTGTGCAGTTATGTTTATGTTGGTGCTACATGAGTTAGATAGAGATGCGTGGGACATTTCACAATTCTTTTGTGGGCCTTCTGAGGGGTGGTGTTTCTTTGCAATAGAGATTGCTTGCAGACAAGCAATTTTAGGGAGGGCGGATTGTAATGTCCCCAATTTTGTGAGCATTAGAGTTTGGTGGATTTAGCCTATTCCTAGCCCTTGTAGGATAATATGTCTAATAAGGGGGTCTTAGTGGCAGTTGGACAAGGTTGGTGATAGTACCTCTCGTCAGTTCAGTTTTGGTTTGCAATTCCAGGCTTTATAATATAGTAAGTTACTTTGTAGGGTTACTATTTTAGACTGGTAGCTGGTTACTTGGAGAACTAACAGAGTTAACTCCTACTTCAGACAACTCATTAAATAGACAATTATTCCAAGAGTTATTTATTTTTAAAGTGACTAAGAAATTATTTAAATATTTAAATGTTATTATAAAGTTATAATGTAAATTTATAATAATAAAGTCATTTTAATTTTATAAAGTGACTAAACATAAAACATTATATCTTAAAGTCACTAAAATAAAAGTTAAGTGGGGAAATATATCTTTATCCCACATTGGCTGGAAAAGTGTGTGAGCCCTCCCAGGGAGGATATAAAAGGATCTACAGGGATCATTTTTGGACATGCTTGATATATGCTTAGTTTATGATTTCTCTTGGAGAATTCTAGGAAGCTTTGGCTTGCAGTAGGTTTGAGGATGGAAACCCTCAAGCTTGGAGGCAATGGACGAAAACCCATTGTCTGTTGGAGCTATTATTCAGGTGTCTCACTTTGTGTTTCAAATTCATACTTCTCTTTCTGTTGTTAATCTACTGAATATTTGAAAGACAATATTCATATGTAATTTCAAATCTTGTTCTAAAACTGTTTACATTGAAAGTTGTTTGCAAGTTATTGGATAAATTGAAATCAGTTGTGCATGCAAATTGTTTGTTAAAATTTTTTTGGAACATTTGGGAAAAAATTGGGGCAAAAATCCATAGGGGATGTTTCAGGTCCAAACACAAATGGCAAGAGGAAGTAATAGGAGGCAAACGAAGGTAAACATACGCTACTTATGCAAGCAGAAATGGACAAAGGAAAGTTTTAAATAAAAGGAGTTTTAAAATGCCACTTTTTCTGTCAACTTCTATAGAATCAGTCACACCCCTACTTCATCCAGATTTGGGTGATGTTCTTTATTCTCCAAGTCAAGCGATATAGTGTTTAGTAAATTTGGTATAGTAATGTGCTTGGTCAATATTTGTCTCCTGGGAATAACTAGTTTTCTGATTTACTGCAAATTGAGATCGCAGAGAGTTACATGAACTGTAAACCAGAGCAAGGAAATAAAAACCTGTATTCTTCAACATTCCATAACTGGAAAGGGTTTAGCAACATAGTAGTGCTTGGACTAGGCAACTAAGCCTCAACAATTGGTATTCTCTATGATCTGAAGCTTCATGATGTTTGGGAACCACTATGTATCATGAAGCCATTGATGCAACTTATAAAATCTTGTTTAACATCGAGACCAAGTCCATCTAGAGTCCTAATGGTGGATAGAAGTAAACTAGGATTTCTTGAGCAGAACATGTGGATATTCAAGGCATGTCCTTATTTTTGTCCTCACTTCTACTTGCATTTCTCAAAGTAACATACAAGCAAGGGTGCTCTTTATTAGTAAACAGACTTCAAAAAATTGTTTTCTAAATGAGACCTTAACTAAAGTTGACTTTAGGTTCCACCTCGTGACACATACACATTCTTCTTTTCCTTATAGAGACAAGGAGGACTACAATCTTTCAGTGCCTAAAATTGATGCACTACAAGAAAATGTAATCCTTTTACTGTACATTATTTTTATTTATTTTTCTAGTCTCCACAAGAGATAAAAATGGGTGTGTTGGAGTGACTAGACAATGGTGAATAGAATATATAGACATACCCAAATTATAAATTTGAGAAAAATTATCTTGAAATATTTTTGGATTTGATTAAGTGTATTTTTCATCTAAGTTGTGGAAATTTCATTGTCTTTTGAACAAACCCAATCAAATATCATCTCTCTTTATCATTCACAACCAAGATCATATTGTCTCACAAAACATCCTTTCATTTTTTAAGACTACTATCCTTTGTTGTCCTCACCACAATTGAAGTGAAGAAAATTTCAGTTTCTTGTGAGCTCAAATCTGATATAGTTTTGTTTCATCCCTATATCAATGCTCATAGACACAATGGTGTCACCCTTTGAGTCTTTTTCCTCAACACTTTTTCCTTTGTTGTCAGTGGCTGACAACTCCACCTAGCACAGAGTATTTTTTTCCCCTTCTTCTTAGCAATGGGTCTATTGTCCATATTGGTGGGTTTGTTTTTTAGCTCACATAATCGAGATTCATCCTTGGATTGGGCCAACCCGACCTCCCCCTTCTTATTTTTTAATGGGGGTTTAGACTTAGGCTCAACACGAGGTTCACTTTCAAGCATGGGGGTTTTTCTCTTAGGATTCGTTGAAGCAACAGGGGACGATTTATCAAGGGAAAGATTAAGTGTTTCCAATTCCTCCACACGAACAATTGAGATTGGTTTAGGGGGGCATAAGGCCAAATGGAAGTGATAATCCTAAGGATGAGGCCCTAGTGCAGCGGCAGGGGAGGTGGAAGATCAGGGTTGAGAGTGACATCATGGGATTCCTTGATCAAATTTTCAAGGGAGGTCAACAGAAAGAAGGGGAAACTAAGGATCATTTAGTTCCATAGGTGGTTTAATAATGGCATATGGTAAAAGTAAAAAACCTTATATCTACCTTTTAAAGTAACGTATTTCATAAGAGCAAGACACACCTTGTCCCAGGGTTTTGGAAGCACCTCACAATTGAAACCTGACTACTTCTTAATCGCCTTCTCATTGTCCCTAAAGAAGGTGTTGAGACTCTCCAGGACTTGAGTTTTGGTGTGCTTCTTGTACTTCTTTCCATCACAAGAAAGGCCCATCTCCTTGCTATCACTTCCTCATTAACCTCAAACGGAATGCCTCCCTTGGTGACTCTCCTACCCTTCCATGAACCAACAAATTGGTGACTCTCATATATTCCCCTTGGTGTTATTCCAACCAAAGATGTTGGGATATATATTCATAGTGAATTGGATGAACCTACCTATTTAAAGTATTGCGTATTGTAGCTTGAAGAATTAACTAGAAGTGATCTTACCCTAAAATTTGAATACAATGCACCTACAAAGATGAAATTTCATGTGTGGAATCAATTTTTGGACTTTAGCAATGAATGAAGATCTATTAGATTGGATCCTAGCAGATTTCATGATCATTTTGTATGGCTTGACAACTCTCATATGATATCCAGAGAAGCAATTAGAGAAGTTATTAGCTTATCATCCTCTGGACTAACCCTTGAATGTAATTTTGACAAAGGAAAAGGATTAATGAACACATATTCTAGAATCACTAACTCAACAATTTAGTATGTAGTTTTGGTTATCTCACACCTGATTTTTGGTGACAACAATGTCTCTACCACTACAGGTGACCTTGCATTGGATATGGTTGAAAAAATGGTAGAATATGATCTTTGTGAGGTGCTTTGACAATAACTGTTGGAAAATCTAAAATATATCAAGAAGAAGAAATGTACATTTAGGTACATTGCATTGTTATTATTTCTAACCTTCCATTTTATCAAAGAAGTTCTTGGCATTAGAGAAGTTAGTTGGGTAAATACTAGACTAGTTGCTCATCAAATAAGAGAGCTAATGAGAAACATTGGAGATTTGGATGCACAAGGAGATTCCCTTGCTGCATTCTTTGGAAAATTTTAGAGAAGAATGAATAGAAGGTAGATAATCCTAGGAGAATTAGTCACAAAATACAAGGATGATATAACATTTCTGGTAACCATTGATAGCTACATTATCAAGGTAGTTGAACCGAGAAACACATGGATTCCTGAGCTAGGATATGAATTGAAAAGGACTATGTTGCTAGTTGTATTGAAATGTTGATTAATAGCCATGGAGATCCTAGAAAACCTAGATTTGGAACATACACTAAAGTGGCTAAGGAAATTCTTGAAAAGTTTGAATTGATCTCTGGTAAATCAATGTCTACCTCTAGAGAAAAGAGAAAAGAACCCGAGGTCCTTGCATAATTAGTTGCTCAGGTTGAGTTAGTTCTAAGAAGACTTAAGCAACTTTCTAGGATAAGGACTCATCTACAGATAGTTCCTAGAGTGGTCACCAGCTCCTCATAGTCCACTATGGAAAGCACAAATTCATTGACTGATAGATTCAAAGAATTGAAGAGTCAAGCAGTAAGTGACATGATCAACTAGATCGAAGATAAAAGATTGTTGGAAATTATGGATAAATACAAATCTACACACATTGTAATTGAAAGACTCAAAGAGGTTCAAGAGTGTGAGAAAGAGGTCAAAATTTTATTCTCAATTAGTTGGACATGCCTTGATGCAATTCAAAGATTCAAGGATGTTGATAACACAATTAAGACACAAGTTAATTATGCATCTAGCACCTTTAATCCTGCTCTTGATTTGGATAATCAAACTTGGCACAATTCAACAAAGCTACATGAAGAATACCTTGCATCACATAAGGAGAAAGGTGAAATGATTGAGCAGTATGGGCAGCTCAGAAATTTAATAAATATCAAATGCACTCTAGTCTACTATGCTCTTTCTCTGGCTGATAGAACCTGAACTCGAGTGTTACTATCAGTACCTAGTTGAGGGAAAATACATCCTATTTAATCTCAATTATTTATGCAGAGAATTTTTAGAGGCAAAGATGCT
>VDFB02271358.1:709095558-709125622 GCA_007258455.2 Sequoia sempervirens | reverse complement strand
CAATTCAAGCATTACAACCAATTAAACAAGACACAACAATCAATTAGACATGGCCATGATGACAATTGCACTCATAAAACATTACATAAATATATCCATCATTTACAATAATAACTTCACCAATAATAGTAACTTCAACACTTAATCCAAAGCCAAGACATAATCCTTTAAACTCAACCATGCAGACACTCGTAAATTATGAAAAGCGACATACAATTTATCTTCAACATAGATGCAAGGAAATTCTCCAATAATCTTCTTATAGGCACATAGATCAAGAGAAACAACATTCCATTATAAATTAAACTAATACAAGTGTGGAAGTGAAATATGCAATATTAAATAGTAAAGGTTTCAAGACCAAGAATTACTTACTTATATGGAATATTCATACTGAAGAAGTAAGGATTTTATGAAACTAACATAATTGGCAAAAATAAGATTTGCCTAGCGGCTGTCAACCAAGTTTTCCATTGAAGATTCTTATACCATATACCTTCTTTCATAATTTAAGGATTATGCTATCAATCTAACCCCATTTTCTATCTTAAGGTTGGTTTCCAATGGCACTCTACCAGTGCTTGACTGGTCCCTAAATAACATGAATTAAAAGGAGGCAAAATCAAATTCAATGCCTAAGTCCTTATTCTCTTCAAATTTTAAAATAAAACATAACATTCAAATGATGGGATTTCAAGGCTATTATATCCAACTTGGGAACCTAAAATCTTGTAAGATAAAAAAAAGTTTTGTTCAATATCTATCTCAATTCTAACCACAATCAATTATTTTCAGTTTCACATAATCTCCAGCCATAATCACATATCAATAGGAGGAACAGTATTATCTTAATGCATACAAATGCATATACCTAACCACATATATATATATATATATATATATATATATCTTCTTACATTTATATATATATATATATGACTTCTTACATTTATATTTACATTTATCTTTATACATATGTATTTTCTGTTATGTTCCAATGATTTATGCTATATTTTAAAAGCAGAATGTTGATCTATTATATTCAAACATAAATATACAATTAAGGATTCAAATATATATACAATTTCAATTAAATTGCAGATGGCATATTAAAAAAAGAATCATTATTCGACAGTGTGAAACAAGAGACTAGGACGACATATTGTAGCGTACCGTCTTCCATCTAGATCCTAAAGGGAAAGCTGAAAAAGGCATTGCAGAACTGATACGTCTTTTAACAGTTTTAGATATTTATACGCATTTTCCCTTTTTTTTTTCTGAGTTGAAATCAGGATCATCTACTTGTGCAATTGTAGCAATTATGATTTCAAATTTTACATTACAATTGCATGTGATTCCATTGAACCTGAACCTCAATTGCAAGGGAATCCCGTTTTACAGCTAGGCATGGTATTTAGTTTCATTAACTTAGACCCATATAGATTTAAACGAGAATCCCATGTCTTATGACATTATTTTTTTCTTTAACAACAGAAATAAGAGCAAGATGTTTGTTAAAAGCACCAATGCCAATTTGTTTTGCATCACGAGAGTCCCTTTTGTCTGCAAATCAGAGTTAGTTACAGGTGAAAACTGTCCAACTACTGAGAAATACAAAACATTCAAATATTCCTCACCTTATTTAATTGCCAATACAGCTAATTTCAAGCACAAGCATTCCTAGATTGCTCATCGCGCAATATGTTACAGTCGGAATACTTGGTGAAAAGTATTAGCCTATGAACTACAAGTCAACCTAGGATTACCCTCAACTTTCACATAGAACTGGTGCTTCATATTCTCAGGAAAATTCATACATTAGGTCCAATGTGCATGACAGGGCACATTGCCTGAGTTTGTTATTAATCCTTTCCTACAGCTATTTAGAAATTTAGGTTTTTTAAAAAAAATTGGTCCTTGACTAGCAAATTCTCATGTCGTTTCTGGCACATTTATGAATATTTAAGAGCTTCCTTTCCCTAGAAGCTCAAGCACAAATCTTAGGTGCAGTGTGAACAACCTTGATATAAATAAATTTCTACGTTTGTAAGTTAGAAGGGACGAACTGGAGTTTACTCTAAAATCAACCATTTATAAGCAAGACTCTACTTCGACTTCGCGTGAAAAACTGAAGGCCACCGAAACTATCAGTAAGGATAGAAAGTATAGTTGCAAGGCTTGGATACTGCCGCCATTGCCCAACCACACAGACGTGATTCTAGAGTTTCAATTCCCATTAAAATAAGCACCTATTAACTTTTACCACAGCTATATTGCCAATCTCCACTATATGGCCATTTGAAAATAGCTAGATTCAATATGCGATGGGGAGTATGCTTAATACAGTTCGACCGATATAAGGCAGAGTATCGAACTCATAAGGTTTGTAAATATTGAATACAGTCAGCCGATACACAGATATCATGCAATTTATACTCAAGTAACATACCGCGATAGGAACAAAAGCTTCTTCCAAATACAAAGCAATGCAAATCGGCTTGCAGGGGCGGCAGCCTGAATGGCTAAGAAAGTTTGGAGATTTAAGATAGTAACTACATTTGAGAGATAGTAATCGATAATAAAGGAAGAATAATGTTGCATTTCTATTCATTGACGGCATCAAAGAAGATTCATGAGCTATGCTTCCTCCAAGTTTGAAATAGTTATCGTTGCAAAATATAAGAAGCCACTTCCCCCACTGATGCAGCATAAATCTCCTACTTACACTTCATTAATCTTATCTAAACACGGAACAAAAGCTAACTACCTTTCTTTTAAACTATCTTTATTTAGTTTCCACAATTAATCTACTTTAGGATATTTGAATTTAATAAATCTAACTTTCCTTTAACTCTATTGTCCCAACTACTTAATTAATACTTTTAATTTAATATTTCTTTATTAATTCATAATTTAATTTATTTAAACTAATTAAAAATATTAATAATAATTTATTTATCAAACTACAAATATAATAAAACTTTTAATTAAATTACCAAATATCCGTCAACCCCAATAACCTTTCATTTAATATTAAATCAATTGAGCTAACAACTCAAATAACCAGTATACCCAACATTACCTAACCACGCGTGAAATGGAAAATGACACAACGACAACATAGACAAAGGGGCACTACATTATTCATGATGGAGATTGGAACTTGACTTGAATTTTTCGATCAATGTTACATTGAAAGTTGTGAGTGGTTTCATGGATCCAAATAGTTTGCCTCATTTTAGTTCTATGGAAATTTGTCCAAATAAGATTTCTTTGTATCCTCCATCTTCTTTTAGAAAGCATCCTTCCCAATGAATCACTATATTGTGTCAAAAGCCTTTGGAAAAAATAGCTCTTTCAAGTTCCTTACATTTTTATCTAGCTTCTTCAAAAATTTTGTAGCCTAGTCAAGAAATTCATTTGCTTCACATATTCTCAAAAAAATTTGAATGATAGAGGACACCTTCATTAAGGAATGTATTTGATTATTAATTATGTTTGATTTTAATTCATTGTGAATGTCTTTGTAGACGATTTGCAAAATTTGATTTGTAATTTTCTCTCTTGAAATGACATTTTCATTGTCCACTATGTGTTTCTTGAGATTCCTATTATGCACTATTAGGTCATAAATCAATTGAAACAAAATTAACACAAATCATCAATCCTTTACATTACTTCCTCCCAAATTTTTAATTTCATATGCTTCATTTTTTCTCTATAAAATGTAGTTGACTTATTCGAACAAAATTTTATTTTGTTTTGTGCTTCACTCAGCTTTGTTGTTAATCTTTCATTATTTTTTCTCTCTTCCTCCAATTTTTGTTCCCGATGTCTTGCTTTCATGAAGTTTGGTTTTATTTTTTTTAAATGCATATTTCATCATCATATTTATTTTTGGTCTCACCTAACCTTTGCTTGAATTCATTCAATTCCACCTCTATTTTTGTATTGTGTTTACTTGTAGATGTGCATAAAACTTTTTTAATTCTTTTCTACAATTCATTGCTCTTTTTATATGTTGTTTTCCTCTTTGCTTTCTCATTTTCTTGATCTCCCTTTAACTTTTCCATTTGAATCAGCAACATTTTTTTCCCTCTCTTCTTTTAGCAATGATGTGCAAACTAACTTATTTTTCCATTTTGATACATTAACTCTATCAAAAAATTTGTATCTAGAAAAATCTATTTGGAAATTGCGCACATAAACTTTAAAGTGATCCATCTGATTCTCTAGTTTATTTTCAATAATGGGAGAAACAAATATTTACTCAATGATTTATATATTTGGGTAATATCATGGTTGTTGCATACTCTAAAGTTATAGTAGATGTATCCTCTATTAGTTTCTTCCTTTGTTCTCTATACATATTTTATTTATTTTTAAACTCATCATTGTAATAGAAAATGAGGGCCACAAACATAATGGAATGCTTGAATGGTGAAGGAGTACTTATAGTGATGGGAACATCTTCAATTATTTGATACCAATCTTAAGGATAAGGATTAGCCATTATTGTGTTAGTCATAATAATTGAAGGAGTTCCTAGAAATAAATCCTTTGGGGTTTAAATTGAGGTGGTAGTACTAGTAGTTGGAATTGAACCTACCATAATCCTTTGCTTCTTTAGAATTCCTTGATCACTAGGTGTTCATGTAGTATCTTGTATTGTTGGCCTCTTGTGTGTAATTTTTTTATTGTAGCACATGTTGACCACTAATGTTGGTAGTATTACATTATATGTAGTTCGGTGCAAGTGTAAGTAGTTAAACTATTTTGTATATAGTTACACATTCAACCACTTCACTACCTTCATTCAACCACTTAATATGTAATCATCAAGAAATACAATTAAGTTTTATGCATCTTTTACCTACATATGATATTAGATCCATGTTCTAGAGGAGGTGGATTGTGTAACAATCATGGTGTGGTGATTATAATATGAGGAATAGAATAACCTATTCTTCTAAAGTGAATAGAAGATTTCTAAATATGTTTTGAGGCTGGTCTTAAGCATGATAGAATTCACATAAAAAGAGACTTTCATGTAGGAGCTGCTAGAACAATTATAGTAATTTGTAATGAATAGAGCCCTAGGATCATTGTCTCTATCTTTCACTATTAAAAAACATGAGAAAGGCATAAAGCATGAACTCTAATATTCCTGAGCTTTGAAATATTGCTACATGGGGAAAAAATTGAGAATGCAAGAAAAATGATAGTAATATGCTAGTGATGCTAAAGGTATCCAATAATGGTAGTGAGGCACTTGTGTGTTTTTCTGGAGGATCATTCATGCTCTACTAGATATTCTTAAACTCTACACATTCCTTTTCTAAGATGAATATTATGTTGGAATGTCTTAGGTGAAAGGTTAGAGCACCACCATCTTGTGAATATTCTAATTTTAAAACGATACCAAAGAAAAAAATTTCCTGATTAAGAGATTGTGTTGTGGATTTCAATAGTTTATTTTCCTCCTCAATGTTATTTTTCAAAGGGAATGAGGTTAGAGAAATATTTATTGTGACAATTTGAATAACCATTTATTTTGTGAATGATGACTATGTCTTGATAAAATGGCTACATTGAATAACTCCAAGAAAAAATTAGTCCTTTGAATCTAGTGTAGAAGTGGTCACAAAGAAAAAAAACCTGGGGATTGATTTGTGGAAGCTAGTATAAGGTCTTATGTTGATTCAAAGAGAAGTTCAATCCCTTCACTATGATTATTTTTCTCTAGCCATATATTACAATGAGAAAAATATTTTACTAGGAAATACTTGTTTAAGGCAAAGGAGAAGTAGCATCGACATGTGTGTTTGGTTATGATAGAGGTGATACATTCAAACACCAGTATAAGGGTTTACAAGTAAAGTTTTGTTTTGGAATTTTTCTTTTATCTCAAATTTTATCCACCAATCATTAATTTGCAATATATGACGATTCACAAATGGTTGCATAGTCATTTACATGCATGTATTACTTATTAGTTGTAACTTAGAGTTAAGTTTATTTGCAAGAGAATATGCAAATCCCATTATTTTTATGGGTATTTTAAGATGTCAAGCAATTGATATATGTTCCTTGAGTTACACCAATCAAGTAATCTATTTTTTACTACCAATGCTTGGGAAAGTACATTTCAAAACATTAAAAAAATTGTTCAGTATCTTGTAGATGTGTTTATCGATGTTTCTAGTGGATCTTCAAAAAGTTATGCTTCAACTTTCAAGGACATTTTAGCTATCCTTGATGAGGCCTCCAAATATTCATCTAAGGCATCAAATGAATTAAGTTTAATAGGTTCATATTGGAGGTTGGTGTCACTATAGGATGGAGGAATTTCCATCATCTCAAGTTATCTTCTTGCTTTTAGATGACGCTTTACATGAGAAGTGTTTTTGGCTTTAGTTTTTTCTTCTCAATGTTGTTGCTGATAGATTTGAAGAACACATATATTTTTAATTTTGGTTTTCTTGAGATAGGTAAGGAGGTTTTGTGTAGATCTCAATATGGATGGTTTTCCAATGAGCACTCAAGGTTGTGAGCTAAATTATACCCTTTCAAGGGTCATCGGACAACTTGAAGGAGCCATGTGTTTGGAGAGCTCAATATGGAGTGTTGTTGAATAATTTGAGAATCTATGATTCAGGAGTTTATGGGAGGAAGAACTTTGGAATTTTATTAGGAGCTACACATTTGTGAGAGTTAAGGGATAGCTTGATGGAGCTCCACCTAATTAAGGATTTTTTTCTTCAAGGAAGATTTGAATCACAAAGATGCATATATATATTATATTCAACAAGTTTTGTTATGTTAGCCTTAAGAGGGGGTCCCTTGGGAGCCATGTCCAAAAGCTCAAACATTTAAGTATTGTCATTGTTTAGGTATGGGAAATTCTCAAAGAGTGGATTCACCTTTAGTGGCTTTGGCCTACCAAGACACGGATTAACCTCCTCTTCATCATGCATATACTTCCCACTAGAAGGTTCCACACTGGGCGTCTATAGAATAGGGGAGCCGTTTGTTTCAACAATAGTATCCACAACACCCTTCTCCTTACTTTGGTCCTTGGTGTACCCTTCAAATCATCATTCACAACCTATTTTTTCATCTTAGAAATACACTTGGAACTCCTTTGTGGTATTTCCTTTGCTTCCTTATCCCAAACATTATGAGGCATGCCCTCTTCCTTATGACTGTCTGTTACAAAATATTTCCCATTAAACACAATATTTCCCTTAAATTGAGAATCCCCAAAAACTACATCAGTGTCATTGCATACAAAATGGGACTTCGACTCCTATAAAATAATCTTCTTAGTAGTACATTTCCCCTTGAGGTTTACCTTATTTCTCTTCTTAGAATGGTTCACCGCAGGGGACAAAGACCCACCCTCATCCTCTTCATTCCAACAAGTCACTATGACAACCCTCAACTATTTTAATTAGAATATTTAATCTCTCTCTCATTCATCGACTACTTCATAATCACTAGCAAGCTTTTGTAGGTAAATGTAGACATTTCCAAAAAAAATGGCTATAAACCCCAACACATTTCCAAATTATTTTGCACTAATGGGTAACATTTCTTCTTTTCTATCTTTATTAACAATTACTTCTTTTCTATCATCATAATTGTGGGCAAATACCATGATAAATTCTAGGGAAGGGAAAACCTCATGTAACATTTTTAGAATGGATGACATGAACCAAATTGTCACAAGAGGGTACTCCACTTTGCCAAACAAATCAGAACACAAAACATGTTTTATAGGTAAACTTTTTTTGAATTTCACATTCAATAAAATAATGATTGCAAAAAACTCAGACCTTATTATTTATTTCAACTCAAATAAAAATGCAACTACGTTACAAAAATTATTTCTTGACATTCACATAAAATTTCAATTCAACACTCAACTTGAATCCATTACAAATGGATTTTACTAATTCTACAAGGTGTAGTGTCTATTAATATTCATCTACAATTGATTTCTTATCTGTATTAGGTGGTGTTCATACCACCTCCAATTCACTAAATCTACATATGCCATAACCATATGACACATTCTTCAATATAATTAATTTGTAACCACAACCCCCACATTTCTTTGACTTTGCAAAACCTTTTGGAAGTCTCCATACATCCCTCACACACATATATGCTTAGGCTCTTACTAGCTACCCATGCACCTCACCACTTCATAGAAATTGACTCCTCTCTTTCTTTCTTTCTACTAAGTCTTCATTTTGTCTAGTATGGCACGATCTTGTCTTTCCTACACACTATCTCATTTCACCCTTACCTACACTTTGAACTTCAATAAGACTTCTTACTAAGCACAACTTCCTTTTGATTCTCTTTGCAACCTCTTCTCTCTATTCTCGTATGTTGTTAGGATTCCCTTCTTATCAATCTGATTTTTTTTACATTTTTCCAAAAGTAGTGCCCATTCACTCATGCATAACGCCTTCACCCTTTTGTCATAGGTCTATCCTTCCAAACTTTGTGGCCCATAGTCTTTTTTAAAAAATATACAACTATTTATCTATTTGTTCTTATTCTCAAAGTTGTCTCTTTATTCACCCACATAGGCTCCCCTATGGCATATCTCTTTCCCCAAATTCATGTCTTTTGCACTTCCCATTCATAGCTACATATCAAGTTTTTTTTTATGCCTCCTCTTTTTAATTTTTAAATCCAATTAGCCTTAAAAAAAGATATTGACCTTCCATATCATTATTGAAGATAAAAAGGAAACACTAAACTTTGAATTCAATATTTTTGTTGAGTTCATCAAAATCAATAATATAATGTTATTTATTGGAAGAGTAATAGGTTGTCTAATTCAGGTTGATTCGATACCTTTAAATCTACTAATACATATATTTGAAGCCTTCAACTAGTAAATTTGTGCATATCCAATAATTGGTAGTGTATCTAGTTCATGCTTCACAATTCACATACATGTCTACAAGGAAAATCAAAACTACAAAGGGTGGATTCCCATGCTCTTTCATTCATAAAATGAAGATGTTGTACAAAAATGGAGATTTGGATTTAGACTAGTGAATTACATTTTAAAATATTTTCCTTCATTATAATTATTGATACAAAATTACTCATTTTTCATCAAGGAAGAAAATTTAAGATGTTTGGGAACTGCAAAGAGAGAACCAAAAAAACTAAAATTGAACCAAAATTTCAAAACAAAAACCAACAATATTTTTGTTTGGTGTTGATTTCCTTTCCACCCATGTGCTCCTACACTAGACACATTGGGTAGAAAGATTGTGAGCATAGGTTCACGATGGTGGAGTTGAGTAGTTTCACTACTATTCCTAGTTTCCATCAACCTACAACAAAATTCTTCACTGTCCACGTGCTCAAAATCAATCTTTCTTCCACTTTTTCCAACACCTTGCTGGAATAGGCACCACTCCCTCTAGTAACACTATATCTTCCTCCCTTTCCCCCTCATGGAATCATGTCCACCAAAGCCCAACCTACTCTACAAAATTCATTCCACACTCCTCTCCTCTTTTGTGGGTTCAAGCCCACCTCTAATCATCCACCTCCACCAAGATTGTGCAACATCCCCCATAATCTCTACTAACAAATACACAACATCTACAACATTCTCTAGTCTTCTATCCATCCAACCTTTAACTATTGCATCTGAAAAATAAAATAACATCACTAAATTGATTTACCTCATCTTTGCTCATCACTACAACATTGAATTTCACTATGACATCTTCCACCTCCTCATCAACTACAACCTCTCACTCTTCTCCTTTCATTGCACCGATGAGCTTCATCATCCATTCTTCCCCAATCATCAATAAAATTTATAAGAAATCCTCTTCACCATCCACTACCACCTCTTCACTTCTCATGTCCATCTTTTCTTCCTTTTCCTCCATGACTTCCTCATGACTTGTCTTGGCTACTACTTCACCATCTGCATAAGTAGTGGCTACATCTTCCTCTTTCCATCTTAGGTTGCAATACTCTTTTATACTATCCTCTTTCTCTATCTCACTCCTCTTCACTACATTCCTCTCACTCTTTCCAACACTCTTTCCCACTTTTCCTCAAACCATGTTTCCAATTGCTTCAATTATTTCATCCTCCACATTCTCCTAATACTTCTCAAAAATAATATCTTCATGGGTATCCTCATTTCCCAAACCATATTTCCTATTGCAATCTCACCTATCATAATTTTTCATCACTCTAAAAAAAAATTCCTCCATAACTTCAAGCTCTCCACTGCCTAGGACTCCTCTAACAACAACAACCCTCTCAAACTTCTTCTCAACTACTTCACATGTTTCTCTAAGTGTGAACTACGTCTCGATCAATGATCTATTCACACAACACCTACAAGTCCTAGTAGATCCTCTCCACTCTCAATACTACCTACTCTAATACCAATTGACACAATAGGATACTCCCCTCTGCCAAACAACTCAAAACACAAAACAAGTTTTATAGGAAAACTCTACCTGAATTCCACATTCAATAAATAATGATTGTAACCAACTTAGACCTTATTATTTAATTCAAATAAAATAAAAATTCAATTGTATTATAAAAATTATTTCTTGATATTCACATAAAATTTCAATTCAACACTCAAGTTGAATCCATTAGAAATGGAATTTACTAATTCTCCATGGTGTAGTCTCTATTAATTTTTATCTATAATTAGTTTCTTATTTGCATTGGATGTTGTTCATACCACCTCCAATTCACTAACTCTACATATTCCATAATAATATGGCACGTTCCTTTAATGTTATTAATCTATAACCATATCCCTCACTTTTCTATCACTTTGCAAAACCTTTCAGAACTCTCCACACATCCCTCACACAAATATAAGCTCAACCTCTTATTGGAAACCCACATGCATCACCAATTCTTAGAAATCAACCTCTCTCTTTTCTTCTTTCTATTGAGTCTTCATTCTATCCATTATGGTGCAATACTCTCTCCTATGCTCTATCTCCTTTCACCCT
This sequence comes from Sequoia sempervirens, assembly GCA_007258455.2. NCBI lineage: Eukaryota > Viridiplantae > Streptophyta > Pinopsida > Cupressales > Cupressaceae > Sequoia > Sequoia sempervirens. The sequence continues at coordinate 709,114,586 of VDFB02271358.1, read as the reverse complement.
TATATGCACTTCGAACTTTAAAAATATTTCTCATTAAGTACAATCCCCTTTTCATTCTCTTTGCAACCTCTTCTCTTTATTCTTCTACACTACTATGCACCCCTTCTTATCAATTTTCATTTTTTCTTTATTTTCAAAAGTATTCCTCATTCACCTATGGAAAAAACCTTCACCCTTTTCTCACAGGTCTATCCTTCCAAACTTTTTGGCCCTTGGATGTGTCTTTAAAATCTGCAACTATTTATTCATCTCTTCATATTCTCAAGCCACCTCTCTATTCACCCATGCAAGCTCCCCTATGGCATCTCTCTTTCCCCAAATTGGTGTCTTGTGCACTTCCCATTCACATTTGCATATCAAGTTTTGTTTGATGTGTCCTCTTTTTATTTTTTCAAGCTAACCGGCCTTCACAAAATCTATTGACCTTCCATATGATCATTGAATATGAAAAGGAACCACTAAATGTTAAATTCAAGATTTTAATTAAGTTCATCATAATCAATAATATAATGTTATTTACCATAAGAGTAACAAGTTGGCCAATTTAGGTTGATTTTATTCCTTTAAACCTACCAATTCATATATTTGAACCCTTTTATGAGTCCATTTGCGCATATACAATAATCATTATTGTATCTAGTCCATGCTTCACACTTAACATACATGTCTACAAGGAAAATCAAAACTACAGAGAGTGCCTACCCATACTCTTACATTCAAAAAATGAGGATGTTGTCCTAAAATGGAGATTTGGCTTTACACCAGCTAGTTACATTTTTAAAACAAATCTTTCATCGTAATTCTTGAGACGACATTGGTCTTCGTTCATCAAGGCATAAAATTTAAGAGGTTTAGGAGCTACAAAGAGAGAACCAAACAAACCAAAATTGAACCAAATTTGCAAAAACAAAACCAAAAATACTTTTGAATTGGTGTCGATTGCCTATCTACCTATATGCGCTTGCACCACAAATTATGTGAAATATTTTTCTTCAAAATTTTAATGTTTTGATAATTCATTTTTAGAGAAATATTTTGATATATTGGATAATGCCCTAGATAATTTCTTAGAGGCACCTCCTATTAAAAACTTTTTTAAATAAAATTCTCTATTCAAACTTTCTTCTTCACAAGTTGAGAAGTTTGTGACTCCACCCCTCAGAGACCTAAGAGATTAATCATTTGTGTGTCTCTGGCTAGCCCTTATCCTAAGATGATTAATTTTATTCATGGGAACACTATCAAAAGTGACACACCAAATATTTACATCAATTTCATGTAGTCGAAGGCTTCCTCTTATAAAGCAGTAGCCCATACTTATAATACTAGAAGGAATAAGCATAATATTAATACACCTACTTGTTTAACACCTCATCAGCCAAGCCTTCCTCAAGAACCTAGAACTATAGCTAATCTACTAGGTGAGAATGATCTTTTCAATCAACTTCATGTTACTCCCTCCAAGATCTTACTTTGGGATTTTCTTCAGACTTTTTCCATTTATTAGGGTATGCTTTAGGAATCCTTACAAAATATTAATTTTCCTTATTCCATTAGGTTGATAGATGCTAATTTGTTGATTGATCATATTCATGCAGATTCACCAAATATTATATTCCATTGGTATAAACTCACACCTCCAAAAGTGAAAGATAAAGTAGATCCTTTGATGATAATAGTTCACGTTAATAATATCAACATTAGACATGCTCTCGTTGATAGTGATTTTGCACTCAATACATGCAACTTACTAATTTATTTCCTAAAAATAAAGTGGATTCAACTTCCCTTGCTTCTTCTAATTTATACATTTGTGGGTTTGATAATGTTGGTTGACAAGTCTTAGGCATGATAATGGGTGATCCCAAAATAGTGGTTTACAATTTTTGGCCAAACTAGACACATAAATATTTTTTTCTAACTAAATCGTCACTTTTGGGAACCTATAGTAGCTGAACCATGAGGAATTTGAAGATGATGCAAACTAGAGTTTCATGAAATTTTGTCTATAGATTTTAAATATATTTTTTTGAATATTTTTGGAATCAGATTGCACCTCTTTTTCCATCTCCCTTGAAAACTAATTTTTTTCATAAAACAACATTTTTAAGGAGTGGCATTCACCATATAATGCATAACTTTTTTTTCATGAAGTATAAAATTATAATTCTTTCAAATTTGATTTGTAACTCTAATATCTAGTGCTTCCACTTGGTTATATAGTGTTTTATTGAATTTTTTCCTTAATAAAATGTCCAAGTCAAACCAATTACAATTCAGACATAGGTGGACCGTATAATGTGTAACTTTTTTGTATGTATTGAAATTATTATTATTTTGTTGGATTAAAGAATTCAATATCTGGTAAACTCATATTTTTCAAAAAGAAATCATAATCTTCTTTTGCAACATGTGCAAAAATGAGAGCTTCATTTTTTATCAAAATCCTATGTTTAATAAAACTAAAAAAGAAAATAGATAATAAAACCAAAACATATTAAAATTATAGTCGTTGGATAGCTCATTTTGAGGACTACCTAATTCTAGTTGGGTTTATGAATTATCCTCCATTTCCATCCTCAACCCAAGCTTCGAAGGGAAAAAATTCATATTTTTTTGGTGGCAGAGAGTAGCAAGATAGGAAAAGGGGGTTCACTTGAACCAGGGCATTTGAATGAACTTCCAAGGGTTCAAGCGAACTAGGGTTCATGCGAAGCCCCTTTAAAAAAGGTGTTTTTATTTTGTTTTTTGGTAGGATGGTGGGAACATGCATTAAATGGGTTCACTCAAACACAGGTTCTAGTGAGCCCTCTTTTGGTTCATTCGAACCTATTAGTTCGCTCGAATCCCCAAAACCAAAATTTTTGGCATGGGGTCATTTTTTTCAAGTTTTCCTTCCTCACTCCAATTGTAAACCACTTTTGTGGGTTCACCCTAATATTACCTTTAAGGTTGGGACCCATTACAATACCCATCCTAGTATATGTTATGCCAAGATTATTAACATTTAATATTCCCTTGGGAAGGCCATTGATTCATGCTTTGGGAGTAGTTACTTAGACTCTACACCATTCAGTGAAGTCTTTTGCTAATAATGAGGTGATCATAATCAAGGTTGTCTCTGATGTTGTAAATATGTGAGATGGTACCATGCTACTAGTCATACTTTGGTTGTACCTACTCTTAAAAATACTATCCCTTCATTATCTATAAATGTTTTGACATCTACTCTAATAGTATCTATCACAAGGTATAATCTTGAGAAAGATGTCCCTAAAGGAGATCCTCCCAAATAAGAAAGTCCTAAATCTATTCCTTCTATTTCTTCTCCTAAACTGAATGCTTCTCTAGTTGATGATTGGGGATCCTTGAACTACATCTAATCTTATATCAAGGAGTACAAAACAGCTTTGATCCACTTACATATTCCAAAAATTTCATTTTCTTCTTCTAATAAGAATGATTATCTTTTATAAAGAAGGGACATAATTATACTATTTAATACAATCCTTACAATAATCCTCCTTATGAATTGCAATCATGTTATGGACCAAGATTTAATATATTCTCTAAATTTAGCTATTGAGGAAAAGGTTGTGGGTGTAATGAATAAGGTATTAAAGTTTGTTTAGAGGCTTATCAATGTGACTCTAAGGTTATACTTTGATACTACCACACAATGTCTAAGGTGAAGCCATGGTTGAATGTGAATGCGGTTTCTACTAAATTTCATCATCTTAAGCTAGTTCATTATGAATACACTAAAAGCAAGGGAGAATCTAATGAGGTTCCTCTAGATTTTTTCTCTTTAGACAAAGGTCCAGAATAATTCTTGGACATGTATTCTACCCTACCTTCTTATCATTATAAAAGATTATTCCCATATTGCTCAAATAGACAAAGAATATTTTGTGAGTTCGTTATGCATTATGAGGAGAAGCCTCCTTTATATAATAGGAATGATAGTATTTCTATGGCTGATTCTAAGGGTTGTAGTACTATGCTTGAAGGAGAGAATTCTAATATTTTCATAGACCCTAAATATTCCAAAAAGGTAATCAAGATTGGAAAATGTCTTTCTTTAGAAGAATATAAACAACCCATTCATTTATTCATTCGCATCCTGATATATTTTCTTGGTTGTATGAGGAAATACTCGATATTGATGAATCTATGGTAGTTCATAATATTGTCCTATGTCCCAATGCCAAGTCTATTAATAAAAGGATCCATACAATGAATCCCAAGGTTTCTTTATTATTCAAGACTATGATAGAAAATATTTTAAAGTCTTTATAAGTTGTCTTATTAACAATTCACCTTGGACATCAAATATCATCATTGTTAGTTTATTATCTGATACTCCCCTATAAATAATATTTATGCAACAATCAATACCCACCTACCACATATATGACATCCTATTTATCCCATCACCATCACCCATCTCAAAAAAAATCATGACATTGCATGTTGCACCCTCTCAAGCTAAATTCCCCAATAACCTAGCCCATCCCCGCAATGGTAACATATTTATGTTGCACATGTCTATCATCTACACATCCAAATCATAATCTCACGTATTCCTATCACTCATTATTTTACTCTCAAATTGTACAATGAACAAATAAATAATTCACTTACCTAGACAAATAAATAAAAATAGCATACCTGCTGAATTGAACACTAAATTATTTATAAATACTACTTAATAGTTCATTTGCATCAATAATATAATTTAATTTCTTCAAATAAATTTATAAATTTTCAAAATTTCAAAGTAAATTAATAAATACATTTAAACAATGATTAAAAAATTTGATCTTAATTAAAATCTATTAGTAATAATAATTATAAATATTTATTAATGTGGTGTATCTAATTTGCTCGGTACAAAACTTTTTATTTTATTAAATGAGTCTTTTTATTTATATTAAGAAAATATTATTGAAGAAGATTCCGCATATAGGGACTCGTAATACTCCTTTTTTGGGAATAAGCACTCAAACTGCTACCTCAATTAAATTAAAAAATTTAAAAAGCTTTAAATGTGAAGACAACTGTGTGAATGGAAGAAGCTTCCCCACAAAGAATGGCCATAAGAAATATGTAGTGTTTTAATTGGTTTATCTGCATGGCAACCTGCTAGAAATAGAAGCCTCGCTATACTTTCTAACTCACATAAATCTTCTTACTTTTTAATCCTTTAGGGTTTTCGTTTAGTTGTTATTAATATAGTTCTATTAGTGATACCGTGCATGAAACTATGGAAACAAGTAATAGGGGAAGGAGTTGATCCGTCAAGGTATGAGTCAAACGAGTTCATTTGTTGAAGAATTCTATTCAATTTATATCCAGTTCTTCTTCATTATCTTGTTTTTCTTTTCTTTCTTTTGTTTTTTCTTAGCATTGAACTAACCTATTAATGCAACTCCTTATCTATTTCATTACATCTAGAATATTCCATGATTCATTCTACACAGAAATTGCATTCAATGGGTTCTCCAAAATGTTCCAAAGGAATCAAGGTAAATTGGTAGTACTTAATGTGATTGTATTTAGGGATTTTCGAAAGAAATATTTCAAGCATAAGATATGCATATTTTTCCTTTTGATTTACTTTTGTTGATATGATAGACAAAATATTTATTCATTTAGAATTGTTCATATAGTAAATTTAATTATTGTTTCTCAAAGTATTTTTGTTTATATATTATAAAAAAATATGTAGAGGTAGTAAATATAAAGAATAGTATAAATAACCATCAAGTAAGGTTCATAATTTTTTTTTATGCAGAAGATGCAAATGGAGTTGGGTAGAGAGTTGGGTTCATGAAATTGAGCATCTAGTTGAGTCATTTTAATCCTTTGATCTGTTGACCTATTAAGAGTAATATGTATTTCCTTTAATTCTTTTTAGAGCCCAAGATTTTTGTATGTCTTAATGGGATAATACTATTTTAATAAGACTCTTTTATCTATTGAGAATGTTGTTTTTTCCTTTACATTTTTTTATCAAATCTCCTAGTAATATTAGATTGAATAGGATCCCTAAAGATGACATAATAACAAATATTTTTAGGGTTATTTAATTTGGAAAAACTCTAAATAGATTATAGATCTAAAGATTGGGTTTCTACTCTCAATAATTGCAATTTCAATAATTTTAAGATTATAACAATATTTCTTTTATAAATATTTCTACTCATCATATTCATCTAGCAAGACCTAAATGACTCAGTTGGATCTTCCATAACATGAACCTTATTTGATGACCATTTGTATTGTTCTCCATTTATTTTGTTGCCCTACATATTTTAATGTTGTCAAAACAAAAACATTATTTTTAGAAACAATAATACAATCATAAGATATCTCGAATAATTCTTAACAAATAAAATTTTTATATTTTTATCAACAATAATAAACTAACTGAAAAAGTAAACATATTGAATACTTCTTTTGAAAGATCACTAGAAATGGTGGTGTCCACATTGAATGCTATCAATTTGTCTTGGTTCAATTATGGAGATCCTCCTATTCAATTCCATATTTGTGTAGGAATCAATCAAGGAATATTTTAGATATAATGAGTAGATGAACAAGTATTATATGGGTGAGTTCAATAGCAACAAGATAATAGAGAAGAATTGGACACACATTTGAATACAATTCTTGGGAAAATGGATTTGGTTGAGTTCAACTATTATTCACTAGTGCGTCGCAACCAAAAACCCTAATTACAAATTCACATGCAAGAAAAAGAATGAATGTAGATAACTCTGCATTATTTCATTCTTGTTTCTCTTTTTAATTGCAAAATTTTATTCTAACTTCCTAGTTGTTTTCATTTTCATTTTCTTCCAAAGTATATTATTATAGATTTTTCATTGTCCATTTTTTTTAATGTATATCAAAAAAACACCCTATATTGGGGCATCTGCAAGATCATCATGGAAAAAATAGGCCCTTAAGTGGCAAAAAATTCAAAAAAATCAGAGTTAGGCAACTTGATGTAAAAATTTGAATAAGTTATCTATATTATTTCAAAAACATGTAAGAATAGAATCTGTAGCAAATTGAATGTAATTTTTGAACTACTAGATTTGTTTTAAAAAAAAAAAAAACTATTTGGTGAAAATTTGAAATTTCAATGTAGTGTTACTTAAATTTCAGGGAAAAAATAAGAAGTAGGTGTCTGTCTGACCACCCTAACCAAAATTAAATGATAATATTTTTTTATAATATTTTATATATAAGTAGAGGACTCATGTTTCAATGTGATGCATATTTTTTTGTAATTTTTTTCAAAGTAAATAATTAATTATGATTTTTTTGTTACAACTTTTTAAAAAATATAAAAACTCGTATGTTTAATCACCTTAACTTGGTCAAAATTTCATGAAATTCAATTTTTCTTTTTTTAATCCTATAGTATGTGAAGCATAAAATGTGACATGTTTTGGATTTAAAAAATGCGATACCATTTGAAAGCTATAGATGTTTTTCAATCAACCTATCAATAAGGACTTTTATCATAATTTGAAAAGAAAATGAATAATAATTACTTATTAAATTCAAAATAAAGCATAATTTATATCAATGGAAAGATGAGAATCTCCTTTAAAAACCCTTTTCATTTCATTAATTTTGGGTAAAAAAATATTCGTTAGCCACATACCCATCATATTGCCACTTTTTGGACCATCATGATCCTGCACACACCCATTGGTCATGACTTAATAATTTTCAAGTACGATGCTAACATCATCCATAGAGATTGACTTTACATGCATCATTGCATTCTATGAGATGAAATCTCTTTGAGGAATTCTATCAAACTATAATATCTAGTGAAAGAATGAGTATATTTATTTCCTACACTACATTAAGATTCATGGTGATTGTCACTGGTGCACTTTCATCATGTCTAATGACCAAAATGCTAGCAAATATTACATTTAGCCCATGAGAGATAAACATGCATACAAGTAACCACAATGCATAGATCAAATAGACAAGCCATAAGATAACACAAGATATACCCTGGGAAAACCATCAAGAGGTAAAAACTCAGTCTCCAAAAGCATCCATACTCCATCATATTATTCAACAATAACAGAATACAAGAGTTACAATAAATATCTCTGCAACATCAAGCCTCTCAATGCATCTCCATGTGTCCAAGCATGAATCCACACATCCCATACAATGCTTCACATATGCACTCCTCAGAAAGACTCAATAATGACAGCCCACTCTCTCAGCCAACCTAAACCACATGTGTTTTCTTTTATATACACAAGCTCACACAAAATATAGGTAGTGGTAAGGTAAAACCACATACCACAAAACCATGTGAATAAAAAACCATTAGCCCCTTATTTAATATTGGATACTAAGATATTAATTTATTTAATATTTCCCCAATATTAAATTATTATCACATGTCTCCCACACATTAAATAATAATACAATTTGCAATACATCAAGTGGTCCCCAAATAATTACCTAGTGTGATTAACCACACCACCAATGTGCATCACAGCTAAAAAATTATTTAACTGCAACATTATAATAAATCATTTTATCCAATGGTGTACAACACCATATCCCAAAATTATCCCACTTGTTGTATACATTGCATAAGGGATCAATACATGGAATACATCATCATAGCCATACATGAAATCATATGAATTTGTAATATGCTCTTGTCCTCCATCAAGGTACCTACAATAAGAATAAAGTGACCACCATCTCAAGCAAGAAATCCTCTCAACCTCCAATGTGCTACCTATGGAAGAAAAATAACATGGCAAGGTGATGATGCACCAATCCAAGAGCACAAGCATCAAATCCAAGTGATAACAAAGGCTCTAACCAAACCGTTGTCAATTGTAAAAAAAACCACATGATTGAACATAACATCCACAGTACATGCTAATACATTTGACCATCCATACCTCCAAGGTATTAATACATTAGTAAATTCATGCCAAGAACGTATGTAACCAATAAATTACAACCACAAGTTCCCTATATCAAATATATCAATGAAAAACATGCATTTCCAGAAACTCCCACTACATAGGTAATGTCAAAGCATATCATGTCTACAAATCAACACTATATATCAAGGTGTGATAAGTAAATCAAATCATGAAGTACCAAGAAAAATAACCAATCCACACATACAAGCCAAAGAGCTGCATAATCTTTCAAAACATGTTTTGACCATCCTCCCAAAGCATGAGCATCTAGAAAGGAACCACAGAGAGAGAAAATGTGTAAACCATAATATTTCCTCCGACTGACACCTCAAAAGTGTAATGTTGTGTTAAGTATGATCTCCTAACAAACCCAAATGAAAAACCTCAACAACATCCATAACACTCAATTTCATAGATCAAGTACAACATATGAATCAATGTAAATGCCAAACTAGATGTAAGCCTCTCTAATCAAGAAGATCAAAATCAAAGTAACCATCCCCAAAATTGGAAATCAGCCTATAAACCATCTCTTAACAATCCTCATCTTGATGAATGATAATATAAAATAAAATGCTAAAGGAGATAACCATGCCATAACACCCCTCAAAATAAATCCTCCAAAACTAACTATCCATAGCTCAATATCAGTATCTATGAAAGATAAAGCATATAAACTCATGCTAAACCATCCTCAAAGGGGTATCCAAATCAATCACCATGAATCAACTCAATCTCATGAGAAATAAAAACATGAAACATAACACATGTCTGAAAGATATAATGGGAAAATACCTCCCAAATAATAAGTTTCCAAGTAGACCAAGAGTGGGAAATGAGAATTCTCCTCCAAGATAACAAAGCTATCATGACTCACTCCAAGAAAAATATCCTTTGTCAGTCATCATGAAATTGCATCCATACCTAGATGAAAGCTCCTCAATATTTCTATTGAAACCTCCAAAGAGTGACTATCTCAAGCAAATGTATCTAATCACAAGAGAAGTCCAACAATCACCTACATCTCTAAGTATCCATGAGCACATGTAACCAATCAATCCATGCCAAACTCCAAATGTAACATAGCACAATCATGAATTAATCAAGCAAATGATCAATGTACCCAATACCAAGAGAACCACACACGATCAATGTCAAATTTCCAACTGTAGAATCAATAACCTATCATGACAACATGATCCAACCATCTCCTCCTAGGAGATCACATGCACCAATACATACATCCTAATCTCAAGAGAACACATACCATGTCAAAAATCTAAGGTAGCATCAAGAGTTAACCATGACATGATATCAAACATACTCTAAACCAAGGGAAAATATCTACAATAATTTAAATATAACCATCACCAATGATGCATCCACATCACTACAAAAAAATCCCATTGAACCGGGCATGTGCAAGATCATGGTATGCCAAACAGGCCCTTAAGTGGCAAAAAATTCAGAAAAATCAGTGTTAGGCAACTTGACGTAAATATTTGAATATTTTATCTATATTATTTCAAAAATATGTAAGAATAGAATTTGTAGAAAATTGAATTTAGTTTCTAAAATACTAGGTTTATTTAAAAATAAATAAAATCTATTTGGTGAAAATTTGAAATTTCAATCAAGTACTTAAATTTGGGAAAAATAAGAAGTAGGTGTGATCCACCCTAACCATAATAAAATGATAATAATTTTTTGTAAGATTTTATATATAAGTAGAGGGACTCATGTCCGGATGTGATGTATATTTTTTGTAGTTTTTTTCCAAGTAAATAATTAATTATGAATTTTTTATTACAACTTTTAGAAAATATAAAAAACTTCCTAAATTCACCTTAACTTGGTAAAAAATTCATGAAATTTAATTTTCTTTTTTAATCCTATAGTATGTGAAGCATAGAATGTGACGCATGTTTTGGATTCAAAAAATATGATATCGTTTAAAAGTTATAGATGTTTTCAATCACCCTATCGACGACTTTAGTCATAATTCTAATAGAAAATGAATAATAGTTATTTATTAAATTCAAATTAAATCATAATTTATATTTTTGGAAAGCTGAGAATCTCCTCTAAAAACCTTATTCATTTCATTAATTTTGGGTGAAAAAAAAGTCGTCAGCCACATACCGTACAAATATTGCCACTTTTTGGCGCACCATGATCCTGCACATACCCAACCATGTTATGAGGTATGCATGGCATCATGGAAACCATCCTCCCCTTGAAGATCATCTAGGTTTGAAAACACTCAACTACAATATCAATAACATATAAGTGAAAACAAAATCTCCAATCCAAGAAGACACACACAACCACCATCAAAACATAACAAACAAATCCAACACTTCCAAATCATCACTATCAAAAACTCCCACTAAAAGTGTAGAACCAATCAAATATATCAAGCTATAATGAAATCATGTGATCAAACTACCTGCTACAAGTTCCATCACCTGACTAATAAATTATGCTAATCATCCATCCTCTCAATCTCAAAATAACATACCAATGTATAAATTAGGCCAACTAACAAAATCTGCATCAACACTCAACCAGTCTCGTGGATATAGACAGTCCACATCGAGTCATCCCACTTAAAGAAAATGGGTAGCTAATCCACAAATCTACATAACTCATGATCAAAAAAATGAAGCATGCAAAATCATCATCACATTAGTAACTTGCAAACCGAGATATCAAAGAAGACATCCATGTATTCCAAATGACTCAAACACCAAATCATCCTTAAATCTCATTTTCCAACCATGTCCACAAAATAGTAATCATAGCCAAGGAGCCAAATAAGCATCAAGAAGATAAGTGCAATCTCCTAATCATCACCAAACATCACATACATGATCATGTCATGCCAATGCATCAAATGTAACTGCATATCCATGACACCAATACCATAGCCATTGTTGCACCTACACTTAGCTATCACCCATATGAAAATATAAGTCTCAAACCATGTCCAACCATGTCCTCAAAATTGAAGACAACCTGTGTACCTATCACCATCAAAGTCCAACTCTAAAAAACACCTATAAACCTATACCCAGAAGCAATCAATAGCATTTGACTTCCATGCCCTAAAAACATATTAAAACGACAAAATCATAGGACCAAACCAACTCCACTTGATGAAGAGCATATAAAGAGCTTTTCGAAGACTACAAGAAGTTGAAAAATAGATGTCGTGGGTGAAAGTTATGCAAGTTTGAATAAAATGTCCAATTTGATTATATAACCAAGTTTTTCGTGGGCCCCACTTCAAAAATAACCCCATTTAATTTTTGCACCTTTATAGTGGCTGATTTTTATTTACCTTTTAATATTTTAAAAATAAAAAAAGGAGAAGGGGTGATTATTTTATTTGAAGGTTTTAAGTTAAAGTTTCTAAAAAATTAAGGATTCCCTTTAACATGTTTGACCAACATAACTTTTCAACACAAAGCTTAAGTCCTTTTAAAGAAATTCCTATGGGTTTTTGTTTATGGTTAAAGTAAATCTAATGGCTGGGCAAAGAAGTACGGTGATGTGATAGGGGAGCTGGGGCTGGTACGGGTCTACAAATTTCTTTTCAAATGATTTTTCAATGTCAATTTTAACATTTATTTTCTTTTGTTTTATAGGTAATAATAATTTTAAAATCCCAAAAACAAATTTCTCTAAGGAATTTTTGATGGGATTTATTATTATTATTTTTTTAATAATATTTTCTATACATGGCGAAATTCGGTTGTGACTAAAAAAAGTTTGCATTTTCTTCAACTTTTCTAAAATAAGTCAAATTTTATGTCAATCTTTGTCTCTTGGGCAACCTAACTCCAACCATGAGGTCCATTTTTTCTGAAGATTTCATCTATGAAATTTCTCCTACAAAATCATCATATGAAAACTCAAACCAAGAAACCCTCTTTCACCCAAATTTGGAAAACTTTAGATTTGCAATAATCCCATTAATTCTTGACAACCTAAAAGCAAAAATCTACAAAAAAACCTACAACATTTGTTCTATATCTTGTAATGCCTCAAACCTTACATGCATGTCCATGGCTTCAACTTTCAAAATATCTCAAACTAGGATTATAACAAAAAAAATTCAACCATGAAAGCTCTGATACCACCTGTTAGGAATTATTGCATTTAACCCATGAGAGATAAATGTTCATACATGTAAACACAATGCATAGATCAAACAGACAATCCACAAGATAAAATAAGATATACCCTGGGAAAACCTTCTATAGGGTAAAACCTAACCTCCAAAAGCATCCATACTCCATCATATTATTCAACAATAAAGTATTGCAAGAGTTACAATGAATACCTATGAAGCATCAAGCCTCTCAATGTATCTCCATGTGTCCAAGCATGAATCCACACAACCCATGCCATGCTTTACATATTTACTCCTTAGAAACACTCATTAATGACAACCCACTCTCTTGACCAACCTAAACTACTATACCTGTGTTTGCTTTTATAGAAAAAGGCTCACACAAAATGAAACTAGTTGTAAGATAAAACCATGTACCATAAAACTATGTGAATACAAAACCACTAACCCATTATTTAATATTGGGTACTAAGACTTTACTTTATTTAATGTTTCCCTAATATTAAATTATTATCACAAATCTCCCAGACATTAAATAATAATACAACTTTACAATACAACATCAAGTGGTTCCTAAATAATTACCTAGTGTAACTAACCACACCACCAAGGTGCATGGAAACTAAATAGTTATTTAATTAAAACATTATAATAAATCATTTTATGTAATGATGTACAACACCATATCCCAATACCCAGCTATTCATTTTTCTTTCTCTTGTATCAAGTTGATTTATGCACTTAGAGGTGGGTTTTCAGTCTAGACCTCAGCATTCAGACTCTTAATGTTGTTATAGGATGACTTGTCTAGTTGAGCATTGGTCCTTACAACTAACCTCACACATTGGACTAAATCAGAATTTGTTTTCTTTGTTTCTTTTTGGTTTTATGGTATCTTTGTTCTCTGGCTTCTTTTCAGTGTGCTCAATGCATCTTATAAACTTCATAAAAAAAATCTACTATTTGTATTATATTTTAATTGAATCATTCTATACATTTTTTTAATAAAACTATTTAATAATAATATATAATTTATGTGTAATCTAGTAGTTATTGAAATACTAACAAATAATTTTTTGAAAATAAAGTATAATGTATAATCCAAAATATTAATATGGGTAAGGGAGACTAGATCTCTTGACTTCTTGCCTACAACAAGATTCTTTAAACAGACAAGGTAGGGCCCCCACCCCATTATATACAATAATTTATTATATCTAGTATATGCATTAATTATTTTGAACATATTTCTATACTATTGGATGTCACACTTGTTTAATGATATATTAAATAATATGATCTTTATCAATTTATATCTACTAAATATTTTATATGATGAAAATCCTAAATAAATTCTTGAATTAATTATAAACATAATTAATAATAATATTTAATAAACCAAAAATTCTAACTCCATTTTCAACTTGTTACAAAGCTTTTATTGCCTAAACATAAAGACAATTACTGATTTACTTACCAAATTACCACATGAACCCTAACTTTAAGATGGTTAAGATAAACACCTCCTTTCTAATAATATGCAATTCTTATTATCACAACATTATTAAAATTGCACCTTTTGATACTAGAGGCAATCTAATAAATATATGCTTAAACTTGCTTATCATTCCCTAAGATAAGATCTATTATCTTTGATGAGGAATGCCAATTTTTATTAAGATTCCAATAATTTACAAATCATAAGTATTCATTGTTCTTAGTTTTATATCATGAGTCATTCCACTATTGCAACTATAAAGAATATTGTTAAATATTTAGGGTTGATGCATTTCAAGTTTTAAATTTTCTTGTTAATTAACTTATTTTCCTTTTTTTTAAATAAAAAATTTACAAAAAAAATCTCATTGATTGAAATTCAATTACCATTGCTCAATAAAGACACAATGTTTTTAAATTATACTTGAACCATTAAAATATCTTTAGTAGATTATTATTTATAAAATTAAACACTCTAATCATGAGAGACAAACTTAACACTAAAGGGATTCCATGAAAATAAATCTTAGTCAAATTGTTCACATCACACTTTTTATCAAATATGCCCCACCTACTAATCTTCATAATTCAATAACATATTGAATTTAAATGTAAAAAAAAAAAAAACTATATATGCACCTAAAATTGGATATACAAAATCACATCCTATGTTATAAAACTTAGCTTAATATTTTTAAAAAATTTGTCCTTGTTTTTATTCTAAAACCTCCTTCACAATGATCCAAGTGGATCCAAAAATCCAAAAAAAATCATAGTCTCAGAATCTCACAAAACAAGCATCATCATGTAGAGCTCACTGACATGGTCCTAATGCAAATTGAATGAGCTCAAAAGGAGGTTATGTGCAGAAGTTGTGTTCATTCAAATGTCTAGTCAAACAGGTGAATAAGGGGGACAGGAAAAAGGCATATAACGGATCATCTCAAAATGAGAAAAAAATAACACCAAGTTGTAGTGCTCATCATACCGATTTCAAAACTATATATTGAAAATGGTAGATGATGACGTGGAAAATGGTGACATGGACCAGTCATATATTGATACATGGCACTTCTCTGGCAAACTGCATGTTGACACATGGCACCTCTACGACCACCAACAAGTTGACCTATGGCATCAAATGGGAAAATGAAATAATGAAATGTATCCTCTATAGTAGTGAATTAACATGTGCCACATGGCACTTCATCCATCTTCCTCTAGGAATTCATGTTTTATTTACCAAAATTGGAGTTGGTAGGGGTCAAACTCATGACCTCTCCTTTGCTATTTTTCCTCTCAACCGCTAGACCAAGCGGTTACTTTGAAAGGATCACATTAAATCTAAAGCCTTAAAAATATTCTATCATATTAAATGGGAGGCATGTTTTTTGAACACACCATCTCTCATATAATATTTTCACTCCCTACCACTACACTACATGTAAATTTAGGAGTGGATAAGGGATCAGTTCTTTTTAAAATGGAAGCAAAAACTGATTTCTCCCATAATTTAAGGATTTTAAAGGGCTTAAAATAAAATTAAAAGATATGAAAAGATTATGTAAAGGATTTTAAAGGGATTTTAGTATTATTTTAAGGGGATTTTCAAAGTTTTCATATTCTAAAGGGGGATTTTTGAAGGATTATCTCTAAAAATAGAGATATTGTGAATATTATTACTTGTAATGGGTGATATGGGATGATTTTACAAAATCATATGGTTAAATTCCATACTAGGAAATAAAAGTGTATATAAGGGGGATGTTTTAGCTTGAAAATTATGAAAATTCATTTTGGAGAAATAATTCTTTGGAGAATATTGTAAGCATGAAGGCCTTTTGAGTGTCTTTGAGTGTTGAGAGGATATTGTGAGAAATTTTATTCATTTTTTGGAGCTTGGATATTGTAACAAGGAATTTCTATTGCTTGGAAATATTAATAAAGTAGTCCTACTTGAGAAGTGGGCCTAGAGACGTAGTCCTGATTGGATGAACTTTGTTATCAACTGGTGATATCTCCTCTTCTATCTTACGTTCTCTCTATTTCATTCCACTTTATTTTTCAATTCATTATTTGATTTCTAATTAAAATTTTTTAGTAATTAGTAATTTCATTAATTTATGTAAAGTGAACCTAGTGTATAATTTCAATGGTTAAACAACATAGTCACACAATTCTATTTGGATCAGGAATAATTGTAATTAAGGTTAAATACATTTGCATTGTAAACCTCTAATTATAGATCAAGTTTTTATCAAAGTAGTTTAATAGGAAAATTGCAAGTGGGGAATGTTAACCAGGTTGAAATTGAAGCAAGGAGAAGGTGTATTAGAAGAATTCAATCTAGATATTATAAAATGAAAGGCCTTTTCAAGGTATGTGCAAGATCATCATGGAAAAAATAGGTCCTTAAGTAGCAAAAAAATCAAAAAAATTTGAGTAAGGTATCTATATTATTTCAAAAATATGTAAGAATAGAATCTATAACAAATTGAATGTAGTTTCTAAACTACTAGGTTTTTTTAAAAAGAAATCTGCTTGGTGAAAATTTGAAATTTCAATGTAATAGTAATTAAATTTTAGGGAAAAAATAAGTAATGTCTGTCTAACCACCTTAACCACAATAAATGATAATGTTTTCATATAAGATTTTAGATATAAGTAGAGGACCCATGACCTGATTTGATGCATATTTTTTGTAATTTTTTTCCAAGTAAACAATTAATTATGAATTTTTTATTACAATTTTAAAAATTTATAAAAAATTTGTATGTCTAACCACCTTAACTTGGTCAAAACTTCATGAAATTCAATTTTTCTTTTTTTAATCCTATAGTATGCAAAGCATAGAATGTGATACTTGCATATACTTTGTGACTTCAAGTGTATATTGTGTACTCATGTGTGTATTGGGTGACTTTGGGATGGTGGATGGACCCATGGTGTAGTATGAGATGCACTGAATCTCCTTCCCAGTTGTCAAACTGTATACTTAGTCTTGTGGGGTTGAGGACGGACCTGCGGTGTAGTATGGGATGCACCGAATCCTCTTCCCATTTGTCCAATGGTGTAGAAGATTGAAGGAAAGGAATTTAATCTTAATTTGAATAGAAAATGAATAATAATTACTTACTAAATTCAAAGTAAAGAAAAATTTATATTGGTGAAAATTTGAGAATCTTCTTTAAAAACCCTTTTCGTTTCATCAATTTTGGGTAAAAAAAGTCATCAGTTACGTACCCATCATATTGTCACTTTTTGGCCCATCATGAACCTGCACATACCCTCCACTAAAGATGTCAGAGATTGTAACTAAGCATGAAGCTCTAGAGCTCAATACAAAAGCTTTTCAATAAGCTTTTCTTGAGATGAAGTCAATGGTTGAAGTTCTTTTTTGAGAAAGGCAAGAATGAAAGAAGAGCAAGGAACTCTAGAACATAAAGAAGGAGGAAGTTGAATCCTCATTGAAAGAAGACAAAGGTAAAGGAGTAGGAGATGGTGGTGACCCTCCTAAACCTCCATCCATGTTCCCTTCATCTTCTTCATCCTCTTCTTCTTCTTTTTCTAACTCTTCTAAAGAGAAACAATCTATGTAAACTAATACACCTTTGTTAAAATTGGATGTTAAATTTGATTTTCCAACCTATAATGGAGAACTGGATGTAGATATACTAGATAATTGGATTAAAAAAATAGAATTTTATTGTAGAATTCAAAATTTTACTGAGGATTCTCAAAAAATCCAATTAGCTACTCTTGGCCTAGGAGGCACAACATTAATTTGGGGTGCTCTCATAATAGTGGTTTACAATTCCTGAGAGGGACGAATTTTAGCTGAAATCACATATTTTTAGAAAATATAATGATTTAATCCTTAAAAAGTTCCATTTTAAGGATTCCAATTGAAGAGGGTTTGATCAAATCACCTTAGATTAAAACCCCTTGTATAGAACCTCGCTAGTTTTAAACCATACCTATAAATGCGTCTCCTTTACACCTATCAAAATGCTGATAAAAAATCACTTTTGATTTAGATTTTGGGGGATCAAATGAATTCATTTAAAATTTATTTCAAATGATTATATATTCTAGAAAAAAACAAGCTATCCAATACCATAATTTTAATATGTTTTGGTTTTTTTATGTATTTGTTTTTAAAGTTTTATTAAACATAGGTTTCTCATCGAAAATGAATTTCTTTGTTCTTCACATGTGGAAAAATATAAGATTATAAAAAAAAAAATTGAAAAATATGAGTGCACCAGACATTGAAGTCCTTGATCCAACAAAAAAAAAAAAAAAAAATTTTGACATCTACAAAAAAAGTTAAACATTATACGGTCGCGTTGTGTCTGAATTGTAATTCGTTTGACTTTGAAACTTGATTAAGGAAAAAA
>VDFB02271358.1:708991045-709095458 GCA_007258455.2 Sequoia sempervirens | reverse complement strand
TTTCCTCATGAAGCTTGAAGTTCATTGCTGTGTGGCACCATGTCAAAGTTATCAAGAGGTATAACTTTGGTATGGTTGGATGGGAAGCCAATATGAGGGATGACTTTCTCTTAGCCACTCACACATGTGTTGTGAATGCATATCATCCATGTGTATATGTGTCTCACCATTTTGGATTACTCACCCAATGGACAGCGTGAAGTTCCATTGCCTCAGAGTGAGCATGCAGTTTTGAAAAAACAACTTTAGATTGGAAAAAACCAGCAGTCGGGGCTTGATACCTCTTTTTATTTTCTTGTTTTTTTCATTTAGTCATTGACATTGCATGTTTGCATATCTTGATGTTGCATATCATACACCATTTCCTTTTGTGCTTATGTTGTTGTGATAGGGAGGTTGGATGAATCAATCACTAATTCATGCTTTGGGTCTTGCATGGAAGACCTCTAGGGTGTCTCACTCCACCACTTGCAACCTATAGGACCTCTTCCTTCTTAGGGTCCCCTGGTTTCTTCTTGCCAACCCAACTATCAACATAGATCCTCCTACCAAGTCAAGACTTGGTGCAATCTTGAAACACTTGCCTTAGCCCTTAATCCACCCTAAAGGCTACTAATCCTCCAAATTCTTGAATTTAGTTTTACAGGGGTGTGGAGGTGCTCCTAAGTCATCAATTCATCCCACTAAGTGTATTAGGGGTCCACCTAACTCCATCTTCTGGTCACTTTTACCAAACCCTTCTATTAGGCCTAGAAGGCTACTAGCCCTATTAGGTCTCCTTCTCCGAGAAATCAGGGTTTTTCCCAAGTCTTTCCAAAGGACACCCCAAACTTTTCCTGGGATTCCTGGTACATATGCCCACCTCTCAAGGATTTTTGGGGTCTTGGGTCACAACTGGCCATACAAAGCCCTAATTTGAAAATGAGCAATACTAGGGTTTTTAAGCCCTTTCCTGGCTTACTGCAAACTATCAAGTCCTTTCCTCACCAGATGGATTGATGGAGTTTCTTCCTACTTACCATGTCTTGGCAAGACTCATACCTGCCTTCTCCAAAAGATAATTTGTCAAGAATTTGACACCCCTGTAAATTAAGTGCTCTGCACTAAGGTCTTCCCTAGCTGGACACTCCCTGGCTTGCCTAGGGTAAGACTTCCAAAGAAACTCTTGTGATTTCAAAAGCCCTAAACCCTACTATATGTACATCCATGGAGTCTAGTCACTATTCCCAAAGGGCTATACAATTTGTACGGTGGGAAAGTGAACTAATACTCCATACTTACAAACTGCCTGGTTCAAGCCAGCAACAGTATGAAATCAAAACTATTTACAAACAATGCTAGAAATTGAATAAGGAAACTAACTAATGCCACACAATGCTTGAAGAGAAACTACACTACATCCTACACAAATTACAGTGCCATGATCAATCCATTAAAATAGCACTTCAATGCAAAAACCAGAAAATTATCACACAATCACAATTGCTTTTCTTGAATTCAAAAACTTCAAACAATTTCAAAAATTCTTCCAACCTCACTCTAATGCCGAGGCATCCCATAAATAGGTCACCAAATCAATTATCCTCTCCCTTGGACTCTCCTTGGCCGCTTGTAGCTCCAATTGAGCAACATTTTCAAATATTTTGCAAGAATTCCTAAAAATCCAAAACTTCATTTTTAGCTAGAACCTTATGACTCCTATTCTATGGTCAACATGAACTTCATCTGATCAAAACAAAACAAAAATTCCACTAAGACTCACCTACAGATGAACCAAATTAGATTTCTTAGTTTTCCTAGACAAAATTATCCTGGACAGACCTTCTAAACAACCTATGGTAACCTATGGGTGCTCCTACACCATGTTGGTTTGACATAGGATCATAGATCCTAGGGGCTTGATCACTTCCTTTCATCTTTTTCATCCTCTTTCTTTTGCATCAGTACACATGGACCCCTCTTGAATGGCTACTTTAGTGTGATTGTGAAGCAAGTTCATCCTCTCACTAAAGTGGGTGCTAGCTGTAATGATGGAAATTATACTCTTTTCTTGGAGATGGTACAATTTCTCTTAATTTTGGAAAAAGTAGCATTAAAATGGACCTAATGTCACCTTGACCAAATGTTGTAATGCGTTTTCCACACTCACATTAGATTTAGGGCCCTTTTGAGCTAAATTGACCTAACTTTTCCTTAATTTAATGTTGTAAAGTGTATTTGTTTGCACCTTCACATTAAATTTTAGGCCCTTGTAAACTAAATGAACTTAATGATGCATTATTTTGGGTGTTGTAAAGTGTTGTATCACACTATCACACTAATCTAGGGTTTTCATTACTAATTGGGCTTATCTTTTCCTTAATTGGCCCTATTTTGCATCCACAAGCATTAATTAATGCATCTTTCTAAGGATAATCCAGGCATAAACAAATAACCAATCATGATTCATGTCTTTTTGGATGGTATGGCCTAGATTTGGTGATCTAGTACTCATACACCACATTGGACGTATGAGTCCCACCTAGGTTTTTGGACGCTGATCCTGATTTTGCATTATTCTAAGCATTTTTGGAAAATGTGTCACATAGTTAAGCCTAATAGGACTCATATGCCACTTCTCGCATATAAGTCCCATGTGGCCCTAAATCAAATTTAATTCTAATTCTTGGTAGGATTTTATCCTCCTAAATCTGATGTCAGCTTGTAGTGTTGTAATTTCAAGAAATTGTGCAAAAACAAGTATAAATACAAGGTTATTTCACTCATTTTCACCTAATACTTTCAAGAGAACATTCATAATATCAATTTTATGATTAAAAGAGTTTAAAAGACTTCACAAGAGCATTCAAGAGCATGAACAAGATCATTTCTAGGAAATTCAATGACAAAATTCTCCATCACTTGTTGTAGCAATTCAAGATCCATCATCATGTCAAGGTTATCAAGCATCAAACATTTTTTGAGCTAGTTTTGTGATGTTGCATTCAATATCCAAGACTAAGTGTTTCTCTACTCTTATTTCAAGATCAAGATGTGCATCCTTCATGGCCACTTCATGTTATATTTTTTATCTACAAGACATCATTCAAGGTATCATTGTTCATGTTTCATGTTTCATATCCTTATATCATTATCTCATCATTTTATTTAATTACCTAAAAGGGGTTTGACCAAGAAAAACCCCCATTTACTAACAAATCAACAATTTTTTCTCTCTCTACATGTGTAATTGCATATCTAGGTGTCTTGAGACTTGAAAATCCTTTGAACATTAGGTTGCAAGGTTGAAGAAAGTCATCAAGTCATCATAAGGTTGTCATCTTCACTAAAAGTCACCTGTAGGTTTCAAATCAGGGTTTCAGATCTGAAAATAAAGTGTGAAAGGAAGAGTAGAGATAGGAGAGTAGAATCAGGCCTTAAACCCTTCAAAAAAGTTGAGTTGGACTAATACACCACTTGTGGCGTATTAGTCCCAATACAAGGATTTTTCCATATTTCAATTGTTTTATATCATACACTATTAGATTCCAATTTTGGCACAAAAACCCTAGTCTGGGACTAAATCGCCCAAAGTAGCGTGAGTCCTAGTGGGCATAAAACAATAATTTTTCAAGATTTTGGAGCTTTTAAGATATACTGTCCCACTTGGAACAATTTTATCAGTAATTGACTTTGCAAAAGATTACTCTTTTACCCATCAAAAGGACATCCAAAAATTACTTTTCAAAGAAGGTCATTATTATGGTGCATGTGTGTTAAAAACATGTACAATTAGATTTAGATGGTTTTGATAGTACATATAAAAAATGAGTCATTAAGAAAGAATCACTTTTACATTAATGATGATAAAGAGCAAGACATAGTTTTTGTCCCGTTAGCTCTCAAAAACGCAGGCGGAATGCCTCAAGAGGCTGCCAATCTCTTGATACGCTTTAGGGTAATAGACAAGGTCAAAAGCTTTCAACCTTCTACGCTTCAAGTGTTGCTAGACCTCGGCGGGTGTACCTTTCTGAATGAAGTAGACTTGACTTGTGATTATCCTCTTATAGCAACTTGTTCATAATGGCAATTGGTGGTGAACAATTGAACTCAAACTTGAAAGCAGTAACAATATTCTGATCTAAATCCTAAAATGAATGCTTAACTAATAGATGTAAAGAAAATGAAAAAATTCAAAATGATGAAGTGTAGAGACTAGTGCCTTGTTGGGTATGCAGAGTCAAATGAGATCAAGATGAGCAACACTTCTCTGAGAAAACTCAAATTATCTGGCACATATCATGTTTACAACTTGTATAAACATGCAAGAATGTGATTACTAAGCTCTACTTGAACAATCCAAATGAATCTCTCTAATTACTATGATTAAATAAAAGGATTTAGTCTTTACTTGAAAGAACCAATCAATCAATCACACAAGTACAACAAATGTGCACTAATAAATTGAATAAAAACTTGTTATATCAATTTAAACAATCAGAAAGAATCCATCTTGGAGAAAACTTAGCAATGCTTTCATTAGATTCAACAAATAATTGTCACCAGAGAAATGCAGCAACATCAATTGATTTTCATAAATACCTCCATTCTGAAATCATGCAACAATAGTTTTTGACCTGATAACTTTATTCTACTGTATCTACTTGCAATGTATCAAATAATCTAATAACTCAGGGATTTTACAAATACAATATGCCTATTTATACACCAGTATCAGAAAACATATCATATTGAAATCTCATGTTGGCCCAGCACAAAATTCGGGCTCAAATCATGTAGGCCTACAACGGTATTCAAACATATACATGTCAGGCACAACAATTGAATTTATGTTATACATCAGTGAAACAGTCGGCAAGACATAACGTATAGTTATGCCGAAGGCAATTCAATTGTTAGACATCCCCGTGCTCTTTTTGTTTCACCTTGACTCTATGATGTCGGTGAGACATCTCACAGAGAATCCCAAAGTGTTATTGATAGCCTTCGCAATCAAACTTGTCGTTGTGACACAAGAATATCTCATACTGACGTGCTCTTTTCGTTTCATTTATAGTCGCTATAACCTAATGGTATCGAAGAGACTCTATATAGATTATTCCATGTTTCACCGAAAGTCTCTTACCATCCGTATGTCACTATAGCATTCTGTTTATCATAGCGAAGTCATATAGTACTCTTTTGTTCCCTTTGTGTTTTGTTGTAACACTGTGATATCGGGGAAACAACATATTGAACTCATTATGTTAGGCCAAAAGTCTTTTATCATTTCCAAGTCACCAAGATATAAGAAGTTTCTCACTGAACTGCACTTTTTCGTTTCACCCGCCTCGCTATAGCTTTTAGATATCGGGGAGACCCTATGTAGATCGCTTTTAGTTTCACCAAAACTCTTCATCTATCATGTATGTCATTGTGACATAAGCACACTCACGCCGAAACATATCCTTCAATTGCTTTCACCAAGACAAATCAACATCGGGGAGAGGTCCCAAAGAGTTCGCTTAGTCATACCGAAAGCCCCCTATTCACTTTGTGTGTTGCCATGACATATTGGCTTTCTCACCGATCCACCATTAGTCTTATTTGCTTCACTGTGACCTAATGATATTGGGGAGATCTCATGCAGATAGTAATTTGTTATACCAAAAGTCTCCCATAATGTTATTTCCCAGTCGCTGAGACATAAGAAATATTTCACCGAAAAGCACCTTTCATTGCTAGTCGGTAAGACAACAAGGTCTCGCCAAGACGTAATGCCGATAACTCCAAGCTTTGTTGATGAATCCACAAGTTGGGAAGACATGTGCACATCACTATGACCCTTCACCGGTGACTTTATGTTTGGCCAAAGCGAAGACTCATACGAAGTGTCGGGGAGACCGAAGGTCACTTGCCAAGACCTCATCCCAATAGCTCCAACTTACACCAATATGCATCCTCCCATCACCGGTCGATGTGACAATGACATTCGCTATGACTACACTCCAATACACATGGGTCATCCTGAAAACTTATTGACGAATACCCCATGTCAGAAAGACCAAGTGAGTTCGCCAAGATGTTGCCCTGATGAGAATCTCCTGTCGAAAGGTGCCTTTTCAGTCGCTAAAACACTATGAATGTCATGCTGATAGATACCCATAGGTAAGTTCCTCTTGCTGTAACAATAAACAAGTCTCGCCGACATATCTGCAGCAAACAAATGTTAACACAGAAGCAACATGGGTCGGGGAGACATTGGTAGACCTATGTTAATATGGACAACAACGTGGAAAATGCATGACATGATAGATTTATGGGACAAATATGAGCCAAAATATGAGTAAACATATCATGAAATGAAGAAAATATGCATAAGGAAGGACTCATATGGAGACTCAAGGGGTATGAAAGATAGGCAAAAATCATCAAATTTTAATAGTTCCAACAGTGGCTCCATCTCGGGATGAATGATAGTAAGATCATTGCAAGGTTCCAGATCTTTGGGTGAGTAGACCAGACATAAAATGATGAACCAGTGAGTAGCAATGGAATGAATGGCAATGGAAGTGAATGCAAAAAGGAGATGAATGGAAAATGATAGTGAAATGGAGATGGACAAAATCCTAAACTATTGTGCATGGAAAATAATTTTAAAGAGGATGAGCAAGAGTTGTCCATGCACTGGCAACCCTTAATCCTTTGTGTTTCTCAAGAGAATAAAAGCTTCAAGAATTGCCCATGAACAAGAAATTCCTAATCTTCACTAGCCATATTCTGTAGATAGTATGAGTCTTCACCCTTCTTTCCAACAACAACAAAAGGTCCCAGCCACAAGGCTTCAAATTTACCATGCTTTCCTTTCTCCTGACATCTTGCATTCCACATCAGTACCAAATCATTCTCTTCGAATTTTCTATCCTTTTCCTTCTTGTCAAATAGATATTTCATCTATGTCTGTAACTTCATGTTTTGACTTTGGGCCTCTCTCCTTACTTCATCAAGTTCATCCAATTGCTCCATAGGTTCAGGGACATCCAGATCCTCCTGAAGGACAAACTTGTAGACTGGTAACAAATTCTGCAAAGGCATCTTGGCTTGTGCTTCATACACCAATTCAAATGGGGATTTTCCAATTGCCTTTTTCACAGTGATCCTATCAGCCCACATAGCCAGTTTCAATTTTGAATCCCAAGCCTTCTTGTTCTACCCTAGCATTCTCCTTATAATCTTCAAAAGACTTTTATTGCTAGACTCTACTTGTCCATTAGCTTGTGGATGGTAAGGAGCTACATAAGAAATAGTAATGCCATATATATCACAGAAGCCTTTGAATTCATCTGATCTGAAACACATCCCATTGTTCATGATTAACCTCAATGGTGTACCAAATCTAGTGATAATGTTGTCCATCAAGAAATTATTCACTACCTTACTTGTAGCTTGCTTAGTTGGGATTGCTTCCACCCACTTGGTAAAATAATCATTGGCAACTAGTATCCACTTGTGTCCTCCACTTGACTTTTCTTGTATCTCTCCAATGAAATCAACTCCCCACTGATGAAAAGGAGCATCAACCTACAAAGGTCGGAGTGGCAAAGCACCCTGATACTTTAATTTTCCAAAAAACTTTTGGCAAGCTTCACATCTTCTCACATGTGTAAAAGAATCATTAAAAACCTTTGGCCAATAATAACCTACCCTGAGAATTTTTTGTGCAGTTTTCTTTGTTGAATAATGTCCCCCACAAACTCCTTCATCCATTTCTTTCAAAACATGCTTGGCCTATGATTCATCCAGACATAACAACAATATGCCATCCCTATTCTTCCAAAACAGATCCCCATCCGTAAAAACATATTTGGATGCCTGCAACTTCAAAGTTCTCTTCTGGTTGTCACTCAATCCTTCTGGACAATTCATGTGTTTAAGATAATTCATGATATCAGTATACCAAGGAGTTTTCTCAATGCTTGCAAATGCAATCCCTTCTTCTACATTATAGACTTGACTTGCTTCAATATTTGATTTTCCCATTAGCCTAGCCAAGCCTTGACCTCTTACTAGCTTAGTGATCTATATCTCCATATCAAACTCTTGAATCTTGTTAATCCATCTGCATCTTTTCCCTATAACTTTAGATTGTGTCAGAATATCCTTGACAGCAGCATGGGGGACATAAGCAATCACCTTTGCTCCAACAAGATATGGCCTAAAAGCCTTTGTAGCTTTTACCAATGCAAATTTATGTTTTTCCATAATGTCATACTTCAGTTCGGACCCCTGTAATGATTTACTGAAAAAGGACACAAGCTGCTCATGACCATCATCATTCTTCTGTAACATAACATCAGCAATAGTATGCATTGAAGCAAATGAAAAAATCTGAAAAGGCCTGGAAAAATATAGAGACTTAAGAATAAGAGCCTCCTTGATGGCCCTTTTGATAGATATAAAAGCATCTAAAGCTTCTACAGTCCAGTCCATTTTATGTCCCTTCTTTAACATCTTTGATATGGGCTTAATGATCTCAGCAAAATTAGAAACAAATCTTCTAACAAAATGAATATGTCCAAAGAATGATTGTATAGCCTTGATAGTTTTGGGAATAGGGATTTTATCAATAGCTTCAACCCTTTCAGGATCTATCCTAATCCCTTCCTTTGAAACAATATGTCCTAAAAGCTTACCTTCTGTGACTGCAAAATGACACTTCTTTGGATTTAAACTAATACCATATTCAAGGGCTTTAATAAATACCTTTTCCAGATGTTGCACATGATCTTCAGCCTTCTTCGAATAAGCAGTCAGGTCATCCTGGTACACCACCATGATAACATTGATCAAGTCTACAAATGCCACATTCATAGCTCTTTGGAAAGTCACTCCAGCATTAGTGAGACCAAATGGAATTCTTATATATTTATATGTTCCCCAAGGAGTTGTGAATGTCATCTTGTATTGCTCAGATTCTTTGACTTTAACCTAGTTATACCCTGAAAATCCATCCATCATGGACAGCAATTCACACCCTGTTACCTTATGCAATATAGCCTCCAATGGGTAGAGGATAATTATCTTTGAGAGATGCCATGTTCAAATTTCTAAAGTCAACACATAATATGATATCACCATTCTTCTTTCTCACACGAACCAAATTTGAAACCCACGTTGAGTGCCTGATTGGTTTGATAATTCCTCCATCTCTGAGCTTTGTCAATTCTTCTTGCATTTTAGGCTCTAGTGTTGGATTTATGGGTCTTTGCTTTGTCTGAAAGGTTTAGCATCTGGCTTCAATGGTATTTCATTATGAAATAAATCCTCCCTATATGCTTTCAGATCTTCATATGACCAAGCAAACACGCGCTTTTAGTCCCCAAGTTAATTTCTTCAAAATCTTCCCTTCATTGGTGTTTTTCATGAGGGACCGATCATTTCCATCACACATCATTTCCAGTGCCACTAAGCATTTAGGAAGCTTATTTGTCTTGAACTGCAAGATCTCTTTTCCAAACACTGTTTGTTTCCCATCTACTTCTTCAACAAAAGCATTGAAATCAATTTCCTGAGCCTCATACTGATCTATACAATGAAGAAATTTCAGAAGTTCAGTATCATCATTGAAGACTTTCCAACTATAAATGTTATCAGGAATAGTAGGCCTTGTTTTGAACTCAATATGTGATACCCTAGCCAGTTTAATATCATCTCTTTTGAGCGCCACATTTGCTAAAAAATCAGCCATTATGTTCTTTGACCTGTCAATCCACTCAATTGAAAAAGCATCAAATAATTCAATTGTGTCCCATACATCATTCCTATATTGTTTTAATCTTTTGTGCTTTGTCACATACTTTGATTTGATTTGTGAAACAACCAACTCAAAATCGCCTAGAACAGCTAGCAACTTGATTTTATATTTCACAGCTATGTTCAAGCCTGTCAATAAAGCTTCATACTCTGCCACATTGTTTGTAAATTCAAATGCTAACAAAAATGAATATTTAAAAGTAATACCTTCAGGCGAAACAAATACAATCCCAGCTTTGTTTCCTTCATGGCTGCAAGCTCCATCAAAATACATCTTCCATACACCATTGCAATTATGTGCAGTATTTTTTCCAATTGGATCACTATTGGTCAATTCTAGCTAAGCTAGTTCAATTTTAAAATTCCCAAGATCAACATCACAAAAAAAATTGATCTGATTTTGTGGTACACAGTCAACAAGCTGATTCATTCTTGGCTCCCTATACAACTTGACTTCCTAACCATTCACTGGTATTGTAGCATAGGATAAATCAAATTGGATGTTTCCACCAATAGCTGCTGTCCATTTCCTTGACAAAAGCATCCCAAACTAAGGAGTATCAATAACTGCTATATCTATATTATAAGCCACCCGTGGATAAGTAGCCAGTTTGACTTCAACATCTTTCATAATACCAACCACAGGAACAGGTTTGTTATCCATTGCATAACACTTGCCTCCAGTGGTGTCAACCCACATGCCAAGCTGCTTCATGACTCCTATTGGCATAATGTTTATAGAAGCACCAGAGTCTATCATGCAATTCCTTAACAATTTGTTATTGATAAGCAATGTAGTGAAAAAAGGATCAACTTGAGGGGGGGTTGATAGTATATCACTCAAGCAGACTTCAGAATCATTTGTTTTCTCCTACCTATTGACTGCTTTAACAGCAAATTTTCTTTCATAATTCATATATTTTTCATTTCCACTTGTTATCAATTGAACATGGGTATCCCTATACTCTTTAATCTTCATCATCTCAAGTAGTGGAGCAGACATTTTTACCTAGGATAACGCCTGAGTGAAGTCAAAAGAAGAGCCCTCCACCTTAATAGTCTTTTTCAGTTATGGTGTATCTCCTTTGTTTTCTTCTTTTTCTTTTTTATTAGGTTGGCCAGGTTTTTGCATCTCTTTGTGTAATTCCTTCACTTTTTCTTTTTTGGACAGGCTTCTCTTCAATTTTATCATGCTGCTTGCTTTCTTATTTCTTCACAGTGCTTTTGTTTCCTTTTGATCTTTTAAAAAAATTCCCCCAGGAACACCTTCTACATCATTTACCTTTTTGTTTCTCAACTAGTATTTACTTCTTGCTTCCTCAACCGCAGCAACAGTTATTCTTTCTATTTCATCTTTAGTAAGTCTCCTCATATTGCATTGAGCAAGTGCCTCAACAAAATATGGCTCAATATAATCTTCATCAAAATCATAAAAGACCTGTTGTTCAGCCATATGGAGATTATACTTCTAATTTGAAACATCATATTCATAGCCTTCATCCTCTTAAGATGAGTATCTTTCCTCAACATGGTGAAAAATATTTGAAGTCAAATACACTGTGTGATCTTCTCCATTATTTTCCATCAGTATTCCCTCTTCTTGCATCCTTCGGGCTACAACACAATAGTCTGGAGAATGTGGCTTATCACAAGCTTCCAGTAATTTGTAGCACCCCTCCGCTTTTGGCCCCTTCGTAACGTGCAAGTGAGTTGTTTATTTGTGATTTGTGAGATCTTGTTGGCCTTTTTGTTGTACCTTTTTGCCATGTGTTGTTATATCAACCTTTGCAATCCATGTTCTTGTACTTTCATTTTGACTTCCAGTAAGTTTATATTGTCCTTATGCTTTGATTATTTGGTGAAATATGTTTCTAACTAAAATAATAGGGTAAATCCAAAACATCAAGTGTATCTATTTTGTTCTCATTAATAAATTTTGTGAAATAATTTAATATTTATTAGATTTATTTAATTAAATATGTGCATACGGTGTTTTCAAATTTCATCCCATATCTAGATAACATTCAACCTTATCCAAAAGAGTTTTTTTTTGAATATTTATGTAGTAGGAATTTCTATATTCATTATTTGTGACCAATTGTTCTTCTTCATTCAAAATTATTCTCTCACCGATATTGCCTACACAAACCTCATTCTTAGAAGTGAACAAAAGATTTATAGAAGATAAATTTATTACTATGTAGTTGTTTATTTAATAATCAATTAAATAAAAGACAAGTAATATATATATATATATATATATATATATATATATATATATATATATATATAATAAATAAAACATATTAAATTTTCTTTTAGATCTGCACGTACCCTTGCATCTATCCCACACCTGGCTTCAAGGCTTTTCCCTCTAGGTTCCCCGTGTCTTGTCTTAGCATCCTCGCTATGTCAAGGAGTTCACGTGTCTTTCAAAGCTATTGAGATTCTGCATGCTTTTCTTTGGAAGGCGTAACACTTGATGAGCGGAAGAAAAACAATTCATGCGCAGGTCTCACATGTCAGGTCTCCCATACCCATCTACGGGGAAAGGATCATGAAGGAACGAATGGAGGAATTTGGGTCGAGTGCGCCTCATGTTGTGCAGAATCTGAGGTAAGTTTTCTTGCTCTTACATCGCTTGAAAGTTCCTAAAGCCTTGTTAACAAATCCATATTGTCGTCCCACAATAATTGCATTCCTTGAGATCACATTTCCTTGTGTCATGCTATCAAATGACTCATGAACTTTTTCTAGACTTGGCACCTTACATACATGTTTACCGGAGGCCGTTGCAACTACATCATCGACAAAATACCTCTATACTTCTTGCTTTGTTCGATGACCAACCTTTGTCTCAAAGCTTTCATTTTGCACCGGGTGGGGATGCTAGCAAAGGATGTGGAGTCGGATTATTGACTATTGCATTCGCTTGAAGTTCCTAAAGCCTGCTTTAAACCCATTTTCGTATGCATATCTAAAGAAACCAAATTCAGAACACAGGATGTATGTGGTTCGGCCATAGCCTACGTCCACGGAGAAGGGAGAGAGATTGATATTATTCATAATTTGTGTATGGAGATTACAACACTTCTGCATATAAAGAGATACAACAGCCTTAATTAGAAGGCACGGATTAGGACGAATCCCACAATTTATGCTTTCTCCAGCACAGATAGATAGATACAAATCCCGATAATCTCTCTTCTCCAACACTCCCCCTCAAGTTGGTGCGAAAATGTCAATAGAGCCCAACTTGGACAATACTCCTTGAAACTTGAGAGCTGGAAGACCTTTTGTAAATATATCCGCCAATTGCTGAGTTGTAGGGACAAAGGTTGTGCGGATGACATTGGCTTGCACATTCTCTCGAACAAAATGGCAGTCAACTTCAATATGTTTAGTGCGCTCATGAAACACTGGATTTGAAGCGATATGCATAGCAGCCTGATTATCACAGAATAATTGAGTTGGTAGAGATGAACCATAACCAAGGTCCTGCAACAGAGCTCAAAGCCATATAATTTCACTGGTAGTTGATGCCATCGCTCTATATTCTGCTTCAGCACTTGAACGAGCAACAACACTCTATTTTTTACTTTTCCATGTGACCAAGTTACCTCCAACAAAGGTACAATATCCAGTTGTAGACCTTCGATCAATGGGAGATCCTGCCCAATCAGCATCAGTATAGGCAGTAATAGAATTATGACCAGTCTTACGCATCCATATACCTCTGCCTGGGGATCCTTTCAGATACTGTAAAATTCTGGTGACGGCCTGCATATGTTGAGCCTTGGGAGCATGCATGAAACGACTTACCAAACTCACTGCATAAGAAAGATCAGGTCGAGTAATGGTTAAATAGATTAACCTACCGACCAACCTTTGAAACTGACCAATATCAGACAACAATGCACCAGTATCATCCAATTTTCCTCCGCTATCTGTTGGCGTATCTGATGGTTTGATTCCCAATTTACCAGTTTCTTGTAACAAATCCAACACATACTTTCGTTGATTAAGAAAGATGTCGTTTTTTGAGTAGGCAACTTCTAATCCTAGAAAGTACTTCAAAGTTCCCAAATCTTTAATGGCAAATCTATTGTGTAGCAGAATTTTTAGCTTAGAAATTGCATTTTGATCATCACCAGTAATGACTATATCATCAACATAAATCAGCACAACAACAATACCGGAGTTACTTCTTTTAACAAACAAAGAAGGATCGGCATTACTTCGTTTCAGCCCATTCAACATAAGGACAGAACTAAGCTTAGCATACCAGGCCCGTGGAGATTGTTTAAGCCCGTAGATTGCCTTTTTTAATTTACACACTAAACCAAACTTGGCCTCTTGCGGATGCCCAGGTGGGATGCTCATGTAAACTTCTTCTTTAAGATCACCATGCAAGAATGCATTTTTGACATCCATTTGAAACAATTTCCAGTCTTGATTGACGGCAAGGGAAATGAGGACCCGGAATGTGTTCATCTTTGCAACAGGCGCAAAAGTTTCCTGGTAATCTACGCCATATGTTTGTGTGAATCCTCTAGCAACAAGTCTGGCCTTATGTCGTTCTAAGGAACCATCACTATTGTATTTATTTTTGTACACCCAACGACATCCGACAGTTTTCCTTCCTGGAGGTAGCTTAACAATCTCCCATGTGTTATTGTCATCTAGAGCTTGTAGTTCGTCTTGCATAGACTTCCTCCAAACTGCAATGGAGTTAGCTTCTCTAAAAGTCTTAGGTTCTTGATTATGATCAACGGTACTCAAGAAAGCTAGGTGAGACTGAAGAAATATTATTATAAGATAGGTGATCCTGTATAGGATAAGATGTAGCATGATAAGTGAAGAAATCTTTCATTCGCTCTGGAGGACGAGTTGCTCTACTCGATCGTCGAGTAGCTTGAGGAGATGTGGGGATTGGTGTTGCTTCAGGAACTTCTGCATCGTGATCAGGAACAACATCCTCATTGGTAATGGTAGGAAGCGGAACCGGGTGAGACACAGACTCCCCCTGTGATCGACTCCCAGATTCAACACAAGCTTTAAAAAAAGATTCAGACTCCACAAAATGGACATCACGTGAAACAACAATTTTACGAGTGACTGGATCATAACATATGTACCCTTTCTTAGTGGAAGAATACCCAAAAAATACACACCGAGTAGAGCGAGCTTCTAACTTATCTCTGTGTATTGCTTGCAGGTGCACATAACAGACACATCCAAATACCCTCAAGTGTGAGATGTCAGGTGTCCTATTTTTGAGTATCTCCAATGGTGACTTGAACTTAATAACACGGCTGGGAAGACGGTTGATCAAATATGCAGCGGTCAATACACCATGAGACCAATATTGTTTTGGGACCTTTGTTTGAAACATAAGGGCCCGTGCGGTTTCCAGGATGTGTCGATTCTTTCTTTCGGCCACCCCATTTTGTTGTGGAGTTCCGACACAACTTGTTTGATGAATAATGCCATGGCTTTGAAGATATTCTAAAAAAGATCCTTTAACATATTCGGTACCATTATCAGACCTAAAAGTTTTTATTTTAGCACCAAACTGATTAAACACCATAGTATGAAAATCTTTGAAAACAGAAGTCACTTCAGTTTTTGATTTTAACAAGTATAACCAGGTAGCATGAGAAAAATCATCAATGAACAACACAAAATATTTATATCCATCATAAGAATCAATAGGCGCAGGTCCCCATAAGTCGAGTGAACTAATTCAAACAACTCAGTAGACATAGAAGACGTTTGTTTAGAAAACTGACAAACATCACAGACATCAGAATCAACAGAAGCAGAGGGACAAAGTCTTGACAAGATACGGTTGGATGGATGTCCAAGCCGTTTATGTAAAGTGTGACTTTCAATTACACCACTAGCATGATACGCCTTATTGAGGGAGTTTAGAAAATAAAGTCCATGTGAGTATGTTCCTTTACCAATCGTCCTCTTCGACTTTCGATCCTGAAAGATGACAGATGTTGGAGAAAATATGACATCACAATTTAAAGAATTAGTAATTTTTCCAACAGACATAAGTTGAACAGGAAAGGATGGGACAACCAGAGCATCAAATGGAGCATTATCAGGGAAGAAACTAATTTTACCATTTCCTAAGGCTGAAACAGTAGTTCCATTTGCAACAGATATATCATGCTTATCAGTTTTCAGAATAAAATTGGTTACTGAAGAAGGACTATTGGCCATATGATCTGTAGCTCTGGAATCAATAATCCAGGAATTAATTTTGGAATTGGAAGTAAGATAAGCATGAAAATTACCTGACACGTGAGAGGAAGTGGATGGACTGTTGCCAGAAGAGACAGTCTTACTGAGTTGTTGAAGAAGATGACCCAACTGGTTGATTGAAAAAGAAGTTTCGGCTACAACAGCATGATCCTTCCGACCCTTATATTCGGATTTGAGATGAGGATGTAATTCCCAGCAGTGATCCTTGGTATGCCCAGTTTTCTTGCAGTGATCACATTGATAGGGTTCCTTCTTACCCTTGTAGCGAGAAACATTCCTGTTTTTGTCGAAAAAATGAGGCTTTCTTTTATCATCCTTTTCAGCCAAAAGGACATGAGATTCAATCTTCTCCATTGAAGTTTTTGATTCTGAGCTCATAGTCTTTCTTCGAGTTTCCTCTCGCTGAATAATAGCACAAACACCAGCGAGGGTGGGTAATGTGGCATCCATTAGAAGATTGCGCCTTATGTATTCATACTCAGGCTTCAGACTATGAAGTAGTGAGAAAATTTTATCCTCCTCAGCTCGTTTCAAAAGAGTTTGAGCATCAGTGGTATGTGGACGATACAGGTTCAATTCGTCCCACATTTTTTTTAGATTCCCAAGATGTTCACTAAAGGTTTTTTCACCTTGTTGGGCTGCAGCAATTTCACGAGTGAGTTCAAAAATACAGGCAGCATTATTTTGGTTCCCATATAATTCAGCGATGGAATCCCACAGTTCTTTTGCTGAATTAGAAAAAGTGAAAATTTTGGCAATATGAGTTTCCATTGAATTGAGTAACCATGATCGAACAAGCTGATCATTGGATATCCAATCCTCATATCCCGATTCAGTAGTTTGAGGACACTGTTTATCACCATTAACGAAACCAAATTTTTTCTTGCCACCAAGCGACAAAGTAACAGCTCTAGACCATGCTACATAATTGATACCATTTAACGGAACTGATGAAAGTCTCCAACTAGGATTCGAATCAAACTCAGCCATGAAAAGAGCAAGAAAGAAGACGCAAAAAAACACTTACAAGATTTCTGAAAAACACCAGATTACAAGAAGAGGCTTTTTACTGCGCGAACCAAACTTTTTGTTTTATTTGCTGGCCGCAGTTGACTTCACATGCCCCAGACCTTTTATGAGGCGCTTCTGGCTCTAGCTCCAGCAGCTCTCAAGATTGCCACAGAAGCTTAACTTTGATTCCAGCGACTCTAATCTCCACGCCAGAATCATTTTTATTAACAGGACCTCGATTTTCCCCAAGAAATCCGAATTACTGCTTAGTGCATTCAATAAGAGGACGAATGTGGCCTTTGTGGGAGAGATCGGCGGCAGAAGAGGGTTTGATATTTGCAGAGAACCCAAAATGCACCGCACAGAGGAAGATCACAGGTTTGAGAGACCAGATCGCGCGCTGGGAGCACATAAAAAGGTTCAGGAATAAGCAAAAAATGGCCACACACCCTCGAAAACGGCCACACACCCTTGATTCGGCTCAGGAACAAGCCAAAAAACGGCCACAGAAAGAATTGCGCGGCCAAGAAGAAATCCTTGGTCTTCACAACTGTAGAAGCTGCGTACCAACACAAAGGATGGCAGGAACAAGCGTTGGGATCTGGCAAGATCACAAAAAAAAAAAATGCGGATTGTGATTCAGATCTGGCAGGATCACAAAAAATGCGAATCGAACAGAGTCTCCTGTGATGAAATCAGACTAAAACCTGCTCTGATACCATAAAGAAACCATTCAGAACACACAGATGTATGTGGTTCGGCTGTAGCCTACGTCCACGGAGAAGGGAGAGAGATTGATATTATTCATAATTGTGTGTATGGAGATTACAACACTTCTGCATATAAAGAGATACAACAGCCTTAATTAGAAGGCACAGATTAGGACGAATCCCACAATTTATGCTTTCTCCAGCACAGATAGATAGATACAAATCCTGATAATCTCTCTTCTCCAACAATATCACACCGATTTGCATTCTAGGAGTTCGCAGTTCTGTGAGGCATACTGGAAAACAACTCACATGCCTTGTCTTTTGCATACTATCACAGCCGCAACACTTGAAAATAAAAGACTGTAGAGGCGTAAATAGCCTTTCCTGAGTCCGTTGGCAACCTGTCACTTTTGCAGTACTCAAAAATAGAATGTTGTAGAGGTTTAATTAATCGTCCTGATTTCATTGTCAACCTGACCCAACCGCTAAATGAGCACGCAGCATCAGTATACTTTGGAGCTAACCCCAGTCGCATGTTCAGGGCCTTTATCCTTAGCAACCACAGCGTCAGCAAGGAGCGATGAATAATTCTGTGTTTTGGAGTTACCAGTCTGCCACGGCAAATTCTGAAACCCAAGCGATACATAAAATCCATTTTGTGCATATCCTGCAATCATTGCATTCTTTGAGATCACATTTCTTTGAGGTATTATTTTAAGCAGTCGCTGCTCTGTCTACGCTACGGGCATGAAGGTCAACCCCGCACTCCTAATGAACAGTTTATATGTAATCCAATGAGGGTGGCGAATGTGTGAGGTATGTGCAGCCCTCATTCATCAAACCTTCATTCTGCACGCACCTAGCACACACGTAAAGCCTACAGTGTTAGGATGATTCAGAGTGCTTCATTTATTTTAAGATTTTGAGAGCTTCCTTGCAAAAATCCATCTTGTGCGCCTTCTGCAATTGTTGCATTTCATTCCATGAGAAGACATCTTCTGAGGCATTCTGTCAAACGTTTCACATGCCTTTACTATTCTTGCACATTTTTCATATTGGTCTTCAGCGCAAATTTCCATTACGCAAGCCTTTTTTTTAGATTGCTTCCTTAAGAATCACCAGCGCTCTCCTCAAGAATGTTGTCCCTGTTAAAATTATGGAAATAGTTCATATCTCTCCGAACAAATTCTCCAGTGTGCTCATGGCTCGGATGCGCCCTGTTGTATGCAAAAGAGCAATTACCATTTTATGGCCTTCAACCCATCTTCGTTGATCACCCTTTGAATTTCCCTCTAACTCTCATCAATCTTCTTACTATCTGAACTTTTCGATGCTCTGATAGGATAGAGAACCTCCTGAGAAAAGTCCTTGGTGAACTGTCTCGCCTATATGTTAGAATTCCATTTATTTGAAGTATATGCTAAGTGTAGGTATTATAAAATAATCTGTTATATTGTGTTATAATGTGGGCAGAAGTCTGATTATAATATATTATATATTTAAAAATGTGTAGAGGCAAATAGATGTATATATTTATTTAAGGAAACAATCATTTAACACATTTAAAGTTGCAATATAGTGATCATATCTTAATATTTTAAGTTGTAATATGCTTATTTATATATGTGTACTTAGATGATGTTGGTAATAGAATAAAAGAATAATATAAGCAATATGATTATTTGGTTGTGTGAAGGAATTTATAGGGAAGGAGTATATTATCTTTAATCTTTTCCTATTATATGGAGAGAGGTGGTTAAAATTAGTTATAATGTCATACAAATTATTGATCTAATATTGTTAAATAACTCTAATTATTTTAAATGATTTTTTTTTGTAAATTGATGAAAATTAAGATGTAATTGATTATTTAATGTTCTCTTTTTAAGTATGTTACTTGAATGCGTTAGTGGATGTAATGGGTCAGCATAAATGTGTATTGAGTTAA
The DNA here is from genome assembly GCA_007258455.2 of Sequoia sempervirens. Classification (NCBI taxonomy): domain Eukaryota; kingdom Viridiplantae; phylum Streptophyta; class Pinopsida; order Cupressales; family Cupressaceae; genus Sequoia; species Sequoia sempervirens. The sequence goes on along the minus strand of VDFB02271358.1, from coordinate 709,075,718 downwards.
TTACTAATATATTAAATAGAATGTAATTGATGGTCGTCATTCCTTAGGAATAATACCTTACATGTATCGTGCATTTAAGGGATATTAGCAAATAAGATAGAGTTAATGCTTTAGAAAAGACTAGGGGTTACTTAGTAAAACAACTCTTTTATTCAAGTGAATAATTGAAAAGGAATACATAAAAGAAATTTATATAAAAATAATTATATGCATGCATTTGTGTGTTATTGATAGTTATGTGATGGTTCAACATTTACGAGTTAATGATGAAAATAGGGTAAGGGGAATTGATTTAATTATACCTAGGGCATGGTCAAGCAAAATGTATTCTATTATAATGATTTCCTAATCATAGTATAAGGTTATGCAGGTCTAGTTCAATGGGTTGACTATCTATATATATGTATATGAAGATGTAGGTTGTATTAGGGTTAAAAGTAATATGTTTTTGTTTAGTTGTATATAAAATCTCTCTCTCTATATATATATGTCCATAAGTATATAACATGCTATATTTTGTTATATAATGAAATAAAATGTTATTTAAACTAAGAAATTTGATTGGAAAGCTATAATTAAACAATTAGTTAACTTAAAATTAAAGGAATTGGTTTTTACAAATTTAGGTAGTTGAGAAATTTAGAGGAACTCTAGAATGTTATTTACTAAGGAATTTCTAAATGGAAGGTTTACCTAAAGTTATGTTGTTGGTTTGATAGTTTTGTAAATGGATAGTTATATATGAAATAGTTAAGATAGAATAAAGGAAATGTGGAGTTTGCATGTTATATTTTGATTAAAATTTAATTGAAGTGAATACACATGCTATATTTGAACTAAATTTATTATAGGTTATATTTTAAATCTTAATTAATTTGAAGTAAACAGAAGTATTGGTTAGGAATTTTAAACCAAACATCTAATGTTCTACATACTATAGGTTTCCAAGTGCTTATTTAGATATCATGATGGAGATACTTTTAAGTGGATTATTTAATTATTTATTTCGCTATCTTTAATAAGATTGGATTAGGTCCACGTTTAAATGAATGGGTATTTATAATCGTCTTTTAACATGTTTAGATAGTTATTTTTTTTATATATTCTGAGTGCTCATTGGAATTGATTTCTTATACATGCTAGTGGCTCTAGGATTGATCATACTTCCCCATGTTTTATTTCTCTATTGAGGTAATATTTATGTATAGTCATGTTTCAAATGAGTTGGGAACCCGTAAATAGTCACTTCCTCTTTGATAAGATTATGGGTGATAGGTTGTCAGACTTCCAGAAGTGATGGGGCACCTGTTGTGTGTTGGATTTTCTCACGGTTAGACCATTGTGTTCCATTGATCGTGTTCTTTTTTCTTGAGCCCTCATGGGTGTATCTTGTTCCATGATTTCTCCCTGCCTTTAGTTATGACTTTGAGCGAGATGGTTCATGCCTCACACATGTTTTCATTTTGTGGCTTTTATGTTTGGTACACCCTTGTTGTTGCGAGTCTCATTTCAAGTTCTATTGGGAAGAGTTCCTAAAAAAGTGTTGTTGTACTTGTTGTTGTTTTATTCTGATGTTGAATTATCCTTGTTTGTTTGACCTTGTTTGGATGTGGATCCTTTCTTGTCATCTCCTAGCACGGGGGGTGGACCTTCGGGTCCACGTGGTTGGGTGGAACGTGCTATGCACTCCATTGGGTTCCCAAGGATGTGTTCGCGATGCAGGAGCGGATGCAGAGTTCCAGAGCTTCACTTGGTTGAAGATTGCTCCTCATTTTATACCTTATTCTCCATTAATGTATTTATTCTTGTACTTGATGTACTCTTCCCATTGCTATAAGGGAAGCATTACATAATGTATTAATGTAATCATGATGTGTTGTATCTTGGAAATATGCTCCACAAATGTATTTTGGAACTATGAATTGAATTGTAATAAAATGATGTATTGTTTCCTCTCTCTTGTTTATGGATGATTGTATGTTATCTTTATGTAATCTTGGTTTATATTCACTTTCGTAAAATTTTATGTTTCGTAATGACCGTTATGTGTACCCCAGAGGATGTAGATAACTTTGTAAATGCATAGTTGCTCTTCTTGTAATGTATGCACATATTCATCTTACAATGTTTCCCTTTCAAAAAAAAATTAGTGTGGTATTTTTTTGTTGTCTGGGGTTCACACGGTGCTACATAATTATTACTCACCATGTAAGTTCCTTTCTTGCTCAATGGATCAGAGTCTCTTTGTTTTCGAAAAGGAAAAATAGGTTTTGATTGGACCAAACCACAAAGTTAAAACAACAGGAGAAAAATAGAAAGTACAAACAATAACAGACAGCTGTCCCAAAAAGGAAACGCAGCAACAAAAGACAACAGGGCCCTAAAAAGGACTGCCCAAAAAAACTAGCAAACAAAACTTCACATTACTCCTTGTTTCTTTGTTTCTTGGCCTAGCTATTATAGGTTTTCCATCCTTCTAGTCTGTATTATAAGGCATATCATGCAACCTCGGCCTCTCATTTCTGTTCTCATTTTTGTATGTATTTTCTTATCTGTACTGAGAATTATTACTTTGTTGAGGATGCCTAGGGTTGTCTCTCTTGCTGATTATACCAGCAGCCTTCCTGTTGTTTTCAATTGTCAGTGCAATTCTTCGTGCTTTAGCCAAATCTCTTGGAAATCTATTTCTCAATTCATACCCTATTTTAGGATCAAATGCATTTAAATAGACACTTAAAGCTATAGAATCTGGCAGTCTTGATCCAGGAGGTACCTTAGTCTGCAACTTATTGAATCTTCAGTTGAAACCATAAATTGAATCATTCTAGTTTTTATGAATTCGCATCAATTCATGAAGAGTTGCATCTGGTGCATTTAGATTCCCATATTGCTCTAGGAATCAATTTTGGAATACTTGAAGAGAATTAACTGAGAATGTTGGCAAGTTGTTAAACCAATCCCTAGCATTTTCAATAAGTGACATCATAAACAATCTCATGTGTAAATCTTCATATGGCATACCTATGTCTTGGATGAACACATTGAAATTCCTTAAATGTTCTTCAGCAGTGATTGCATTACTCCCTGTAAACTTAGGGACCAGACCTCTCCAGCTACTATCCATAGGGTAAGGGCATAGATGGAATCCTGCCAAATCAAACTGCCTGATCATTGATGTATACTGGTGAGGAGGAGGGATAGGTGGATATTGATACTGATGTATAGGATTATTGTATTGTGCATTATGCTGAGGGATGTGATGTTGACCAGGAGGTGGATGATTTGGCTACTTGTGGTGATTCCCTGTCTGATGGTGAGGAGATACAGGTGGATCAGATGGCCCCGCACCATGATTACCTTGCTTATGAGGTGGTACATACTTCGGAGGGCAGTCAGCAGTATGAGCAGTAATTTTGGCTTTCTGTAGTTCAACCCTCAGTTCCTCTATCTCCTTCCTCTGTAGTTCAAACTGTGCTTTTACTTCATCAGGAAGCTCGTGATCAGTAAACACATTTTGGTCACCCTCCATCCTTTGTTCACATCCATGTCGGTATCTGAGTCCTCTTGCTTCAAGTCTGGCATCAAACTCAGGTTGATTTTGAGGATTATAAAATGGATTTACCTACTCTTCAGGGGTACAAAGTTCTGCACTTGAATTATCCCTCCATGTATCATAACGATCATATGTTTCAAAATGTTCTCTTGATGTTTTATCTTTATCTATCATGCACATGTCTTCACTTATCCCTTTTCCCTTATCAACCTTGTCATCTTTGTGTGTCCATTTACTGCCACCAACAAGAGCTCTAATATGACCTCCCCTGTATTGAGATCTTCTTCCATTCATGTTTGAACAGCTGCAAAATTTATGTTAGTCGCCACTCACTTTTATCAAAAATGAGAAAATACTTGATGTTTCTTATTCCTAGTGGAGTCTATATAAAGTTTATGACTCTATGATTAAGGCCTTGATTCTGAATGCATCCCCAGTAGAGTCACCAATTTGTTAGCTCTCAAAAACGCAGGCGGAATGCCTCAAGAGGCTGCCAATCTCTTGATACGCTTTAGGGTAACAGACAAGGTCAAAAGGTTTCAACCTTCCACGCTTTAGGTGCTGCTAGACCTAGGTGGGTGTTCCTTTCTGAATGAAGCAGACTTGACTTGTGATTATCCTCTTATAGCAACTTGTTCACAATGGCAATTGGTGGTGAACAATTGAACTCAAACTTGAAAGCAGTAACAATATTCTGATCTAAATCCTAAAATAAATGCTTAACTAACAGATGTAACGAAAATGAATGAATCCAAAATGATGAAGTGTAGAGACTAGTGCCTTGTTGGGTATGCAGAGTCAAATGAGATCAAGATGAGCAACACTTCTCTGAGAAAACTCAAATTATCTGGCATATATTATGTTTACAACTTGTATAAACATGCAAGAATGTGATTACTAAACTCTACTTGAATAATCCAAATGAATCTCTCTGATTACTGTGATTAACTAAAAGGATTTAGTATTTAATTGAAAGAACCAATCAATCAATCACACAAGTACATCAAATGTGCACTAATAAATTGAATACAAACTTGTTATATCAATTTAAACAATCAGAAAGAATCCATCTTGGAGACAACCTAGCAATACTTTCATTAGATTCAACAAATAATTGGCACCAGAGAAATGCAGCAACATCAACTAAATTTCATAAATACCTCCATTCTGAAATCATGCAACAATAGTCTCTGACCTGATAACTTTATTCTACTGTATCTACTTACAGTGTATCGAATAATCTAATAACTCAAGGATTTTACAAATACAATATGCCTATTTATATACTAGTATCAGAAAATATATCATATTGAAATCTCATGTTGGCCCAGCACAAAATTCGAGCTCAAATCATGTCGGCCTACAACAGTATTCAAACATATACATGTTGGCCACAATAATTGAATTTCTATTATACATCAGTGAAACAGTCGGCGAGACATAACGTATAGTTATGTTGAAGGAAATTCAATCGTTAGACATCCTTGTGCTCTTTCTGTTTCGCCTTGACTCTGTGATGTCGGTGAGACATCTCACAGAGAATCCCAAAGTGTTCTCGATAGCCTTCATAATCAAACTTGTCGTTGTGACACAAGAATATCTCATACTGACGTGCTCTTTTTGTTTCATTCATAGTCGCCATAACCTAATGGTATCAGAGAGACTCTATATAGATTATTCCATGTTTCACCGAAAGTCTCTTACCATCCATATGTCGCTATAGCATTCTGTTTATCACAGCGCAGTCATATAGTACTCTTTTGTTCCCTTTGTGTTTCATTGTAACACTGTGATATCGGGGAAACAACATATCAAACTCATTATGTCAGGCCGAAAGTCTTTTATCATTTCCAAGTCGCCAAGATATAAGAATTTTCTCACTGAACTGCACTTTTCATTTCACCCGCCTCGCTATAGCTTTTAGATATCAGGGAAACCCTATGTAGATCGCTCATGTTTCACCAAAACTCTTCATCTATCGTGTATGTCGCCGTGACATAAGCTCACGCCAAAACGTATCCTTAAATTGCTTTCACCAAGACAAATCAACATCGAGGAGAGGTCCCAAAGAGTTCACTTAGTCATACCGAAAGCCCCCTATTCACTTTGTGTGTCGCCGTGACAAATTGGCTTTCTCACCGATGCACCATTAGTCTTATTTGCTTCGTTGTGACCTAATGATATCAGGGAGATCTCATACAAATAGTAATTCATTATACCGAAAGTCTCCCATAATGTTATTTCCCAGTCGCTGAGACATAAGAAATCTTTCACCGAAAAGCACCTTTCGTTGCTAGTCGGTAAGACAACATGGTCTTGCCAAGACATAATGCCATTAACTCCAAGCTTTGCTGATGAATCCACAAGTCGGGGAGACATGTGCACATCGTTGTGACCCTTCACCGAAGACTTTATGTTTGGCCGAAGCAAAGACTCATACAAAGTGTCGGCGAGACCGAAGGTCACTTGCCAAGACCTCATCCTGATAGCTCCAACTTACACTGATATGCATCCTCCCATCACCGGTCGATGTGACAATGAACATTCGCTATGACTACACTCCAATACACATGGGTCATCCTGAAAACTTGTTGACGAATACCCCATGTCAGCAAGACCAAGTGAGTTTGCCAAGATGTTGCTCTGATGAGAATCTCCTGCCGAAAGGTGCGTTTTCAGTCGCTGAAACACTGTGAATGTCATGCCGATAGATACCCATAGGTAAGTTTCGCTCTTTGTAACAATAAACTAGTCTCACTGACATATCTATAGCAAAACAAATGTTAACACAGAAGCAACATGGGTCGGGGAGACAGTGGTAGACCTATTCCGATATGGACAACAACGTGGAAAATGCATGACATGATAGATTTATGGGACAAATATGAGCCAAAATATGAGTAAACATATCATGAAATGAAGAAAATATGCATAAGGAAGGACTCATATGTAGACTCAGGGGGTATGAAAGATAGGCAAAAATCATCAAATTTTAATAGTTCCAACATTTCCAATATTTCGTTAAGAAGTTTTTTAAATATTTGGCAAGAAGAGGTGTGAATATTGAAAAAAAAATTGTATGGTTTGATGGGTGTTTGTCACAATTCAAATCATCAAGGTCATTGTATGCACTATGTATATATTATCAATGCGATAATATACCACATGTTTGGAGTTTCTTTGAGAGTTGGAATGGAAAGGGTGAATATGGTGATAGAGTATCTTGCATCAAATAAATTATGAGGGAGATCATATAAATTATGCATATGATGTTGTTGAATGGTGTAAGAAACACTTTGCAAGTGATGTTGGCATATCTTTAGGGAGGAACCCATGTCCAAATAGAGTTTTTGGGAGATATCAAATATGTTTAAATTTATTGTATGAAAAAAGTTTTGAAATTGTTTTCAAAAATTTAAGTTTAAGAACTCAGATATATATATATGGATTGAATAGAAGAATAATGCATTGATGCAAGAGTGTAGAGAAAACAAGGTTTTTACATTGTGGATGAGTACAGATAGAAACACATGGACTGCACTAGAGATTACTCTTATTTTTGTTATGACTATATTTTGGGAGAGTATGATAATTGCAACAACCAACAACGTGGATATGTCGATGAATGGAGTTTAGTGCCTTATATATATATATGACCATGCAAAATTTGTAACTTTCTTGATTTAAAAATTATAATATTTGTTAATTTAGACAAAATTAAATTTTAATTTATTTATTGATTTCTTTCTACAATTAAAGTTTGGTTCTATTTTTTTAAGTTGAAAATTGTACATATATGTGTACAAGAGATGTTTTTGTAGTCACATCAAAGGTTAGAAACATAGAAGGTGTTAGTTATTATTTATTGTGTTATACAAAGGAGAGGGTGAAGTTAACAAAACCATAAATAAGCGATGGAATGTCATTTCCCATAGGTGTAGTTGTAGTGCAAGGGACATATCTCAAACAAGTCAAAATTGTTAAAAATGGGATTCATTTTATTAATTACTATCTTGAAAACATGGTGTTATAATATAGCTACGTATTAGTTACTACTGGCCTATCTCTTCATCAAGTTCCATGTGCATGTGGATGCTATAAGTGGAGACTAGATAGAGATGATCATCAAAGAATATTACAAGTTATTAAAGAGAAAATTGAACCAATAGGCATGGTACATGAATGAGCGAGTTATTTGGGAATGAATATTTTTCTTAGTTGAACACCAATAGTTCTATTATCTTGGTCATGTAATCAAGTATTTTCAAAGTTAATTTATATTTAAGAAATTAAGAATAAAAAGTGTCCACGTTAGAGATATAACATTTGGATGTGCTATGTGATTTTTCTTGTTTCATTCAAACATGCTCAAATATTATTAAAGAACTACATAATATAGTTTATCTTAGTTAATATATCTTTCTACCTAAATTGTACCTATTACATTAACATTATATGTCACATGTCATGCATGAAAAATTATATCCTATGTCCATGTGTATCATGATCTAGCCATATAAATACATTCATATATCTATACATTTAGATGATTTTATGTTATATCACTTGATTATTATCTTTTATATTAGAATGATCAGGTGGTAGAGCTTCACAATGGTCCCAGATGCATCTTGTTTTCTTTTCCAATGTACATCACATGACACATGATTTCATATAAAGAACTTCTAATAATCTATATTAGAATTGATTAGAATGATAAATCATAACTTATAGTGATATTATAGTCTACATATAGAATGATTTCATAAATTTTATAGTGATATTATAAATTTATATTAGCGTGATTATATATATATATAATAGCAAGTTTACATCTTATTTTCTAAATTATATTTGAATTTAACATTATTTTAGTTTTTGTTGTTAAATTTGTATCTATATTTTTATATACTAGTCCTAGCTCACATGTATGATGATACTTCATGCTCTCATGATTTATTTTTCATTCCTAATTCATCTACTTCTACTTTAATAATATGGCTTTGAGAGGAATCATAATTCACATGATTCAATGTACTTACATGGACTTAAAGCCATGCTAGATAGGGATATTTTTCAATCCTAATTCATCTTAAGTCTATACTAATATGGCCAAGAGGTTCACCATAATTAACAACATGGTTTAAATATAATATCTTAAAAAAAAATAGTTTACATCTCATTCTTTAAAATTAATTATAATATCTTTTTAAACAATATTAATTACCATAATTTACTCAATTAATTTTCCTCCCATGTCTTAAAAATTAATATCTTTAAACAACCTAAGGATTTTGATATCATTAAAATCAATCACAAGAACTCAAAAGTAAGATGTATCACAATTTATTTTTTTTATATATACATGCACTAGGTATTTTTATTATTTAACATATTAAATCATGAAAAAATTCTTAGATCTTAATCCAAATTGGTTCTAAATTACTCCACATAAAATTTATTTTATTGATCACAAGAAACTTACAACTTGAATGAAAATTTATATGCACACATGTTCTTGTAAACCAAATCATAAATATAATCAAATTTCATATTATGTGTCATAATACTTAAACATAAGTTCATAAACATAAACATGTAAACATATAAATTTTATGGTCCTGAGGGATACATGATATTTGAAATCTACATATATATAAACATGTGAGTGCATATATACAAATCTCTAAAATAGAAGAAATCATAAACACAAATGTCATATCCCACAATAGTGGTTTACAATTTTTGGTCAAATTGGACACTGAAATAATTTTTATAAATCTTCACTTTCGAGCACCTAGAGCAGCTAAATTGTGAGGCATTTAAAGATGATGCAAACTAGAGTTTCATGAAATTTTGTCCATAGATTCTAAATATATTTTTTTCAAAAATTTTGGAATCATATTGCACTTCTTTTTCCATGTCCCTTGAAAACTAGTTTTTTTTTTTCAGAAAACAACATTTTTAAAAAGTGACACTCACCATATAACACAACTTTTTTTCCATGAAGGATAAAATTCTAATTCATTTGGATTTATATTTTTAACTCTGATATATGGTGCTTCCACTTGTTAGATAGTTTTTTATTAAATATTTTTTTCTTTAATCAAGTTTCGAATTCAAGCCAATTACAATTCAGACATAGCACAACCATATAATGTGTAACTTTTTTTGTATGTATCAAAATTCAAAATTTTCTTTTTTTTTGGATCAATGACTTTAATATCTAGTGCACTCATATTTGTTATAAAAAAAATTGACAATCTTCTATTTTTCCACATGTGCAGAATAGAGAGTTTGATTTTTGGTGAAAAACCTACATTCATAAGAAATAAAAAATAAATATAATAATTAAATTAAATTTATTTAAAACTATACTTTTTGGGAAGCTTATAATAAGAAATACATACCTACAAAAAAAAAAAATTAAATGAATTCATTTGATCCCTTAAAAGGTAAATCAAAAGTTGTTTTTTATTAGCATTTTGATAGGTGTAAAGGAGACTCTGTTATAGGGATGGTTTAAAATTAGTGGGGTTCTAGATCCAAGGAGGTTTGATCTAAGGTAGTTTGATCAAACCCTCTTCAATTTGAATGCTTTAAATGAAAATTTTAAAGGCATAAATCATTATATTTTCTAAAAATATGTGATTTCAGCAAAAATCAGAATCTCCTAGAAATTGTAAACTAGCTTTGTGGAATCACCGATATATATATATATATATATATATATAACAAACATAAATGTACACATGTGCACATACTTCAATAGATATAAAACATAAACATAAACTTAAATGTTGAATCATTATAAACACATGTGTAGAGTACTGAAACCTAGAGAATAGTTGCTCTATATTTTGGGAGATAGAACAACAAATTTCCTACAAGTTTCACTCAAAGAAACTTTAGAGATCTCAATTTGTGGGTGGAAATGAGGGAAAGAGATCTGCAATAAGGTGTCCTAGGGTGTGATTAAATACTAAAAGGGGGCTCATGACCAAGCAAGGCTTGGAAAGACAGGAAATGCAATGATATGTAAACCTAACTATGTAATGCAAAATATAAAACTGAAAATCAAAAGAATGAACTAAGAAAGGACAAAGGTGCAACTAGAAAATGAAGAACCTTGAATGAGGGTATGAAGTCCTGCACTAATAGAATTTAGAAAATAAATGACTTGGTGACTAAAACTTTTAGTCACAACAACTAAAAATGACTAAATTCTACTATTTTTTGCAACTCAACTATAAATGAGTAAATAAATGACTAATTTGGTCATTGACTAAAAAACTATTTAATAATAGAAATAAAAATGACTAAATAGTTCATCATCAAATCCAAATTAGAAATTTTTTTTGAAAAACAATTATGTGAGGGTGAAGATGTTTAAATGAAAAAAAAATCACGCTACAATTGAAATTAAGATCTAAACTAAGATCAAACACAAAAAATCTAAAATCATATCCTACACATACAAAATTAAACTAAGCTAATTGAACATACATTAATAAACCTATGATTACCAAAATGAATGCAAGAAATAAGCACAACTTTACCATCTTGTTGTGGAGTGTATTTGCTTGATGTTGGATTGTTCGTGTCACCACGAAGCCTCCAAAGTTCATGTGAAAAAGTTGGATGAATGATGCTTGGTTGATCGAAAAAGGTTGAAGCTCTATCAATGGTGATTGTGATAGCACTTCATTGCAAAAGAATGTTGATTCTCCAATCCTTATTTGTGAGGAGAGAGGTTTGTAATATAGGAAAGGAGATTTTAAATTGATGATTAGGATCATGTTGGAGAATATCTAGATCAACAGTCAACATGTGTTGAGATGATTTAGACATGAGAAGATTTTCCAAAGTTGATTACACAATTTGGGTGATTGAAGAATAGATTAGCTAGTCATGGTTTAGATTGATCGATCAGGATTTGATTGATCAGTTAGCAATTGATTGATTTTAGTTAGGAAATAGATTGACCAATTAGAAATTTAGATTGCTTAGTTAGCAGCCCATGATTTTCTCAATTAGAAAGTGGGCGAGGAATATGAATTAATTGATTGAATTAATTAATTCCTTTTTGGAGTTGAACATGCAAATCAAGTTTGAATTTTGCAAAAAAAGTTGCATTAGTTTTATTTTAATTTTGATAAATGATTTGAATAGTTTGATTTAATTAATCAAAATTTTGGAGGGAAAGTGTGTTAATTAAATTATTATGATTTAGTAATTTAATCAATTTAGGGGAAGAAGGTGTTTTAGTGACATAATCAAATAATTGGTGTTGTTTGACTAATCAGGACAAAATAAGATTAGATTAGGACTTTATTAAATAAATGTAATTTATTTAATTGGTTGAAATGATGAAACATGAATTAATAAAATAATGTTGTATTATTTAATTAATAGTATAATTAGGGTTTTGAATGTTGTTTGATGCTATGGGATGATCATGGGATGATTCTAAGATGATTCAAGATGTTTTAGAGATGTTCCAAAGAGGTTTTGAGATATTGCAGATATGTTCCAAGTTGATTCTAAGATGTTTCAAGACATTCCAAGTTGATTCCAAAATGTTTCAAGACGTTTCGTGTTGATTATAAGATGTTCTGAGACATTCCAAGTTGTGATAGGTCTTAAGTCAATTTTACATGTCTACATTTTTCCCCTCTTTGATACAAAGTGTTGGTTGCTTTATTTCAAAGATTCTATTTTTAAGATCAAGTATTTTGAAAAATAAAATTATGCCCCACTATGCCCCAGTGTTTTGTGGAATGATGTTAGGACTTCGTGCTGCCCCCTTGAGAGGTTGGCCAAAAATTTCAAGTTTTGAGGTCAGGCTCACAACCCCAATGGAAATTTTAACTATATAAAAATAAAAACCACCTACATCATTACAAAGATCATGAAATTCTACCCCATTTAAAAAAAATAAAAATAAAAAATACTTTCGTATGACCAAGATATGGTCGTTTGAAGATAGGGTAAAAAAAGTCTTGATTACCAGTCAATAGTGAAGTTTTGATGATTTCTGAGCATTTGCATCATTTTTCTCACCTTTGCTTAAGATCCTTACATTTTCTCTAAATCCTTGCATCTATTTCAAGTAGTTTCTCTAAAACCTTGCATTTGACTATTGTTTTCACTGTTTCCTCACTCTTTCTCAAGAACCTCGCCCTTGACTAAAAACTTCACCCTTGTTTCCTCACCTTTGACTAAAAAGCTCATAATTTCCTGAAAAGCTCTCTTTTGCTTGTTGTTTTCTAAGCATCTTCTCTAAACCCTTGCATTTGACTTTAGCTCTTGCATTTGCTTGTTTGTCATCCTAAATGTCGCTTGTCATTGTGTTTTGTCTCATTTTATGTTGCCTTACATGTTTAGAGTGAAACCCTAACATCATGGGTTAAAATGGTTGCAAGTGGTCATTCTATTAGATAGCCAGATCTAGATGGTGATCCATAGCCTAGTCTATAGATTGTTTCCCTTTTTTTTGGGCAGTTTATTTGATCTTTATTATGTTGTTGTTCAAAGACATATTGCAAACATGATTTTTTGTATATATATTCATCGACCCAGTTGAGGCCTCATATATATGTTATGTTGTTGTATTATCCTATCACACTTATTTCACTGATGATGATGCACTCCCTTTTTTGATGATGATATATATGAGATATACCTTCTTCAATTCATCCTCGTTTATGCCTAAGTGATGAAAATATATGATGATTATGTGGTGTTGATATATGATGTTTAAATGATGTTTGATGTATGAAGGATGTATGCCCCATAGATGATACATTATGTTTTTATTATATGTACTAATGACACTGTGGGTGTAGGATGGATGCTAGTTAGAAGAAATTTTTTATGATACATAGAAATTTGATGTTGTTAGTAGTGATGAGTTGTTTTCACTTTACTTAGAGACTTTGTAGTTTTGAACAATCTTGTTTGATGTAGCAAATAGATACGATGCACCAAGGTATTAATGACCAAGATGACTTTCTATCCATTGCATGGACTTTCACTCTACAAAAAAAGAGTATTCTTGTTCAAAATAGAAATACAAAAACTTTGTTTAAAGTAAATAGTTGGGTTGTGTTAAAAAAATTTAGACCAATCACATAGAGAGGTATAGGACACCTAACATGAAAATACTACACAAATTTCAGACTATTTACATAGAGAGGTATGAAATACCTAACATGCAATTGCTACACAAATTTTAGACCATTTACACACACAGATATGAAATACCTAACGTGAAATTGCTACATGAATTATTTCAAACACAACTTCCATACACTCAATAAAGCAAGTATTCGCCATGATAGTATTACAAAAATATCTTACAAACAAAAAACTAAAATGACACTCAATTTCCCCCATTCCTTCTTCCCTAAATCCTTATGGACATCCTCAAGAGATCCTAGAAATGAGTCAATAATGTAAATCATGAAAATAAGACTATAAAAAGATAAAACAAAGTTGTTGTATCACTTGCCATGTATGTTTGGGGTGGGGCTATTATCTAGTGTTGATCATGTCTATCGTAGGAATGGATCCATTAAAGCATATCTCGAGATGTTGTTGGGACTTGTCAAAAAGATAGGTAGTTGATACTTTGGCTTTGTTTTCATTTGTTTGTAATCAAATCTTTGTGATTGTTTGCTTGAAAGTTCTAGCTTTTGATGTTTGCTATGTTTGTTTGTTTTTTCAAAGGATGATTATGACGATTTGTTTATTATGGGTGATGTTTTATTGTGGATTTTGATGGAAAAGATGGGTCTTTTTTTATTTTTATAATTTTTATGATGTTGTTTTTGTTATTTTTTGGGGACTAACCTAGGGCCTCAGGGGCTCATAAATTATAAGCCTTTCCTATGTTGTACACATAGAGGCTCATATTTTTATTGGTTTGAGTGTTTTTGACCTTTTTTGTTTTGTGAATGTTTTTGGATTTTGTATTTTTTACTATTTTTTTTTGGATTTTGAATTTTTGACTAAGTTGAAATAAAGCATGTTGGAAACCTAAGGGGGCTGACCTAGGGTCTTAGGGGCTTTAAAGTCTTTCCTGCATTGTACATGCATAGACCACGTAGTTTGACCATTTGACTCAAAGCATAAATTGTTTTTGGGTAAACAACATTGATAATCTCAATTGATATTCCACTTATGTGTCTATAGGATATGTTGTGGGAAATCTACTTGAACTAGCTATGAGGTTCAAGAAAATATTGATATCTTAGACTATTTGAGTGGAGGAATAACCCCACGATGTTGTTTTTTTTATGTTTTTCAAATGATTTTTGGATTTTTACCCTTTTTCTTAGGGTGTAAGATACTGAAAACTTGGATTGATATTTCACTGTGTTTTTCTAGAGGATATGTTGTGGGAAAGCTTACATGAACTAGTTGTAGGGTTCAATTAACTGTTGATATCTTATAATTTTTGAGTGAAGGAATAATCCATGTTGTTTGTATCTTTTGAGGTTACCTTGATAGTGCATTGGTGGTACACCTTGTTTTTGGGATGAATTATTTTGATTTTTTTGGATTTTTACCCTCTTGCCTGGGGTGTAAGATACTAAAAACTTGGATTGATATTTCATTGTCTCTTTCTATAGGATATGTTGTGGAAAAGCTTACTTGAACTAGCTGTAGGGTTCAAGTAACTATTGATATCTTAGAATTTTCATGTGAAGGAATAATCCATGTTGTTGGTATCTTTGAAAGTTATCTTAGTAGTGCATTGGTGGTAACTTTTTCATTGGGATGAATTTTTTTGAAGGCTACCCTGATAGTGCACTAGTAGGATACCTTGTTAATGGTGGATTTTTACCCTCTTTCCTAGGGTGTAAGATACTAAAAACTTGGATTGATATTTCATTGTGTCTTTCTAAAGGATATGTTGTGAAAAAGCTTACTTGAACTAGTTGTAGGGTTCAAGTAACTGTTGATATCTTAGAATTTTCAAGTGAAGGAATAATCCATGTTGTTATCTTTGAAGGTTACCTTGGTAGTGTGTTGGCGGTAGACCTTTTCATTGGGATGAATTTTTTGAAGGCTACCCTGATAGTGTGTTGGCGAGATACCTTGTTGATGGGATGAGCTATTTTGAAGGCTACCCTAATAGTGCATTGGCAGGATACCTTGTTGATGGTGGATTTTTACCCTCTTGCTTGGGGTGTAAGATACTAAAAACTTGGATTGATATTTCACTTTGTTTTTCTAGAGGATATGTTGTAGGAAAGCTTACTTGAACTAGCCATGAGGTTCAAGCAATTGTTGCTATCTTAGAATTTCTGAGTGAAGGAATAATCCACGTTGTTGGTATCTTTGAAGGTTCCCTTAGTAGTGCATTGGTGGTACACCTTGTTGAGATGAATTGTTTTATAGGCTAACCTGATAGTGCATTAGTAGGATACCTTATTGATGGGACAAATTGCAAAGGGTACCATGTGGCACACCTTGTTGTTTTGATAATGCTTGGATTACAATGTGAGCTAGAAGACATAGATCAAGATTTATTCTGAAGAGAGATGTAAGAACTTGTCCCCAATGTCTAGAAATGTAGGTAATGCTAGATAGGATAGGATCAGTGATAGTGACCCATGTCAAGATGTTTTCCATAAGCAAGTGTAAAGTGTACACCAAACATTTGTCAAGATCAAGGTACGTTGGATTGGGATAACAATGGATTGGGTTTGTTATGGATATGTTGAGATGCTTCCACCTGAAATAGTGCACGTAAGTTCTCGATTCTACACATGATGCTTGTTTGTCAGGTTTTCATCATGGTACTTGTCCAAAGTGCCACCATAGTGGTTTTCACTTGAGGACAATTTTTCTCTTGACAAATTTTTTTATTTTGTTGTTTTTTATTGATTTTTGATGTCACACAAGATGCTTGTTTACCAGGTTTTCATCATGGTGAAATTTTTTTTCTCATGTTAAACCACCTGGTGGTGCTAATGTAGATGTTGTTGGTTTTGATATGGTTGTTTTTTTTGTCATGGCGTGCCAATGATATCCTACTTGGAGGAGTTTTTTTCCTAGGATACAGGTGCTTGAATGTAACCCCTGATAATTCTTATCTTCCTTGTCGATACCAGAGTTAACTTTACCATGATGTGCACATTGCAATAGATTTCCCTTAGAATACTTATACTAAAGAGTTTCTTCCAACATGTGGTTAATGTGATATTTGGATATCTTGGATGGCGAAATGTGTTGATGGATATGATATTCAAATGGATTGGTCAACAGTTTGGAACCTTTTATTTTCCAAACTTGGGACGATGAGCAATGATGGGTGGATATGGAGATTTGGTTGGGACCAATGTCTTGATATACCTTGTAGGTCACTCTTGAAACTTTCTTTTGCATTACTAGACATTTTTGATTGATGAACTTCCCTTTTTTATTTTTCCCCATAGTTTCTTTAACTAATGGAGTTTGATAGGAAATATTTTCTAGCTTTTTCATTTGTATCCATGTGAATCTTTCCTGTCCATTTTGTTTTTCTAATTCCTTTTCTTCGATGACTTGTTTTGTTCTTATGTATAGCTTTTTCTCTTGTTGTTGGTCCCAATGAGAGGGTGGAAAAATATGTGGATGACGATTCATGTTATGGCTAGTTGTAGCATTGGTAGCAATTTCATCATAAGGACTCTCCATGCTCTCTATGTTGATGCTTGCAGTAGATAAAGTTTCCCCTAGTTGCATAGAGATGCCTCTGATATGTTGAGATCCCTTAATTTTTGAATAACCAAGATCTTGATGCTTAGGATTTCCAATAATTTGCACTGTTGATAAGATACTTTTTTCATGTAGGCCTAATCCTTTGTCTCGATAATGCATCTATTGAAAATAATTATTTTCCATAGGATATGTTTTACCTTGGAAACAAGATTCTAATCCTTCTTTTCTCTAATGTACAGATGTGAAGAGTAGGTGACTCTTGTTCCACGATAATGATATCAGGATTATGAGACTCTTGTTTTGGATGAAGATCATCTACATGTCCATTAGGAGTAAATATCTTATGGGTAGATGTATGTATGATTTGCATATGGATTTGTTCTTTTGGAAAGCTTTGGATGTCTTAGAAGATAACTACCAAGTCATTGAAGTATTTTGATGATAGGAATTCTTGATCTTGACTCTGTGTGGTATCATCTTTCATATGCTTTGGATCACTATCTTGACATGGATCAATTTCAAAGAAAGGATTTCTTGTAAAGGATCCTTGGATTTTCTCAAAATGTGGGCATATGGGTGATAGCTCTTGGCTTAGAATTTTTGCATTGGGTATAAGTGTGGGATATAGAGTCTCTTGATCATTAATATGTATTTTCATGAGATTGGATGATGTCAATATATCTTGGAGTGAATCATTGCTAGACTTGGGTGATTGAGTTTGATCATGCTTGGGATTAAATTCCTGATTTATGTCCTCTTGCTCACTAGATAATGTAGATACATTATCAATGTGATCAGTGATAGACAGCTCTTGATCATTGTTTTCAACTTTTGAGGTTGAGACATTGTCCATGTTTTCATTGGTATGTGGACCTTTAATACTTATTTCAACTTGATCAATCAGGTATTGGATGAGATTTTTGAGTGTAGCACATATGTTGATTGGGTGACCCTTGATTTTGTGGAACTCACGTTGTTCGTACTTGTTATACCAAGGGATTTTAAAGTTTGGTTCACCATAAATTGGACTATCGTTGATCTTGATAAGTTCCTATTGTAATAGTTCATTCATGATTACCTCTAAAGTTTCTCCCAGAGGGGTGAATTTCCTACCCGGTTGGTAATCTTTCCTCTGTGGATTTTCTCAATTGTTTTGATCTTGATTTTGTAGAACTCCTTGATATTGTGTTTGAGGTATATTTTGATATTGCACTTGAGGTACACCTTGGTATTGTGAAACTTCTTGATATTGTAGATATTAGAAGTGTTGTTGATGTGGATATTGAGGTGTTTATGGAATAATGTCTATTTGTTGTGGATATGTAATGTTCTGATGTTGCTCATGGCATTGGAAATACATCATTTTTTATTTTTTTTAATTTCCTCAAGATCTCTCTTGATTTTATCTAGGGAAATTTGATGTTCATGATTTATTCCTTGATGGTAATTTTGAAATCCATGTTGTTGTTGCCCTATTTTATGTTGTGACCCTTGATAAGAGAAATTTGGGTAATAGATGGACATGTTTCAAGAATTTTCTGATACTCAATACCCTATCATAAGGTCACTTGGTTTATATCTCTAAGAATATCATACCTATTGCCATTAAAGAGGTGGTAATACAAGTCTTCCAGCTACTAGGTCTTCTTTCGCTTCCTCTTCATCTAAGATGATTGATGTGGTGAGAAACTGGCAGGGTGTTTCGTTCTTCTCAAATAATGAAGGTTCTCAAACTACTTATGATGTTCGTTTGTTCACCTTCAATGTGTGTGAGACTAGGTTGAATAATAGGTGCTACAAGGCCTGGTTGTTGAATGGGAGTTGTTGGTCGCTAGATGGTCATAAGGTGTAAATGGTTTTGTAAGGTGGTTGCTATGAAACTCAAAACCTTAAGGCTTGAGTGTTGTTTTGGAACGCAGCTACTTTTTGGAAATCAAAATGTTGAAGAAACGAGGGGGGTATGCGCAGGATCATGATGGGCCAAAAAGTGGCAATATGATGGGTATGTGGCTGACGACTATTTTTTTACCCAAAATTAATGAAATGAAAAGGGTTTTTAAAGGAGATTCTCAGCTTTCCACCGATATAAATTATGCTTTACTTTGAATTTAATAA
The DNA here is from genome assembly GCA_007258455.2 of Sequoia sempervirens. Classification (NCBI taxonomy): domain Eukaryota; kingdom Viridiplantae; phylum Streptophyta; class Pinopsida; order Cupressales; family Cupressaceae; genus Sequoia; species Sequoia sempervirens. The sequence continues at coordinate 709,056,337 of VDFB02271358.1, read as the reverse complement.
GTAATTATTATTCATTTTCTATTCAAATTATGACTAAAGTCCTAATTGATAGGCTGATTGAAAAATATCTATAGCTTTCAAACGGTATCACATTTTTTAATCCAAAACATGTGTCACATTCTATGCTTTGCATACTATAGAATTTTTAAATGAATTTCATGAAGTTTTGACCAAGTTAAGGTGGTCAAACATAGGAATTTTTATATTTTTGAAAAAATTGTAATAAAAAATTTATAATTAATTATTTACTTGGAAAAAAATTACAAAAAAATATGCATCACATCGAAGCATGATTCCTCTACTTATATATAAAATATTATAAAAAAAGATTATCATTTTATTGTGGTTAGGGTGGTCAGACATACACCTACTTATTTTTTCCCTGAAATTTAAGTACCACTACATTGAAATTTAAAATTTTCACCAAATAGATTTTTTTTGTAAACAAACCTAGTAGTTTAGAAACTACATTCAATTTGCTACAGATTCTATTCTTACATATTTTTGAAATAATATAGATAACTTATTCAATTTTTTACGTCAAGTTGCCTAACTCTGATTTTTCTAAATTTTTTGCCACTTAAGGGATTGTTTTTGCCATGATGATCCTGCACATACCCAAGGTCGATATTTCACTTCCTTGTCTAGAGGATATGTTGTGGTAAAGATACTTGAACTATCTATGAGTTCCAAGTAATTGTTGATATCATAGACTGTTTGAGTGATGGAATGATCCTAGTGTTTTTTTCATTTTGATTTCAAAAAGGTAGTACATGGGAATAATGGGTGAGAGACTGTGTGACCAATCTGATTTTCTAAATATTTGTTCAAACAATGACCTTATAAACAACTTCGGTTTTTTTTCCCAAGTGTTAGCAAAATGTTCAAGACTATGAGCTAGAATAGAAATTGTATCATCTATGTTTTGTTTCCTCTGTGTTTTGGAGTATGGAAAATGATAGAACACTGGACTGACTCAAAAGAATGAACTTTATGTGACTTGAATGTCTATATCTCAAGTTGTGAAATCACAACACCCAAGCCATAGTTTACCAAATGTTTACTTTGATCAATGTAACCTAAAATAAAATCCAAAATGTTTGGAAAACTTTAAGGATAAATCCTTTCAAGGAGTGCAAAAGATAAGGCTTCTTTCAGAAGTATACACTAAATCAAAGGGTTTTTTATTTGACCATCTTGTTCAATTTTTGTTTTGATGTGTTCTTTTTCTGTAAATCAAACACAGAATTTGATGTCAATTTTTTTTAATGTAATTGGGAAATTTTAACATTAACAAGCAATTACAACCCTAGTGGATAGAAACCATCCTCTTGGGTGGGCCTTCCTCATGCTATGAAGAGATTATTTTACATATGACTTATGGCAAGAGCCTATAGTCGTACTTGGCAAGTAACTTCTCAGAATTAAATTTTGATGCACCACTTTCAAAGAATATTTTGTATAATAAGGTGGCTTTTAATAAAATTAAATCTTAGTCATGTTCTAGGGATATTATTTTTGAGCACCTATACATGTAGCATTTTGTTCAATTAAGAACCTCCCGGCCCTTAAAGTTTTTAATGCATCAAAAGGATATTAAGCGAGAATACGTCGGTATAGGACATCCACACCCAGTGAGTGATAAAATTTCCCCACACTCACAAAATATTTATATAGTAGTCCAAAATGAAAGTACCACTTGGGTCGCCTCTCCAACATGGGATGTGTCTCAATAGGAAATCCCTCTAAAAAAGTATGCTTGAAAAGAAAGGTGTGAAGCTCAAAATGTTTTCGCTCACCCAAGATTGCCAAAAGGTGGACGGGGAGAAGACAAACATTTAGCTTTTCCAATCAATGAATACACAACATACACTTCATAGAAAATTGATTCATTTCAAACACCTTGAGTGGTATTATCCCCAAAAATATGTGAATTTAATATAAAAAAACTTGTTCTTTTTATTTTTTGCACCAAATTGAAGTGTTTAGGACATCAAGCAATTAATATAGTAATGGTGTGAAAACAACAAGAATAGTTTGTTCATTTTTAAGCCCCAAAAATTGAAGTGTTTCTAAGAAATCAAACCTACTCCTAACCTTGGTCAACAAAAAGTGAATCAAGCATGCGTCAACAAAAATAGAAACCATTTTTTGTTCTTTTTATACACCAAAATTAAAGTTCCTAATTTATGAAAACAAGAAATGTGTTCATTTTTAGAAGCCGAGAAGTGTTTTTGTTCTTTTTATGAGCACCAAATGAAAGTTCCTAACTTAGAAAGTTCAAAATTGGTTCATTTTAAAAACACCAAATCAAATGTGAGTTTGTGTTGTTCACTTTTAGAGCACCAAATGAAAGTTCCTAACTTAGAAATCTTAAAATTGATTCATTTTAATAGCACCAACACTAAATCTAAGTTTTTTGTTTGTTCATTTTAGAGAACCAAACGAAAGTTTCTAACTTAGAAATCTTAAAATTGGTTCATTTTAACAACACCATCATCAAGTGTGAGTTTTTGTTGTTCATTTGAGTGCACCAAACGAAAGTTTTCCTAATTTAATAAAAAAAATATTTGTGGATCTGAAAATCTTGGACTAATCATCGTCCCTGCACAAACGAGTTAACGTGTTTCAAATCCTACATAAAAAACCCATTAGTACATCAAAAACAAGCAAACGTTAGCAAGGAGGTTCATTACAATAGTGCAGGATCTGTGCACTTTTTTTTTAGAGAAAATGCTCAGAAAAAATGAAAATGCTTAGAAAAAAATTGCAAATGCTCAGAAAAAATGCAAATGCTCAATTCCAGAAGCAGATGCTCAAATCTTTGTGCAAATGTTAACCCAGAAAAATAAAAAAGTGTGGTTCTTAGTCTACAAGTGAGCTTCTTGTTTCAAAAACAAGCTTCCCATGTCAAAAGTGAGCTTCTTGTTGTAGATGCTCAAAAATATTTTCAGTGAAATGTGAGCTTTTGTTGGGAAGTGCATTAAACTTATCCCAAAAGCTCCTGAAACCTTGTAACTTCAATTTGGCTCATAAAAATATTACCAAGGACCTTTTTCCCATCGGACATGCCATAATGTGTGAGGGGGAAGATTTTTAGATGAAAACGAGATCACACTACAATTGAAATTAGGATCTAAGCTAAAATCAAACACAGAAAATCTAAAATCCTATCCTACACATACGAAATGAAACTAAGCTAATTGAACATACATTAAGAAACCTATGATTACAAAAATGAATGCAAGAGATAAGCACAACTTTATATCCTTTAGCGGAATGTATTCACTTGCTGTTGGATTGTTCTTGTCACCACCATGAAGCCTCCAAAGTTCATATGCAAAAGTTGGATGAATGATGCTTGGTTGATCGAAAAAGGGTGAAGCTCTATCAATGGTGATTGTGAAAACACTTCATTGCAAAAGTATGTTGATTCTCTGATCCTTATTTGTGAGGAGAGAGGTTTGTTATATAGGAAATGAGATTTTGAATTGATGATTAGGATCGTGTTGGAGAATATCTAGATCAACAGTCAACATGTGTTGAGAGGATTTAGACATGAGAAGATAGTGCAAAGTTGATTGCGCAATTTGGGTAATTGAAGAATAGATTGGCTAGTCAGGGTTTAGATTGATCAGTTAGCAATTGATTGATTTTAGTTAGGAAATAGATTGACCAGTTAGCAATTTAGATTGCTCAGTTAGCAACCCATGATTTTCTCAATCATAAAGTGGGTGAGGAATATGAATTAATTGATTTAATTAATTAATTCCTTTTTGGAGTTGAATGTGCAAATCAAGTTTGAATTTTGCAAAAAAATTACATTAGTTTGATTTGATTTTTGATAAATGATTTAAATGTTGGAAAGAGACATTGCACAAGTTATCTAGTTTTTCATTGATGGAAACCCTAATCAGTGATTCGATCCTTATTTCAACATTTGCTCATACTAGAAGTCAAATTGAAGTTTTGTGATTAATTGTCAAGTTAGAACAAAGCATCCGAAAAAGTTGTGTTCATCAATTCATATGCAATTTTCTATTATCATTTTGAGTTGTTGATCTTAGGGAAGGTCGCTTGGTGTATGAACTATGGTATCCTTGAATCATAGAGCCTTGTATTCATTAGTGTGAAAGTTAGAAGATCCAGTTGATTGTTTTTCAATTTAACAGTGCAAGAAGGTTGATTCGATGAATGTAGTGTGTTGCGAATATTCGAGGAATAATTGTTTGAAGAGTTTTGTGTTTGAGAATGTTGATTTGGGTCCTCAATATGTTATGGCTAACATTGGATGGTGTGCATTAAAAATTATTTATGGATTGAGCTGACAGTTTGTAAATATTTTATATTTTGTAAAATCCAACATGTGGTTCATTAAATCTTTAGTTGTCGATATATATAAGTGATTGTTCATATCATTTTGTCATGTAAGGAGGTGTGTTGCGATGTCTTGTGAAAGTCAGAAAGACTGTAGAGCGATTATGCGTAGTTTCACTTGTGCAAAAAATGATTTGTGATCTAAATTAAAGCAGATAGTGTAGAAGAGCAAAATTAGACAGAAGGTCAAGAATGTGATTGATGTACTTAATCGAAACTGTAATTAGGCATTAGAAAATTATATTCTCTCAGTTCAAATCTTCTAGATGTAATCCAAATCTTTTTTTAAGATCGTGAGTCTTCCTTTTTTGTTTGAACAGTGAGCTCTAGGTAGTGTGCCTGAATGCATGTCCATTCCCCTTTTGTAAACACTTATGTTTGAGTATACTCATATTGTGGATTGTTCTCCATCGTGGTTTTTCCCCTAACAAGGTTTCCACATAAAAATTACTTGTGTTATGGTTTTTTGGTTGATTGCTTTGTGTTCTTGCATCTTTCTTTTGGTTCAATGCCATGAGTGGTTTAAAGAACAAGTTTTAATAAAGTTAATTTTTTTAGAACACTAATTTGCCTTCCCCTCTCAGTGTTCCTTGATTCCAAAAATTGGTATCAGAACCAAGTTCCTCGAAAGAAGTTTAATAGCTTCAGGAGATTTAGGAAATTGATTCAATGGATTTTGGTAGTCTTCAACAACTTTTGGTAGCCCTAGATGATCCTGATCAGTCAAAATCTAAAGTTTGAGAATTGTAGGAAATCCTCATGATTGCTAAGAAATTCATTCAATCATTGAAAGATAAAATCAATGAGTCTAGGGAAAAGAGAAAGGAGCTTTGTGATTAACCTAAGAAAAAAGAAAGTAAGAGCAAGGAAGATGAACATCTGATTCAAGCCCTGAAGGAAAAGATAGAAGAATGTGAAAAGGTCACCAAAGATAATGTTGTCTTAAAGCATGAGATGGAATCTATTGTTATCATGATGACCAAGGAGATTGAAGAAAGAAAGAAGAATGAAGAGAAACTTACTCAATCCTTGAAAGAGAAATTTGAAGAATGTAGCTGAATTACTAATGGATCCAATCAGTTGGAGCTTGAATTGGAACAATCCAGAAATAATGAAGAACTTGAAAAGCAGATTGTTGCTCTCTGGGATGAACTTGCTACTGCAAATGAATACAAGGATACGTTCAAGATTAGCTCAACTAAGCTTGATGAAATGATTCAAAGTCATAGGACTAGAAGTGATAAGTGAGGTCTTGGATATGAGAAAGGAGAAAGCTCCAGATCTAGACAAAGGAACTTTAGGAAAGGAAATCAGATGAACAAAGCTAGAAGGTATCTGGTAAGACAACCTAATGCTCAAAATTTCAATGCTTACTATTTTTATGCAATAAATATGGTCATATGGATTATCAATGTAGAAGCATAATGAATCCAAGTGGTCCATCATTCTCAGGTCAATGTTTCAATTGCAATAAGTTTGGTCATAAGTCAAATGAATGAAGAAATATGTCAAACAACTTTTTCAAAAGAAATGTTAGATCTTATACCTACAATAGATTTGGCCATATTGCTAACTAGTGCAAATCAAGAGAAAATAAATGGAATAACTAGTTTGGACAAAGAAATGTTGTGTCCCATAATTGCAACAAATCTGGTCACATTGTAAGATTTTGTAGAAGAAAAAAGGGTTTGGTAAACAAAGGGAACTATATGCAAAAGTATGATAAGGGAAAAGGAAAAGTTAATATAGATGAGATTAGGAAGAAAATGAAAAATACATGGGTGAAGAAGAAGAGTTTCTTTGATGCAGGAAATGAGTCAGCACTAGAATATGGTTTTGGAAATTCCTTCAAGAATTATTTTATGGCCTCTAGCCTAGGGGAAGTTCTCAATAAAATCTCTTACCCCCTAATAGTAGTTGGTACCGGAATGTGGCAGATTGTAGTCATTGCATTAATTATGTGTAGATGTTTTGGGATCTCTTATGGAAGAGATTTATGAAAAATTGGAGGTCTGCAGAAGAATTTTCTTTCTTAGTCTATGAAAGCAGGGTATCTAGAAGACCTAGGGTTTTAGAATTTATTGCGACAAAATGTTAGGTGCACAAATGATAAAAGGTTTCTTCTATCCCTCATTTATCACATTGCATTTCAAGAAGAAGAAGTCTAGAGAACTCTACAGTAAAATTTGGCAAGATTCAAATCTGAAGGCGATTCGGTGATCAAACCCTAATCCGAAATTCTAATGGCATCCATTCAAATCCATCGAGACAAAACCATTAGGTGTATTTTCTTCTGTTTTGTATGGTGTTTTGCATATCGAGGATATTAGGGCATATATTCATGTGAATGTTGAAGAATTAGGAAGCTCCCAGTTGTTAAACTTGTATGCAAATCACATTGTGGGAGAGGATCTCTGTGTAAAACCTAAATTTAACACTTTGGAGGAGAAGAAGTTCACGCAAGTTGTGAAATTTCCCCTGTTCAAAGAAAATGAATGGGTTTGGTACATATTGAATTGAGTGCATGCTGAGTTCATATGGTTAAGTCAACCTTTCAAGATTACAAATGAAGCTATAAGGATTGTTACTAGTTTGAATTCATCTAGTGGGTTGCTGACATTAAAATCTGTGAAGAACCAAATAGTTACTAAGGAAATCGGTTCAATGTTCGAAAAGAGAGACATGAAAATAAATGATATCGTTGAAGTGGATGTGAGATTTTCTTCTATGGTTATTGGATACAAAATTTATCACTCCAGTTGGGATAACTCTATATCCGATACTACAATCTATGTAGCTTATCAGATGGTGAAATAAAATATAGATTATGACCTATGTGAGTTCCTCTGAGGCCAACTAATTGAAAATCTTGGTAAAATCAAGAAGGATTAGAAGAACTATTTCAAGTATGGCAATATTTTGTTATGCCTATTCTTCTACTTCATGAATGAAGTTCTGGGAATTGGAAAAGTGCAATGGCAAAGTGATAAACTGGTGGTTGTTCAAATTAGAGACATGTTATATAGAATTGGTGACAGAAAAGTGAGGAAAACTATTATATGGGGTTATTTCAAGATTTTTCAGAGTGAAATGCAAGCCAGGGAAAGGATTCCTACATCTATGATGGAAAAGTACAAGGATACAATTTGCTTCATGGTTCATATTGATCAGTGCTTGATGGAAGTTGTAGAACCTAGAACAATGTGGATAATGCCTATGGGTTATGAGGTTGAAGAACACATTTTGGAGTTCTATGCTCAACACCTATTGAGTAAACCTCGGGATCTGACAAAAGAAAGGTTTGGTACCTTTGAAGAAAAATATATGCAAGTGCATGAACAATATAAGAAGCCTATGATAATCTAAAAGGTGAGAAAGGAAGTTGAAGCTTTTGCAGAAAGCATGGGAATATTAGATGAAGTAGTGAGGGAAGCTAGGAGGGAAAGAGAACAATTTGAAGAAGAAAAGCCAACTAGAACTAAGTATACTAGTCTGGTGGCATCCTTTTCTAGATCTAGATCTACAAGGAGCTCTACACTCTCATTCGGTCCTACAAAGAAATCAAGTCTGGTGAAAGCTCAAGTCAAGACATTCGGTAGAGAAGGAACGAGGAAGAAGGATAAAATCACAAGAGTCTATGTTGTAGTGGAAGAGGATGAACACACTAAATTTAATGAAGAGGTAAGAGAAATTAAGAAAAAGGGCACAAAAACATCAAAAGTATCTAAGAACAAGCCCTCTGGTGAAGAGAAAGTAAAGGAAAAGATGAAAATTGATAGATTAGGTATGTCTGTAGAAAAAGTAGAAAAAACTTTTATTAAAGATGGTAATCTTATACCACTTTGTGAATGGTATGTCACTTTTGATAGTGTCAATCAGAGAATTCTTCAAGAAGCTACAATAAAATATTTGAATAATTTCAATATGACTCTCATAGAAATAATTTCTAAGTTTCCTAAAGGGTTGTATGAATTTTTAGAAATGAGAAGGGTGATTGCAAGAACTAAAGAAGAACAAATGAGAGAATCCATACTTGTTGATCTATGTCTGGTAATGTCAATAAAAGAAATGAAGAATATTCTCAGTGATGCTAAGAAGGATTTTAAGAGAAAAAAAAGGGTGAACAAGCTGATGATTGGGAAAACTGAAGAAGTTGAAAAAGACACTGAGAAAATTCTCAAGGAAGTTCTATTGAAAAATAGATATAATGTTGTTTCTGAAGAATCTCATAGTGAAGATGTCCCATCTGGTTTAAAAATTGAAGAAGGAAAAGAAGATACAATTGAGGATACTTTGAATCCTCTAGACATGCAAGATGTTGAAATTCCCATGGAGACTGAAGCTCCTAAAGATGTGTTGAGTGAAGAAGTAGAGGTTACTAAAGCCAAGGAAGAATCAGTGATTGAAGAAAAGAAGGCTGAAGTAAAGGAATTTGTTGTGGAAGCAAGAGACACTGTAAAGGAAGTAAAGGAGTTTTTGGAACAGTAACAAGAGGATTTTAACCCTAAATTGGTTAAAGGTCCTAACAACTTGGCTACTCTATATCCTATTGAGAAGCTGAAGGTAGCATCATTTGCTCAGGCCAAGGCAAGGGAAGAGATACTGAAATCTCACATTGAGGACAGTGAGCTATTGAGTCTTGCATTCGATATCTTGGAGAACATAATGCCTACATATGTCAAGGATTCATCTAATTCTCCATCCAGTCAGTAGAAGAAACTTGTCAATTTTGTAAGTACTCACTTTGAGTCTCTTGAGAAGTTAGCATTGGATAAGGTTTAGAAAGTGTTTGATGCAAACAGGTTCAGTAGATTGAAAGTTATGATTGCAAATGATAAATATTTATTAGCTACCTATGTAAATAACATACAAGGTGCATTGTCTAAGGGAGGAAATATTTACAAGTTATGCTTATCATTGTCTAAATTCATTGAGGACACTAAAAAGAAAATGAAGAAATATGAGAAACAGTTAGCAGACATTTCTCAAGCCTTTGATCCTCTAATTGTTTCTATGAATAAGCAAGAAGGTCAAGTCATATCGCTACCTGACAAGATTAAAAATTTGAAGCATGAAAATGACAGAATTATTGAAAGGGTATGTGAGCTTAGGGGATTGATTGGTCCTTAGATGGAGACAATTCTTGGTGCATTGAAGGAAGCACAGGATGTTATGGTTTTCAATGATCCGGCAAAGCTTGAGTTAGTAGAGATGCAATTCTATCTATTTTGTGGTCACATGACTATTTTGGAGAGTCTCAAAAAGAGTTGGGACACTAGCTTGAGCTTGTTGAAGAACAATTTTGCAAACATATTCAAGTTTATGTAAGTTGTAGAAGCATGTTTGTACATATGCAGTTTGTTTATAACAATTTGAGTTTGAGTTTGTTGAAGCACAGGATGCTATGGTTGTCAATGATCCGGCAAAGCTTGAGTTAGTAGAGAGCAATTCTATCTATTTTGTGGTCACATGACTATTTTGGAGAGTCTTAAAAAGAGTTGGGACACTAGCTTGAGCTTGTTGAAGAACAATTTTGCAGACATATTCAAGTTTATGTAAGTTGTAGAAGCATGTTTGTACATATGCAGTTTGTTTATAACAATTTTGTATGATTTTTGGTATGTGGATTCCCATATTTATCATTGATGTCAAAGGGGGAGTGTGGGATAGTGAAAAATGTCATAATCTTCTCAAGGGGACTTGTGTTTTGAAGTTTTGAAGTTTGGAAGTGTATTCATGTTGGTATTGATCTGAAACTTAATCATTTTTCACTAAGTGTTGCCATCAATGCCAAAGGGGGAGATTGTTGGCAAGAGACACTGCACAAGTTATTTGGTGTTGTCATTGATGGAAACCCTAGTCAGTGACTCGATCCACACTTCAACATTTTCTCGTACCAAAAGTCAAATTGAAGTTTTGTGATTAACTATTAAGTTAGAATAGAGCATCTGACAAAGTTGTGTTCATCAATTCATATGCAATTTTCTATTGTCATTTTGAGTTGTGGATCTTAGGGAAGGTCACTTGGTGTATAAACTATGTTATCCTTGAATCATAGAGCCTCATATTGATTGATGTGAAAGTTAGAAAATTTGGTTGATTGTTTTTCAATTTAACAATGCAAGAAGGCCGACTTGATGAATGTAGCATGTTGCAGATATTCGAGGAACAATTGTTTAAAGAGTTTTGTGTTTGAGCATGTTGATTTGGGTCCTTGCTATGTTATGGCTAAAATTGGAGGGTGTGCATTGAAAATTATTTATGGATTGAGCCAACAGTTTGTAAATATTTTATAAGTTGTAAAAATTGACATGTGGTTGATTAAATCTTTATTTGCAAATATATATAAGCAATTGTTCATATCATTTTGTGATGTAAGGAGGTGTGTTGTGATGTGTTGCAAAATTCAGAAGGATTGTAGAGCGATTATGCATAGTTTCACTTGTGTAGAAAAGGATTTTTGATTCAAATTAAAGCAGTTAGAGCAAAAGAGCAGAACCAACCAGAAGGTCAAGAATGCAATTCACGTTCTTAACCGGAACTATAATCAAGCATTAGAAAATTCTATTCTCCCAGTTCAAATCTTCTAGATGTAATCCAAATATTTTTGTAAGACAGTGAGCTCTAGGCAATGCGCTTGAATGCATGTGCATTCCCATTTTGTAAGTTCACTTATATTTGAGTATACTAATATTGTGGATTGATCTCCACTGTGGTTTTTCCCCTAACAAGGTTTCCAAGTAAAAAATCCTTGTGTTATGGTTGATTGCTTTGTGTTCTTGCATCTTTCTTTTGGTTCAATGTTATAAGTGGTTAAAGGAACAAGTTAATAAATTTAAATTTTGTAAAACACTAATTCACCCCCCTCTCAGTGTTCCTTTATTCCAACATTGAATAGTTTGATTTAATTATTCAAATTTTGGAGGGAAAGTGTGTTAATTAAATTATTATGATTTAATAATTTAATCAATTTAAGGAAATAAGGCATTTTAGTGACATAATCAAATAATTGACGTTGTTTAACTAATCAAGATGAAATAAGATTAGATTAGGAATTTATTAAATAAATGTAATTTATTTAATTGGTTGAAATGATGAAATGTGAATTAATCAAATAATGTTGTATTATTCAATTAATAATAGAATTAGGGTTTTGAATGTTGTTTGATGTTGTGGGATGATTCCAACATGATTCTAGATGTTCTAAAGATGTTCCAAAGATGTTATGAGATGTTCTAAGTTGATTTTGAGATGTTTTGAGACGTTCTGGGTTGATCCTGAGATGTTTCAAGATGTTTCACGTTGATTTTGAGATGTTTCGAGACATTCTGAGTTGTGATAGGTGTTAAGTCAATTTTACATGTCTACAACAATTCAAACAATTATTAGCACAATGTATTCATGTGCACAATGTATTGGTGTGATTATTCATTTTTATTGTAGATTTATTCATCTCATTCATTGCAAATTCATTCATCTCGCTTGACCTCATGACCTCGCTTCATTGATTAGCCTGGCATGAGTTGTTTTGATCAGTTATAGCAGCTACTTGCATGGGTGATAAGGATTTAGAGAGGACCCAGAGACCTCTAAAAAGGTGGGCAAGGTCAAGGAAGCCAAAGTTTGATATAACAAATTTGAATTCATCGAGGCCCTATGTAGTGAAATTGGATTTGGGGACTCCCTCTATAGTGAATTCAAAGGTAATTTGAAAGCCTCATTACATTAAACACAAATTTGAAACACTCATTATAATCTACTGGTCTTAATAATGTTCTTTTACAATCTTTCCATTGTTCTACTTCATAATGTGTTCGACCTAAATATAATAAAATTTGGGTGTCAATGCCAAAATAGAATTTCTTCAAGCAATTTTGATACATTTCCACTACAAGCACAAACTATCCTTCTGCAAAGTAAACATGTCCTAGATTTACCCACACATCATGCATCTAAACAAAGATGTTTCTTGCAGAAACTTCTTGTAACTATGTAAAAGATTCCCTTTTCAATATCAAATTGACCCCTTTCAACTAGCACAATGGCTGCCCCATTTGCAGCATAAACATTTCCTAGTCTTTGTGCCAACAATTTACAATGGTTGCCATTGTAGCATAAACATTTTCACTACAAGCGCAAACTATCCTTGTGAAAATTAAACATGTGCTAGATTTACCCACACATCAGACATTTGAACAAAGATTTTTCCTATAGCAACTTCTTGTATTTGTGTAAAAATCTCATTTGCAATATCAAATTGACCCCTTTCAACTAGCACAATGGCTACCCCATTTGCAGCATAAACATTTTCTGGTCTTTGTTCCTACACTTAAGTGGCCCCTTTTAAGACATTAAGATCCTCTCAAGAGTTATTATTATACTCCTATTTTCCAAGCGAAAAATCCATAAGTCCCATGGGAAATGAACGATGAGCATTGGAGTTTCAACTTGGTTTCATTTCAAAAAGGGGACACTACATTGTACAAGATTTGTTTAACAATAGAATAATTTAATCCACCTATTTGGGACTGTAAAATAAAAATAGATGAATTAATCCATTTTCAATTGTATGTTCTTTTAATCTAGAATCTAGTGGAAAGATAAAGCATAATACATTGAAGGACACAAAAAATGTTCGAAAATAAAGACTAAAATAGGTTTCCCACGAAAAAAAAGGAAGAGGAAAAATGAAAAGGTAACATACAGATGATTCATTTGAGAATTTCTTATAAGATCTCATTTAACTATGTCAAATGGATTTAGAAGGAACAAAGCATATTTGATTGACTAAAATTTTGAGGTAGATTATCCATTGTCATTGTATGCATCATCTTCTCTTGGAATTTGTTTCTACAATGAACCAAGCCTAGAATTGATTGGGGATACACTTGAGGTGGATAAAAACTCATAAAATGCTTTATGTATGCTTAGCAACATGGAACTAAAAATAGATGACTGGCTTAAAGCAAAAGAAACAATTAAAGTAGAATGCCAACTTATCTTGGTTGATTAAGCAAAATGAAAAGTTGATGAAGAATGAAGGATTCAGATGGAAAGGAGAAAGCAAGAGGAAGAACTTTGGTGGGTGATACAACAAGAGGAGTAATTTGAATGTGTGAAGGAATTATGGAAGAGTAAGAGTAAGGATAGGGATGATGAAGATGATGAGGTTGTTCAATTTGAGAAGAAATAAAAGAAGGAAAAGAAGAAAAAGAAGAAGGATAAGGACCACAAGGCTTATAATTCTTATATGGAGGAACCTGATATTGCCATGGAAGATTAGGAAAATTATATGGGTGATAAGGCACAATATGATGTAGAAAATTCCCAAAATCTTCTTGTAGCTACAAATCTAGAAGACTCTGATGATGGTGAGAAAAATTCTCTAGTTTCCACAAAATCACAAAGGAGACATGCATACTCTAATTCTAAAGATGATTAACCTTTGCAGAAATAGAGTTTAAGAGAAGATGATCCATATGATGATGATGTCTAGGCTTCCTAAGCTTTAACCAAACCTATCTCCTATTTTCAAGGAGAAAAATTCCCAACACCCATGGGAAATGAATGATTAGCATTTGATTTTCAACAAATTGCGAAAGAATATGATGCATATAATGATGATGGATAGGCTACCTCAAAATTTTATTCAATCAAATATTCTTTGTCCCTTCCAACTAAATTTTTATGTAGTTAAATGAGATCTTATCAAAAACCTCAAATGAATAATCAATATGTTATCTTTTTCATTTTTCGTTGGTTTTGTTTTTTATGGGAAACATATTTTAGTCTGTTGAAACTCAAAGCTCATCATTCATTTCCCATGGGCCTTGGGGATTTTTATTTTGGAAAATAGGAGCTAGGTTTGGTTAAAGCTTAGGAAGCCTAGACATCATCATCATATGGATCGCATTCTCTCAAACTCTGTTTCTACAATGGTTCATCATCTTCAAAATCAAAGTATGCATGTCTCCTTCAGGATTTTGTTGCAACTAGAGAATTTTTCTTGCCATCATGAGAGTCTTCTAGACCTGCAACTGCAAGAAGATCTTGGGAATTTTCAGCATTATCTCATGCCTTATAACTCATATAATTTTCATCATCTTCCATGGAAACATAAATTTCCTCCATATAAGAATCATAAGCCTTATGGTCCTTATCCTTCTTCTTTTTCTTCTTTTCCTTCTTATGTTTCTTCTTAGACTAACCAACCTCATCATCGTCATCATCCTTGTCCTTACGCTTACTCTTCCATAATTCCTTCACATGTTAAAATTGCTCCTCTTTTTGCATCACCCACCGAAGTTCTTCCTCTTTATTTCTCCTTTCCATCTGAATCCTTCATTCTTCATCAAATTTTTTTTGCTTCCTTAGCCAAGACAAGTTGGCATGCTACTTTAATTGTTTCTTTTGCTTTAAGCTAGTCATTTGTTTCCATTTCCATGTTTCCAAGAATACATAAATCATTTGATGAGTTTTTATCCACCTTTAAGTGCATCCCCAATCAATTCTAGGCTTAGTTGGATCTCATTTTGAGCATGAACCATGGCTGCAAGATGTAGATATGCATCCATATAATCAGAAAACTTGAACAATTTTGACCTATATAAAAGATTTTTTTTTGAGTATCATGTAGTTGTTCAAAGAACCTAGCACTTGAATAAATAGTGTTGTGACTTTATCCCATGGTAACTCAAGTGAAACACCACCTTCTTCTATTTTATGGAGGAATTTCATACACTTAAAGCACACAGAAAAAACTACATAATTGGCACTGGGGCTTTTATTTGTGAATTCAACCCAAATTCCATTTCCTTATGCCTCCATAAAAGTTTCTTGAGCTAACTCTAGTTCATCACCCTCAAAATGAAGAACCCCAATATTTTTTAGCAATTCAATGGGTACTTCTTCTTCTCTCTTCTTCAGAAGAGACTTTTCTATCTTAAGAGAATATAAGGCTGCACTAGGGTCTATCGATATTAATAACTTACCCATCTTCAAAAATGCATGGGCATCACATGGATATATGTGAGTTGCCTTTCATAAAATTTCCAAATCCTTCTCTACCTGCTCTTTCTGACCATATATATGTCCTATATCTTTTAAGCTCTCACACTTCTCAGAGTGGACCTCCAGAACCTTTTCAAAATTTGAGAGAGAACTCTTAAGATCTCCTAGCTTCAATTGAACCTCCAAAAAATCTTGTGGCCTTTGGATTTCCTTGACTGATGCCATATAGTAGAAGCCAGTTCTATCATAATCACCTTTACTATGATAAGATCATGCAATATTATAATATGAATGAGATTTCATGAGAGCATGGTTAGTTGAAACAAGATTTGTCCCAGTCAACAAGAAAAATTGGTTTGCTAAATGATTCAATGCCATTACACAGTACGGGTATAATTAAAATGCTCTATGCATCTTTTTCATTCCTTCATGAACACTACCTTTTTCACTAACTGTGAGAATCCTACAATTAAAAAAATACACAAAACTGATTATAGCTATTTTTCCCCATTTCAAACAACAAAAATTCCAAAAAAATTCATTTAAAACTTGCAAATAAAATCACACTAATTTTTGTGCCAAAAAAAAATGATATCATAGCGTGTTTCTTACTATTATTCTTTGATATATTTTTTCCATGCATCCATAGCTTGTTTGAAATCACCTATTTTAGGCTTTTAACCATAGCAGCAAGGTAGTGATATGTTTGATATAATGCTTTGGTAGACATGTATGAAAAATGTGGTAGCATAGACAAGTCAATGAACTTTGGAAAAAATTCCTCAAAGAAATGTGGTCTCATGGTGATGGAATTCCATGGCAAGTGAATTGTTATGGATTTTCATGGAATTCCATCACCATGAGCCCACATTTCTTTGAGGCATTTTTTCAACCAGTTCACTGCCTTGTCCATGTTAATGATTACTATTATGCTTTGATAGATGTTTTCCAAGCATCCATAGCTTGTTTAAAAGCACTTGTTTTAGGCTTTTAGACATAGCAACAAGGTAGTGAAGTATTTGATAAAATGCTTTGGTAGACAATATGTATGACAAATGTGGTAGCATAGATAAGGCAGTGAACTATTTGAAAAAATGCCTCAATGAAATGTGGCCTCATAGAATGCCATGACAAGCAAATGCTATTGGAATTTTCTCCTAGTTATTAGTTATGCAATGTGAATTAATTGCATAACTACTTAGGTTGACTTTGTAAAAACTATATTGTAATTGAAATCTTGTCATCTATCAACATCTAGTTATTAGTTATGCAATGTGAAGTAATGCTTTGAGTTTGAAAGATGTGTTATGCAATGTAATCAGTAATGCAGATGATTATGAACAAATAATTGAAACCAATTCATAATATACCCCTATATTCCAATGTGAAATACATAAAGAATCCAATCATACACAGTATTATCAACAAATAATTAAGACCAAAATTTGAGCACTAGATTAAATCTTCTTGTTCATTGATTGCTTCAAATAGATATTATAATATAACATAAGTCTCCTCATATATGTTTTTATAAATGCCTATGATGATGATATCAAAATTCAGTCTTGGTTTCTCTTTTATAAGAGAAGCAACAAGCTTCAGACCGTTACAAAATATGGCATCTCTTCAAAATTCATGCCTCTTCATATAAACTAAACTAAACATTAGGTTTTCTTAAAAAATAAAATAGAGAAAGAAGATAACTAATGAATTTCGCAACACCTGTGACACCATAGTCTGTTAATCTCCATAAGGCACCTGTGATCACTGAAGATATGTTCAAGGTCCTTTCTCCATAGAATTGTATCTAAATGTGTGGTTCTTCCATTGTGACAACCCAAAGGCCTACTGATCATGGGGAGGACCCATATACCTTTGCTCCCACTTGTACACTATATAATCATGTGGCCATTTGTATTCTTGAATTTTCAATATATCTGCAAGGTGAATCTTCCATCAATTGTCTAGTAACACCTTTCCATCCATGATAAACTTAGAATATCCAGTATCCAACACTATTACTCCATCCATGATTAAGTCAAACCTATCAAGACTCAACTCACCATCCTTTTGTATGCGAGTGATGTACTGTGGAACAATCTGGCCAAATTCACTCTTCCATTCCTTGAGTTCCTTCAAGTGGTCATCATCTTTAAATAGTTTTGGCACAAACCATTGGTTTAGAGTATGAAATGAATCTATTCGTGTTTTGATATTTTGGTCCTCTCCTTGCATATAGTGGAATTCATCTATAACTATTTTTTGCATCTACTCTATAGGTTTTAATGTTGTAGGAGCCTAAATACTCCTTTGTAAGATTCTGCACAAGGTTACCAATGTGTGGTGTATGGGCTGCTAGTTCTTAAAAAGGGGATCTAGTATGGGTAGATGTGTTTTCATCTAATAAATTTCCCATGTTAGTGAGTTGTAGCAATCATACACACTTTCCAACTTATCCACAATTATCTTTATCCTATGCTCGAGGACCTTCTCTAAAACATTACAGATTTGCTTATTCACTCCTTTGTTACCCTCATTGTTGGCTTTCTTTAACTCTTCAATCTCTTGTCTAAGAATGCTCACTTATTCAGTAGAAGCACTTTTTATATGAACTGCTGGAGCAAGAGGACATTGGTATAACATTATTTCCTTGTTCTTTGAGGGGTTTGCTCCTTTCAATTGTTCCTTCAACTTCACATTTTCCATGAAAAATTTATTGTTTTCATCACTTAAAAACTTTTGTTCCTTCTCATACTCTCCCAATCTAGCTTCCATCTCCTTAACTACAACTCGTGTGAACATAGTTGAATGCATTGTCATGGTTGTAGCTTCTTGAGGAGATGTATCCTCCAATGTTTTCACCATATTTGTCCCTTTCATTTCCTACACTACATCTAGTAACCTTGGTTTTTGTGTACTCTTTTGTTTGGCCCAGAATTCCAAGGTTTCAATCCTAGGGTTATACCATGTGCCACTTACCCTTTCATCTGATTCAAACTCAACAATCAACATTGGGTCCTCCTTTGTTCTCACTTGATCAAGTAAAAACATTTTCTTTAATTACTTACCAGGGACAATAAGTATATTACTTTTTAAAATCATCTCTCTAGCCTCTTATAGGCTAGCATCAATATTATCAATCCTTAATTCATCAAAAGTTTGGGCTACTATCTGGTCATGTTGGGATTCCTCAGCTCCCATCTTATTTATTTCAACCCACTTCAAACTCTCTCATTTTCATCTTAGCCCAAAAGTCTTTAAATTTAGGGGTTTTCATAAATTCATCATCTTCCAAGAACTTGTGAGCTGCAACTACCCTATCATCTTCGTGCATTTTTATTTCTTCTTGTACCTCAATATCGGCTATAGCTTCAAGCTTGTGGGCTTTAGTTTCAAGCATAGGTTGGTCCACTTCAACATCACCCTTGAAATGCCTTAACACATTAATTGCTTCTTTTGTATGTCTAACCTCCTCACTTATTTCATAGGAAACAAGTGGCTCTATCTCTTGTGTCTTTTGTTTTTTAGAAGGTGGTTGTGCAGGAGGTGGTCCTGGAGAAGCATGACATACTAAAACAATATCTAGAGTTGGTTTTGTAATTACAATACCACTCAAACTTTTGGAAGAAAATTTTTCAAGGTCCCCCATAGCTACTGAAGTCTTAATTAATTCATGAAACTTATTAATTATCATATCAATCCTCTTGACATGATTTTCTTCCTCTATGAAATAATCCAAGAAATCACTGTGCTTCATCTTTGTTTCTTCCTCAAAAAATTTCATAATTTCCTATTTTCGCGTCTTGTCATATTCCTGTTGAAACAATTTTTTATTACATCTTATTCATAGTCAATATGGTGAGTAACCATAGCCTTGGTAAGGAGGGTGTGTCTTACAAAATTCATGTGACCCTCAGGGTCAAAATCTCTTTCCTTTCTAGACTGTAAAGAGTGCCTTGATTTTAGATAATTTTGCAACTCTTCAAGTCTATCAGGTCCCACTGATAATTCCCAAAATGTTGTCAAATTGGGTAGAAATGTACCCTTCCTTTTTTAATCATGACATCCTTTTCCATCCATATAATCTACCACATGAACTCTAAAAATGCTAATTGAAGGGGGACAAACTTTAATAGTATATGTGGGACCTATGGGCATCCATAAATCCTAATTATTGTGTTATCAAGTAGAAAAAACCAATCACCAAAGTTATGAGTATGGCCTTGCCTAGGTTTCAAATCCAAAGGTCTTAACAATTGTAGCACAAGTGTGTGTAGTCTTGGTGGTTGATGGCCAATAGCTCTCATAATTTTGTACACAAAGTCATCATTGAATATCACAAAATTTGAATAATTACATCTATTGTCCCATATATAACACCATAGTTGCACTAGCAATAAATTCCCCACTTGTCAATCTGACCCAAAAACATCCTTTTGGTCCATCTATATTTATTCTAGTATAATATCAGGGGGCATAGAAAATAATATTGCTTGAATGTTATGGGGGCTCTATTTTCCCTAACTTTCAAAAATGATTCATGCAATGCTTTCTCAAGATATGAGGAAAAATCATATTTAATGTTCGTCTCAAGGTTTTAGATCCTCATATCCATCATAATTAAACTAACTGGAATTCGCTCTTCTCTATCTATCCCAAGTACTTGACAGAGATTAAAGTAGGTTTTCTTGAAATAGAATTGGAAATCTGAGACTTCAAATGGTTCAGTAGCATAAGGGGATATATGAATCACCCTATTGTTCACACCCCTTTTCATGTAAATGGGGACTTCGTCACTTCTATGGGTTTTCCTCAATATAGTATATTCTTCTTTACTTCTTTGCAAATCAATTTTAGTCAAGGCTTATTTGTTTAGGTCAAAACATTCAATGATGGTCACTTTAGTCAACATAACTAATGGTGAAACATCTAGAAATCTCATAGATCTTGTAGTAGAATGATAACTCTAAGCCAATACTTTGATGAACTCTACATCTATAAAAACATTTGGGACAATTAACTTGGAAAAATCTAATGCCCATGGATTTGACACTAGAATCTTCCCCTCCCTTTTTTCATAAAAGTACCAAAGCAGTTCCCACCCAGAGATAGGGATAAGGGCATCTCTACAACCATGAGCCACATCATTTTAAAGATTCTTAAATCCTCTCTCAATTGATTGAGGGAGTATATCCATGATAGACTAGTGTAAGGACCTCTTTTTAACCTTAGATTCTTCATTTTTAATTTTAGGTACTTTCTTCTTGGGTGGCATGATGTCCTTTTTAGTTTTAGGTTCTTTCTTCTTTAGCCACATGATGTTTAACTATCTTACTTTTCCTAGTGTATCTAAAATGAAAAATTTCCAACAATCTTGTACTCGTAAAACTTAATTCATAGCTTAACTATCTTACTTCTATACTTCTGAAATGCAAAATTACAAACAATCTTGTACTCATAAAACTTTTAATTCATAAGAGTTATATGCACTTACCCAAGTTACGAAGGTTTCAAAGCTTAACCTCCTCAAACTCCCAGCTCCTCGCATGATAATTTTTGCAAATGAGTGGAAAGAGAATGTTGAATTCTTGGTTTAATGGCTTCTAAGCTCAGTCATGTCAACATTAATATCAACCTTACGTCAAATATTTTTCTCGTAGTTTGAGTTTGAACATGCACCATTAATTTTACAAGATCAGACAGTTGATGTGAATCTTGCATTTAATACCACTTTATCGCCACCACTTTCTATAAATGCCAAGGGATAGAGAAGTATAAACTACTATACTGCATGCTTCTTTTCATTTCACCATGGGGTAGTGGGATCCTTACCTCTATACCACAAGCTTGACTTGTTTAACCTATAGTACTACAGTTTACATTAACAGTTACCACCATATGACATGCTTCATCACATCCTTCCATGGTATAGCGGTTCATAGCACCCTACTACATGCCTTTATGATCTTACTCACAGGATGGTGGGTTATTCCCTGCTATGTTGCACCCTTTATTTTTCCTTCTCATGGTATGGCAGTTTATGATGTATTTAAATTATCTCATACCACCCAACCATGTCCTCATTGTAATACTTCTATGGTATTGCAATAAACATCTTCATGTTGTCTATTACACACTGCCATCGCGCCAAGGGTCCAGATTACTTCCGCAATATGGTGGTAAACATCTTCATGTTGTTTGTTACAAACTACTAGCCCGCCAAGGATTCAGATTACTGTTGCAAGATTGTTGTAAGAGACTGTTAAGGGATTTGGAATATTTTTATCTGGACATGTTTTTGCTTAAGTATATATATGATGAATCTTTGGCTTTGTATAGGTCTTTCAGTGTCAATCAAACCTAAAATATTTATATGTTCAGTAAAAAATAAAAAGGAATATAAGGGTCAAGGCTCGGGTCATGGAGCTCAAGGTTAATTGTGATGATGGAACTAGGAAAATTTTTAAGTTTCTAATACACCTCATGATGAACTAGACTGTGTTTTTCCTTCATCATGCTTGTGTTATGTTTTTATGAGTTCTTCTCTTGTGAATATATCCCTAAGGAAAATTTATCTGATGCTTGTAATTGTAAACATCTTCTTAGTTTTTTACTACAAATTCTTTTTAATCTATAAATTGAATTCTATTTTAAGTTTCCATTTGCAGTTATCAGTGGATTGGAAAGTCAACAGTTATCAACTTATGAACTTAATAAAGTTTTACTGATTCAAGTTGTTGATTTATGCATTATTTTATATTTGGACTTCAATAAATGAAGACAAGGACTGTAAGGTGCAAATTAGATGATAGTGATCATAATGTTCAAATTCTAGAGACATAATATGAGCATGGGCATACTGAAAAAGTGGCCAATAATAATGAATACTTTTTGAGTCTTGGTTTGAAAAGGAAAGTTGTAAATGCACTAAGTAGTATATTATTTATTTAATAGTTTTTAATAAAAATTTATAGGCAAGAGCTTTATGTATATAATACATAATATGAGTTTTTTTTTATAGGAAACAAAAAGAGTGCAAAGAAAATGTGGAGAAAAAAAAATAGGAAAAAGTATACAATGCCACCATCTCCTAGAAGCTAATGCTTTTGTGATTCAACAAATGCAGTTAATGAAAATGATAGTTGTGATGATGTGCAGCTTGGTATAACACATGGTGATGTGCAGCCTAATATACCACACGGTGATGTGCAGCATGATATAGCACATGGTGATGTGCAATCTGATATAGCACATGGTGATGTGTAGCCTAATATAGCACATGGTGATGTGCAACATTGTGATAATCTCTTAGGACTAATTCTACGAGAGATTATTGAAAAACATTAGGGAAAAGGAATAGAAGGTCTACAGATGCTTTATTCAATATTAAAGGATTTGTTTAATAATGTGGAGTCCACGAAGACTAGTATTGATCTACGTACTCATGCCACACCTGATGTGGCCAAGGAGCATGCAGCTCCAATTAATTAAATTCATGAAGAGAGACTGCTTGCATCTATGGTGCCTCAAAGTGCACCTATTGCATCTAGAACTTTTCATGGAACTAATGGATCAGCCAAAAAATTTGGTAGTGGTAATTTAATAGAAGATGTGGATTCTTTTGTTAAAAGACAAAGATTGAGTCAATATTTGTACAAATCTACTAAGAGGAATGCAAGAGAAAGAAAATTAGAAGGCAAGAATCCATTCTTGATTGAGGTATCAAGAGATGGCGAGCCCATTGGGCCAAATGTTGCAAAGTGGGCCACTGAGTTGGGTGTAAGATGTAGGGCCCATTTGGATATTTGCAAATCAAATTTTGTAGAGCAAGATCCATGGGCTATGGAAAATATCATACAAAAAATGGAAAATTATTTTGAGACTACTAGTTGACAAATATCTAGAAAATATTACAAGGATGAGAGTTTCACTTAACAATTATAGATACATGTGTAGAAAAACAATCATGTTGGGAAAAGAGAGGTTTGACTCCAGTCTATCTCCCAAGGAGTGGGAGGAATTGAGAGAAATTATGCATTTTGAAGAATATTTGGTAAAGAGGAAAAAAAGCAAGAGAGTAAGAGATAATGTGAGGGATGGATATACATTTGGCCAAGGTAGGTTGCACGCCAAAATGGAAAAATTTGTAGTAAGTGTATGGATTTTTGGTTCAATTTACAGTATGTTATTTATTTTGATTCTTTATTGAACTAGCTATAGGTTGAAATTGACATTGTATTTTAGGTGGAAAATAGTAATAGAGAAGCAAGTGCAGAAGATATTGTCAATTATATGGAAACACTAGATGCTAGTAAATCTAAGAGTAGGATTAAGTTGAAATCTAGTTTGTCAACAGAGATTTCACAGCCATATGTTCAATGCCCAGTATTATCCTATGTAGGTCATGTCAACTCATATGAACAAGGGTACCAAAAGGTAATGAGTTGCATATTAGGTCTCAATCACCAACTTTCGCAATTGGTTGGCATTGTTAACCCTATGGTTTTTGCATGGAATGAGCATAAATCCATGGATTCAGATGACGTAAGAGGCTCTATTAATCTCATTTCTTCTTTTTTGGTAGTTCTATATACAAATGCCTCTTAATATGTAGATTATTGAAATCTGAGTGTAGGAGAATCCAACCCAGTTTCTTTATTGTTGGAGTGATCTAGAAAATGTTCTTTTGGAAAAATTTATAGCTTGCATTATTTACTTGACTAGATTGAATGCTTTGTATATTTTTTTACATGATAGTTAAACCAAATGCAGAGCAATTTTTTCAAAGAAAAAGGAAAAAAAAATCCTTTATATTGATAGTGATGAAGTGGACAAGAATGCACAGCACAGTCATCTTAGTTGTCCTGAAGTTGAGGTAATTAATATAATAGTTGTTAGTTATATATCCCAATGTTTTGTCATTCTTCATGCTTAAAATGTTCTTTTGGACAAAAATTTATAGCTTTTGCATTCTTTACTTGACTTATATTAATTTTTGCATGCTAATTAAACCACATGATGTAGAGAAATTATATGAAAGAAGGAAAAAAAGAAAAAGGCCTTGTCAATAGAACTCTCTGCAAAGGTGTACAACTTAATGTCTACAATGATGTTTATAGTCATTATGATGATGAACTCAAAAATCATGCAGATGATATTCATAGTGGTAATTGTGTTGAACTTGAGGTCAATGCTATGAAACCACATGCAAGTAAGTACTATTCAAGTAAGTAATTGTTGTTTTATTATGTAAATAAGGGTAATCATTACCTATTTGATAGAAGCTAGATGTTAGAATAGTAGTGAAGTGTAATTAGCTAGTATACATAGATTATGGAATTAATGGAGAACATATAACTTACATATAGAAGCTTAGAGCTTAGTTGTAATATAGTGTTTTATAAAAGCACATACAAAAACTAATTTGTTCCAAGACATAAGACATTACATACAACTATCAAAAACAATATAATGTGTGTTTTATATCTCAATATAATGTGTATTTTTTTTGTTTTTGTAGACATTTATTGATAAACTCCAAGAAGGGGATATAGTTGAGGCATTTGATCTACATGATGGTGTTGTTTCAAGCATTGGGTGGATTCACTCACTATCTATTGTACATGGATTCAAATTGAAAGGAACATGAGATGTAAATTTATGTATTTCACATGTCTCAAGTAACATACCCCTTCCTCATCTAGAAAAAATAGATGGAGATGTCCTTGTTGAAGAGAAACTAGGGACCTTCATACATTGGCCACTAAAATATTTAAAAAAATCATAGAGTTAGTCATAAGTACAGAAGAGAAAAAGAAAGGTTAGTAGCAACAAAGTGTGGATAGTGAGGTTGTAGATAGAAAATGTACTAAACTTGAATAAGTTGAACTCAAACAAAAACCAAAAAAATCTGATTAGGGTGTACAATTTGTGAGTAGAACAGATAATGTTCTATCTTACTACACCTATAATGTAAAACCCCTTGATTATGTTTTCCTCTTTTTTTTTTGGGTTCCACTCATTCAAACTGGTGCATTCTAGAAGAGGGGATATGTTGTTGTGTAAGTAGTAGATGCAAAGAAGAGGGATGCAAATAAAGAAGTAAAAACAAAGCGAATAAAGAGGTGTAGAGAAGAGGAAAATTTGTAGAGAGTGCAACATACATGTATGTGCAATTACAAATAAGTTGCAACGTAGAATTGTTATCAAAATTGTAATAACTTGCATAACCAAAAAAGGAATTGTAACTCAGTTTTCTTAATCACAACACTAAGAAACACAATTTGTAATAGTACATTTTTCAAAGAAAAGACACATTTATGGCTTGTGTCTATTGTAAGAACATATTTTCTCAATAAAATTTTAGTATTTTTCCTTCTTAATAGTCATTTCATTATGTGAAAATGAGTGATTGATTTTTTTTCTATGTTTTTATATGCTTAAACCTCAATTAAGTCATTGTCTCATTTCCAGCACTTATAGGCATAAATCAGTGAACAAAAACAATTAAATAAACTACCAATTGACTAAATATACTACCAACTAACATAAATTAGTGTTAATAAATATGACTAAATATAATGATTATGTAATTAATAAACAATGTATCAATATACCTATCAATTGACAAAAATCAGTGAGTAAAAAAAATTATATAAACTACCAAATTGATCAAAATGATGATTAAAATTAATGACTAAATACACTAGCAATGGATGGAAATCAATGAATAAAAATGACTAAATAAGTGACCAGTTAACATCAATCAATGACTAAATTCATGACAAAATATATGAGTGAATAAAAAAATGACTGAATAAGTGACCAGTTTAAGACATTCAATGACTAAATTACACACTACCAAATCAATCAAATTAACAACTACATCAATGACCAAATGGATCAATCAAATGATTAAATTAACAAGCAATTCAATCACTCAGACAACTAAACCAAAGACTAAATCGATCAATCGGGTGAATAATTAATGACCAAAATCGATCAACTGAATGACTAAAAATGGTTCAGTCATCAATTTGGTCACGTTATAAATAACTGGAAATAAACTACTACTGGTCACAGAACCATATTCAGTCATTTATAAGAATTTTTTAGTATTTTTTTGTTGTTTCTATACTAGTGCTAGAAATATTGATTTTTAATGCACACTAGGACTCACATGCCAGTAGGACTGATTTATTCTTAGATTAGGGTTTCTAACAGAAACTAGAATCTGGAACTAGTAACTCAGGATATGTTGGAAATGTCTAAAATTAGGTATACTAGGACTCATACACCACAAGTGGTCATTGAGTCCCAATATTAGGGTTGATCTAAAACTCTGATATTCTCTTAGGTTCTCCTATAGCTTCTCTCCTACCAAATCTACAAGTCTAAAACATTGAATTGCAACTTGTAGGTGACTTTTTCGTGATCTTGCAATGTAGATGAAAACTTGAAAACTTTTCTCCAATCTTGATCTTCAATGGATCTTCAACCTAAATCTACAAATCACACATCAAAGAGAGGTAAAAAAAAATATTGTTAGTGGATAGGGGTTTTCCTTGGTCAAACCCTTTTTTGGTAATCAAACCTTAAAATGAATAGAAATAGAATGAAGGAATGATGAATGAAAGAGATAGATGACGACTTTTACAACTTGAAAACTTTTCTCCAATATTTCTCTTCAATGTATCTTCAACCTAAATCTACAAATCACACGTCAAAGAGAGGGAAAAGAATTATTTTGTTAGTGGATAGGGCTTTTCCTTAGTCAAACCCTATTCTGGTAATCAAACCTTAAAATGAATAGAAATATAATGAAGGAATGATGAATGAACAAGAATGCAATGTTGCAACTCACCAAACCCTTCGAATAAAGGCTGAAATATTTTGAGTAATGACTACAATGAATATGTACCTTGGCTCTTTCTTGTATGTTTTAGACCACCCTACATCACAAATGTTATCTCAAAAAAAAGCATGATGCATGATGAATTTGACATGATGCTTGATTCTTGAATGATGCTCCACAATGCTTGATAATCACTCTTGAATACTCTTGAATTATATTGTAATAATAAACTTGCTATAGGAATTCTCTCATCAATTTGCTAGGAGAAAATATGTAAAATAACCTTGCATTTATACTTGTTTATGCCGAATTTCTTGAAATTACAACACTACTAGCTGCACTAGATCTAGGAGGATAAAATCCCACCAATAATTGAATTCAAATTTAGGTACAAGATAAGTGGGACTAATATTCTAGTTGGGGTGTATGAGTCCTATTAGGCTAAGCTCGAGACACAAATTTCAAGAAATGTTTAGTTTTATGCCAAATTCAAGTTTAGGCCCTGAAATTTAGGTAGGACCCATACACCACGACCCATACACCCAAGGTGGAGTATGAGTCCCAAATCACTAAATATATACCATGCAAACCAAAATCATTAAATTTTGATTAGTCTGATATGTGTCAAGATTATCCTTGGAAAGATGCATTTATTAAGGCTTTTGGATGCAAAATAGGACCAAATGAGGCATAAAGAAGCCCAATTTTAGAAGGGAGGGCCCAAACAAGTGTGAAAATGTAAAGGGATACTTTTTTGTACACTACATTTATCCTCCACTTTAGTGAGAGGAGGAACTTGCTTCAAACTCACACTAAAGAAGAAAAACTTGCATCAAGAGGGGTTCAAATGTACCAATGCTAGTAAGATAGGATGACAATGATCAAGAGGGATGATCAAGCCCCCAAGATCAAGATCATATGGAAAACCAACATAGGCACAAAAGAACACACATAAAAATGATATAAGGAGAAACAATAAGGTACAAGCATATACTACCAATGACAATGAGAAAGAAAAACAAAAACAAAAACAAAAGGGGTGGATCAAGCTTCAACAATTTATCCTGCATGTTCTGGATCAGATCTAGGTTGTTTTTCCAAGAAATTTTACAAGTGGAACATGATGTCCACTATGCAAACCGAATGCATGCTCACAAGGGCTAGTTGAACCTTAGGTTGTCCACTAGGTGAGCCCTAGTGAGACACATACACACACGACCGATATGCACTCACAGACAAGCAAGTGGGTATGGGAAAGTCATGCCTAAGTTTGGATCCCATATGTACAACCATTACAAAGCTATACCTCTTGAAAACTTTGATAAGGCACCACACAACAATGAACTTCAAGCTTTGTGAGGCAAGCAAAGTTTTGTATGCTTGAAACCCGTGAACAAACAAGATGGCTCCATAGGAAAGAAAAGTGTGTTATGCAAGGTGGCCATATAACAGATGTTGTAAATGAAAAATAGTGTAAGGTATGTTCAAAGGATTTTTTCTTAGTTCATGTAAGGTCTTAACTTAGGGAACATCATGCCTAGTGTCTCCAAGAGAGGACCAATCGAAGAATAGAAGATTCACAACTTAGGGGATGTAATGTGTCGCATCAAGCCACCAAGAGGAATACAATATGCTAAGAGAGATCACGCTCTTGAAGAACATCAAACCCAATGTCACCACAAAGAAAAAGCTACATTACATGAAATAAGAAGACTACACAATGAAACACGAAATGCAAAAGAATAATGTCAATGTATGCCCCCACTTTAAAGAAATTTCTAAACACTATGTTGAGAGCAATTACTTTAAAGTAGAAAATGGTAAATGATAACAATAAAGAGGACATGAGATCTTATTTGGAAATCCTTATGCCAAGTCATATGTTTCCAAATGAAGCTACATCATGAAAATGGGTTACCCCCAAAATGAGATCCCAAAACCACATAAGGGATCCACAGATTCGGGGTCAGTATGTCTTTCCTACAATGCTTTTAGAGAGCTTGGAACTGTCATCATTCCCCAAATACTCATGAAACAAGAAGAATGACAGAAAGAGAGAAAAAAAATTTAAAAAATTCGATCAACATGGAAGAGACCTAAATGTCTTGATGCCTTAGGTCATTCTCAAAAAGAAAAAACAAGACAAATGAAAAGATAAATTAAAATATTTACGACATAGAGAAGAATGTAGGTGCAAATAGAGGAATGCCACAAAGAGAGAGATACATCAAACAAAATAGTACGGGAGATTACATTATGCACATGCAATCACATAAAAGGAACATGAAAAGGAAATAATGCAAAATACTAGTAAGGCACATGTGATTCAACCTATAGTAGGTCATCAGCATCCCAATCTTGTTCATCATATATAGAAGGTAGGAAACTAGCCAAAGGAACAACGACAAATGTGCTATGAGGATAAGGATATATTATTCTTTCCCCGCTATGCACAAGAAAAGAATGACCTAAGATAGGTGATTAGAAAGACCTCCTTACATTTTGAAATGATTCAAGCAATGAATGTAAATCATGTAACAGTGAGCATATTATGATCCTACAACTATTGTATGGAAAGGAGCAAAAGGACATGCTTTAAGGGACTATTTCTAACATATCAAGTTTCTTAAGGATTATTCTTAAAGTATGACATCCATCAGTGAGATGCCCAAGAGTCCTATGATATGCACAATAATTGTTATTTTTAGGTTTACTGGTTCTAGTAGGAAGTGGCATTGCAATCCAACCTCTGTTAACAAGTTCTTCCAGTTTTCATTCATTTTGTGTTAGATTTTGTAGGAATGGTAAGTCTTTAAATTTTTAAAGCTTTCTTCTCGCTAAATTCACCAAATTGTTGAATTAAATGTTGAGGAGGAGGACCTAAAATGATCCTAACATCTCTATCATCATTACGAGGCCTTGGTTGTTCTTTAGGAAAGAGGATACCTATTTCAGGAGGAGGATCTTCATATCCTATCCCTATGGTATCTTCAGTTGGTATTAGCTCTAAAAGTTGATGAATTTCATGTCCATGTGTTGTATCACATCCTTGTTTACTTAAGATCATGAATCTTTTTCCATATGTCTCTTCTAGGTTGATAGGAGTGTTGGTCACTTTGTTAGCATAAGATGGTTGAATGTTTTCTTGATTAGAGGAACTAGGTTCACCTATTGTAAGGAACTTAGATTCAGCTTGTGTTTCAATTTTATGATGTAAAAGACCAAACATCTCAAGTGGTGGGATGATGGGAGGTGTTGGTTGTTTCAATGAAGGATAAAAGGATACATTAGTCTCAAAGTTGTTAAGGAAATCATTTATGAAATTGTTCATGCTATAATCATCTTCTCCAATGATGTCAACATCACAAGGAGGACATGCATTAGGAGTTGATTGAGCATGAGTAAGTTAAATTTTGTTAGGGTCATTTCCAAAAGCATGGCTTGATACATCCACTGATGATTTTAATGACATCCAAAGCTTACAAAAGAACATATCCATAATGAAATGTAATGTACTAACCTATAATGAAATTTTTAAATGTAATTTTGAAATTATGCAATGCAGGAAATGAACCAAATTAAGCTAGATGCAATGGAATGAATGAAATAAAAACTTAGTAAACTGAAACAAAAATCTAACAACACCAAACTAAAATATAGAAATAGGGTTTTTAATGTTGTAAAATGTAGTTTAAGATTTGACATGAGACTAAATCACCTAGAGGGGAATATGAGTCCCAATTAGGTATTTTCAAGGGTTTAAATGTTGATAAACAATCAACACAGAATACCCAGAAATCAAGAAAAATCACATGTATTGGGACTAAATCACCCAGAGGGGCATATGAGTCCTAGATTAGGGTTTTTGCACTAATTTTAGAAAATTCGAAGTGAATGTTAGGTTTTTTGGTTTATATGATTTCTAGATTAAGTGAAATTACAGATTTCAAATGAAATTCAATGATGCAAGATGCAAAATTGCAACCTATATGCACTTTCACTAATGCAAGATGTAGAAACCCTAGATGCAAATTAACTAATGCAAGGCCTAATGCAAAGTTAATGCAAGCTAGATCTAGGACTATGATGCACTCCAAATAATAAAGGTGTTTTAAAGGGTAGATTCGCCAAAATGAAACCTAGAAAATAGTGGCTCTATGTTTTGGGAGATAGAACAACCAATTTCCTACAAGTCTCACTCAAGGAAAGCTTAGAGATCTCAATAAATGGATGGAAATGATGGAAAGAGATCTACAATAATGTGTCCTAGGGTGTAATTGAAGGCTAAAATGGGTTTCACCACCAAGAAAGGCTTGGAAAGACAATAAATGAAATGATATGTAAACCTAACTATGTAATCCAAAATATAAAACTAAAAATTAGAAGAATGAACTGAGAAAGGACAGAGGTACACCTAGAAATTAAAGAAGCTTGAATGAGGGTCTGAAATCCTGAACATGGTAATTTTTAATGTACACTAGGACTCATATGCCAGTAGGGGTGATTTAGTCCTAGATTAGGGTTTCTAATAGAAACTAGAATCTAGAATTGCCAACTCAGGATCTGCTAGAAATATTTGAAATTGGGTATACTAGGACTCATATGCCACAAGTGGTGATTTAGTCCCAATATCAAGGTTGATCTTAAACTCTAATATCCTTTTAGATTTTTCTATAGCTTCTCTCCTTCCAAATCTCAGAATCTGAAACACAGAATTACAACTTGTAGGTGACTTTTCATGATCTTGCAATGTATATGATAACTTTGACAACTTGAAAAATTTTCTCCAATATTTCTCTTTAATGGATATTCAACCTAAATCTGAAAATCACACATCAAAGAGAGGGAAAAAAAATTGTTAGTGGATAAGGGTTTTCCTTGGTCAAACCCCATTTTGGTAATCAAACCTTGTAATGAATAGAAATAGAATGAAAGAATGATAAATGAACAAGTATTAAATGTTGCAACTAACAAAACCCTTGGAATAAAGGCTAAAATATTCTATGTAATGGCTAGCATGAATGTGGATCTTGACTCTTGCTTGTATGTTGTAGATCATAAAACCCTACATAACAAATGTTAACTCAAAAACAAACATGATGCATGATAACTTTGACATGATGCTTGATTCTTGAATGATGCTCCATAATGCTTGATAATCACTCTTGAATGCTCTTGAAATCTCTTGTAATCGTAAACTTGATATAGGAGTGCTCTCATCAATTTTCTAGGAGAAAACATGTGAAATAACATTGTATTTATACTTGTTTATGCCAAATTTCTTGAAATTACAAAACTACAAGCCAGCATCATATCTATAAGGATAAAATCCCACCAAAAAATTGAATTCAAAATTAGGTCCAAGGTAAGTGGGACTCATACACCAATTAGTGTGTATGAGTCCCAATAGGCTAAGTTAGGGACACAAATTTCAAGAAATGTTTAGTTTTATGCCAAATTCAAGTTTAGGCCCCGAAACTTAGGTGGAACCCATACGTGCAAGGTGGCGTATGAGTCCCAGATCACTAAATCTAGGCCATGATGCAAACCAAAATCATTAAGTTCTGATTAGTCATCTGATATGTGTCAGGATTATCCTTGGAAAGATGCATTAATCAAGGCTTGTGTACGCAAAATAGGACCAAATGAGGCATAAAGAATCCTAATTTTAACAAGGAGAGACCAAAAAAGTGTGAAAATATAAAGGGATACATTTTTCTACACTAGAAGTAGATAATAAATATAAGTTCCTAAACATAAAAATTTCACATGCACATATATGATCTCTAGATCTCAAACATAACATGTCAATGTTCTATCTAAAATATATAAATAAAACAATAAACACATGTATAAAGTAGTGTCTCAAATTTTCTATGGCTCATCATGTCATCTCCTAGTTGAGCAACCATCCAAGCATGAATATTTCTCCAATAAATGTGTTGAGCCCTACATATATACATATACAAGTGCAATTAAATTAAAAATTATATTAAATATGTATACAAACACACATGAACAAGTGAACATGTACATATATATACGTTAACTTAGGTGAAAAATAAAGTTCACCTATCCACAAAGACATGGTCAAGTGAAGACCGTGTGCATACACAATCTACCCTCAAACTAGGAGTAATATGTGTTGCCTCTACCTAGTCACATATGCATGAATATGTATAAAAAAATAATAATAATTTTGAGTTATATAATTTATAAAAATGTTTTGTACAATTCTAATGAAGTTCCATACTACATGTATTTATTTATAACTTAAAAAACTTAAAAATTATATGTGCATATATACCTGAATCACCTCTATATTCTGAGTATCAACTTTTGCAATCATATAATCCACTGACTCTTTTGTAGTCCTACCTTGGACTATCTCTACCAATGATGTGTGTAGTGGACTATGCAAGTGAGATGGCATCAACCTTGAAGAGAGAATCTCTATAAAACATCCTCTCATACCCTACTCAAGTGTATCAATAGATGTCTAAGCACCTGTAGTAGCCTAAGATTTCTAGGAGCCTATAGTAGTAGATGATTGGGAACCTATAGCAACAAATGAGTGGGCACTTGTAGCCATATAATCATAAATAGGTGGATATGCATGTCTTGAAGTGGTGGAATGTCAAGTATGTGGCTCATGTGCCCCACGAGATGATCTAGATGTAGGATCGATATCAAAATGTTAGAACTAAGCTACTAGACTCTATAAATCTCTACAACACTAATCCATAAACAAACTAACATCTACTAAGGGGATCCCCAACTATGATGAGATCACACCATAAGCTCTCATCAAGTTGTTA
The DNA here is from genome assembly GCA_007258455.2 of Sequoia sempervirens. Taxonomy (NCBI): domain Eukaryota; kingdom Viridiplantae; phylum Streptophyta; class Pinopsida; order Cupressales; family Cupressaceae; genus Sequoia; species Sequoia sempervirens. The sequence goes on along the minus strand of VDFB02271358.1, from coordinate 709,022,278 downwards.
GATAATCTATAACATGTATCCCTCAAAATTTGGGCATCACGTGCAATGTGGTTTATATCAGTTGAAGATGGGGTACCTATCATAGCATATACATTTGAATCAATAGGAAATAATCTATGGATGTCTTGTCAAGTATCATCCCATGTGATCTATAGATATCCACTCAGCTTGGACTATAATATCAGCAATATTGTTAGTTGCTTCCTATTGGGAAACAATGACAACCTAATATCAATAGGGCTAATGGATGGAGTGATGGTAAGCACCCTCTACCCAACCAAGGCCCTATAATCTAGGGGATATTGATCTACATGACAGTAATCATCCTTATCATAGACCCTACCATGCCCCTACCCTAAATGAGGTGGCAAATCCAAATAGTTAACTTTGATGCCTAAATGGACCTTAGCATATAAATATTGTGTTAAATATAATGGAATTTGGTCATTATTTGGATAATGACCATGTGTTGCAAGAAATCATAGATAAATCAAAGGGTTGATCCTAGGATCTATGCACCTAGTCACCTAATATGCCCTCACCTAAGATCTACTAGAATACTAGGGAAAAAAATTAGTTTTGATAGTTTCCTTTGACACTCCAAGTTGTATTGTACTCAAAGGAACATCACCTGAAACCTCAGCCCTCATTTGGGAAAGGACAATTTCTAAAGTCTCTATAGAATATGCATGCACACCTCCTAATGACTATCTAATCGTAACTAAAATCTCAAAATCCCCACACAATTACTTATGTAGACCCTCATGGTCAAAGACTCAACTAAAATCAATCTCAATCTTTGAATATTTGTATTTGTACATGGCCAAAGCCCATCCATATCAATGCACTACATAAAAACTAAGTTATAATTTTAATTCAAGCACATGTACATAGGTCTAGATATGCATACATATTTTTGAATGCACACAAGACAACTGAGAGTGGGGGATGAATGAGTAACCTTTGCTTTGAAGCTTGTAAACTTCTTTAAACTAAGTTATAATTTTAATTCAAGCATTTGATCTCAACATCCATTTCATTCTCAACCTTTTCTTTGAAGATTATAAACTTCTTTAAAGCTTTTAATTTCTCTCTTAAAAATGTAACCCAAGTCATTCTAGTGTAATCATCTATAAGCAATATGAAATGTACCTTTTTTAATGACAGAAAACATATCCCTCTACATTTTCACACTTGTTTGGGCCCTCCTTGTTAAATTAAGCTTAATGCTTCCCTGATTGAGTGTTGTAATGTGTTTAACACATTCACATTAGGTATTGGGCCATTGTAAACTAAGTGGACGTAATTGTACCTTATTTAGGGTGTTGGAAAGTGTACCTCTACACTTTCACACTAACATAGGGTTTTTATTAATTAATTAGGCTTATTTATGCTTTAATTGGTCATATTTTGCATCCACAAGCCTTAATTAATTCATCTTTCTGAGATTAATCCCAACATTTACCAACATCCAATCCTAATTCATGTGTTTTTGGATTGTATGGCCTATATTTAGTGATCTAGGACTCATAAGCCACCTTGGGTGTATGGGTCCCACCTAAGTTTTAGGGCCCCAATCTGTATTTCACACTAATCTAATTCTTTCTTTAAAAATGTCCCAAAGCCTAGCCTAATGGGACTCATACACCACTTTTGGAATATGAATCCTATGTGGCTTGAACCTAACTTAAATTCAAATTCTTGGTGGTATTTTATTCTCCTAGATCTGATGTTGGCTTGTAGTGTTGTAGTTTTGGGAAATTTTGCATAAACAAGTATAAATACAAGGTTATTTCATTCATTTTTTCTCCTAGCAAGTTGAATAATCATCGTTATAGAAAATTTGAGTTCACAAGAGAATTCAAGAGTCTAAAAGAGCATTCAAGAGCCTTCAAGAGTTGATTATCAAGTGTTTTGGAGCATTATTCAAGTGTCAAGAATCGTGTCAAAGTCATGATGCATCATGTTCATTTTTTAGCTAACATTTGTGATGTAGGGTTTCATGATTCAAGCAAGCATTCAATTCAAGATCTTCAACATTCAAGCAAGATTCAACATCCACATCCATTGGAGCCATTTCATACATGTTTGTATCATTTTATTCCTAGGTTTGATGAGTTGCAACATTTCTTATTTGTTTATTCATCATTTCTCCTTTCTATTTCATTTCATTTCAAGGTTTGATTACCAAAATAGGATTTGACCAAGGAAAACCCCTATCCACTAACAAAACAACATTTTTCCCTCTCTTTAGTGTGTGATTTTCAAATCTAGGTTGAAGACACATTGAAGAGAAAGATTGGAAGAAGTTGTCAAGATTGGAAACTTGTCAAAATTGTCACCTTGTTTACAAGATCACTAGAAGACATCTACATAGCAGAATTTGACATTTCAGATCTAGAAATCAAGTTGAGAAAGTTGAGCATGACTAATACACCACTTCTAGCATATGAGTCCTAGTAGTCACTTTTCCAAATTTTCAAAGATCCAGACTTGTCATCACCAGATTCCTATTTCAACTCAAAAACCCTAATCTAGGACTAATATGCCCAACCTAGCGTATGAGTCCTAGTATGCATTGAATTCATCATTTTCATCATTTCAAAGCTTGTTTTGAGCTTCTATAGGTTTCTAGGTGCACCTTTCTGATTTCTTAGTTTTCTATTCTATTTTGCATTCATTTCTAGGTTATTTATTAGAGTCTTGCATATCATTAAGTTTCATAATTAGATCTTACATGTTACTAATCTTTCCAAGCCCTAGCTTGGTGGTGAACCCCTTTTTAGTATTTGAGCATACCCTAGGACACCCTATTGCAAGATCTTTCTCTCTCATTCTATCATTGGATTGAGATCTCTAGGGTTACTTGAGTGAAACTTGAGGGAAATAGGTCTAGGTCCTAAACCCTAGTGCTCCATCTTGTAAAAGGTGGGGATACCTATTTCTGCCATTTCACCTTTCACCTTGTTAAATCCTTGTTCTCATAGTTCAACATTGGTGAGTGTGAATTAGATCTAATGGCATTGTAGTACAACATTCCTTACTTTTGAAACTTGTCCTTGTTTGCTTTCCCATTTGACGTTCTTTGCATTATGTGTTTACAAGCTTGGTTATCTTAGGCATGTCTCTCATAGAACTAAATTTTTCCATATTGTAAAAATTTATGTGTCCCATCCTTTTGTGCCATAGCCATCACTCTCCAGACTAGTACAATAAGAAGATTCTTCCATTAGCCTCCTTTAGATGATAGAATTTTCCATTTTTCCTAGTTCCTTTTATAGCTATTCTTTCAGACCGTACCTTCCTTATCTCACAACCATTGGCATGAAATGTAACATTACATCCTTTGTTGTACATTTGACTGAAACTAAGAAGATTGTGCTTTAGACCTTTAACATAGAGGACATCCCCAATCATGTTCTTTCCATCTATTTTTATAGCACACTTTCCATAAATTTGTGTTGACTCATCACCACCAAACTTAACATCTCCACCACTAACCTTCCTAAGACTGAAGAACCTTCTGAGGAATAGCTACTTTCCTTGGAATAGGAGCACTTTTCAACCTTCTCTCTTTTGTTACTATCATCTTATTCTTTTGTAGTGTAGGAAAAAGTGTCCCTTTTTCACACTTAATTTGGAAATAATTAATAATAAAATGAGCTTAATTATGCCTTAATTTAGTGTTGTAATATGTTTTTCATATTCACATTAAGTTTAGGGTCCCTTTTAAATTAAATGGACTTAATTGTGCCCTTTTTTTGGTGTTATAAGGTGTACCTTTACACTTTCACGCTAATATAGGACTTTATTAATTGATTGAGGTTAATTTTCCTTAATTGGTCCTTTTAATTCAAATCCAAGCCTAATTAAAAGCAAATTCTGAGGGATAAAACTCCACATTCATAAATAGCATTACACAACACTTAACTTTGGAAGATGTGTGTCCTAGGTAAGTGACCTAGAACCCATTCGCCAGAGGGTGAGTGGGTCCTCACTTAGACCTATGACCCTAATTTAACATAATGTGTAACATTGATTGATGTGTGTCCTAGGTAAGTGGCCTAGGACCCATTTTCCCTATGGAAAATGGGTCATCACTTATACCTAGGACCCCCTTTTTAAATATGCTTTTGGTGGTATTTTAATGATTTCAAATCCACAATTCAAATTTGGCTCATAATATTTAAATTCCATGAATTAATGTTAATATATATATAAATACAAGGTTATTTCACTATGTTTCATCCTAAGATCTTGGAATTTCATAAGAAATCAAGAGTATTTCCACAAGATCACTTCAAGAGCATTTAAGAGTGATTTTAAGGCATTCAAGGGTAGATTTGAAGAATATTCTTTCAGAAATCAAGATTCATTCATCATGTCAAATATTTCTTGCATCATGCATGTTGCTTGAGATAATATAGTGATGTAGTGTTTAAGATCTACTCAAGCATATCAAAGTCATCATTTCACGTCAAGTTTCATGATCAAGATCTAGATTCATTGAGGCCACTTCATGCTAGTTTGTAGACTTTAACTCCAAGGTTTTAAATAAAGTTTGGTGAGTTGTTACATAGTGTTGTTCATTCATCATTCTTGCATTCTTTTCTATTTCATTTCAAGGTTTAAATACCAAAATAGGGTTTGACCAAGGCAAACCCCCATTCCCTAAAAAACAAATTTTTTATCTATTTTATGTGTCATTGCAGATTTTAGGTTGAAGATAATTTGAAGAGAAAAATTGAAGAAATTTTCAAAGTTGTCAAAGTTGCAAAAAAGTTTTCAAACCATAGAAACTCCTCTACACATTTTATTTATGGTTGTCCAACAGTGAGCACGTAGAATCTAGGAGTTTAAACCTGGTAGAAGGGAATACATAAAGCATTTTCTAGAAGCCCTAGATAGGATTTGTTCGCCACAGGGTGAATGAGTCCTCAATGAGGCTTTAAAAGGTGACTTTTGGTGAAAGGTACACATCCTTTTCCATTTTTCAGATCTTCCTTTTGACTATTTTTTCTGTCATATTTGATTACTATTCTTCATTTACATTTTATAACATACATTTTGAATGAAATTAGGAAAATAGGTCATTATGGTGAACACCCATTTTACCCAACCCCAATTTTCCTATTTTTCATTTTGGTGAACTTGTCTTTGATCCTTGCACTTTCTAATTTTGGAGTCCTCTTTCATCCTATATTTATATCTTGCATTCATTTGCATCTCATTGTATTAAATTAGGTCTCATTTAGGGTGTCTAGTTTGCATAATCTTGCATTTCATTTAAGGGTTTTAGGATTGCATATTTTTCATTCTTTAAATCTTAAAAATGCAAAAAAAATCAATCATCTTGCATATCATTTACATAGCATTGCATCATAGTCATTGTCATTTGAAAATTGAAACAAAAATTGCATATTAAACTAGGTTTTCTAGGTTGTCATTTTTTCACATTTTGCACTTGCATTCAAAATTGAATTTATAGAAAATTTAAAATGAAACTTGTTGTATTAGATCAAAATCTAGAAAACACTAAAAATCACTCAAAAATAGGTATAAAAATTTGTTTCAAAACCCTTACCTAGGACCCATTCTTCCTAGGGAAAATGAGTTTCTAATCAGGGTCACATTCTGATTTTCTAGGCATTAAAATATTCATTTATGCATTCCTAATTGTTTTTTTTAGATTTTTGTTTATGTTCGTAGAATTTATATTTCATCAATTTGATCATATCTAGCTTAATTTGATAAATCTAGTGTATTAAGTGATTTCAAATTTGTATTTACAAGAAATTATTTTTAGGTCTTTTCATAGTGTAATAAAAAAATTACATTGTTTAGAATCTAAAAATTTCATTTGCATATTGCATTCTAGGTCATTGCATTGCATTTTACCTACTTTCCATGTTCGGTTTGCATTAAGTTTTTGAAACTTGTATGATCTTTACAACTTGGTGTTATATTAGCAATACTATTGTGAGACGTAGTTTTAGAATCATGTCATCCCGTGATACACCATTCGTTGTGGATCTTAGGTTTTCTAAATCTCTTTCTAATAGTGTTGGTAATCAACCCCCTATGGATCATAACATGCATACCTCATTTCCAATGACTTCCTTACCTACAACCAATGTTCATGATGTTAGCAATACCATCCCTACCATGACTAGTTGTACTCAAGCTTTGGGGTGTACTCAAAGCCAAGGTGGAACTTCAATTCCTCCTTCCACAATACCCATCTCCATTTCCTACATACACTAGTACTCAAGTTACCACAACCATTCAACCTATTAGCCATGTCAACACTTCCTTAGGTACTTCTGCTTAGGGGAATCCTTCTAGCTTTGTGCATCCAAATATCATATCTCCTCAACCATCTCCCATTACAAACATACAATTCACTTGCCCTCCATAAACATACACCACTCCACCTTATTCCCCTCCATCTTAAAATACCAACAATGATCACGTCATTAACACACTTTTTCAAAATATGGCATCCCTTCAATGTAACAAATTTCCATCCTAAATCAAAACAACACATTTGGCCAACCTTCACAATACATCAAAACCAATTTGTTATCCTTGGAGATATTGAGAACACAAATTTCATAAGGTATAGAAATTCCTAGATTCAAGAAAAATGGTGGGAAAGGAGATCACGTTAGCCATGTTTCTACTTATACAACCTTGTGTAGTGATTTCATCTTTGAAGATAAGCTCTTGGCTAAACTCTTCCCTAGATCCTTGAAGGATACTGCTTTAGAGTGGATTTTCTCTTTAATTAACTCAATAAACTTGTTCAATGAGCTTATTGATGTCTTTTACAACCACTTCCATATTCACATGGGTCCTAAGATGGCCCTAGTTGTTTTAATGACATGTAAACAAAAGGATGGTGAGAAAGTCACTAATTTCATAGCATGAAATCAAATGCAATATTCACAAATAAACATTAATATTCTTGATGTCAACCTTCAACGAATTTTTATTGCCAATTTACAAAAAAAAATTCAAACCAAACTTAAGATGTTGAAATTCTCATCCTTCACATAGTTATGTACAGCCCTCGTGACTATCAAAATTTGACTTATGGTCATTGTGAGCACCAATAAAATCTACACAAAACGTAAACTCCATAACATGGGTTAGTTCATACAAACCTACAAATACTCCTATGAGATAATACACCATACTTCATAAACAAAATAACAAAATAAACTAATTGAAAACATTAAAGAAGAAAAATGCATACCTATCCCATAGTGGATTGGTGTCACTTTGTTTTGAAAAGTGAACCTTTCCCAACCCTTCACAAGCAAATGATGAAATTGCAATGATGGAAAAAATTAGCTCTCAATGTGAAGAGAGTAACTTTGCATGAATTGTGGATCATGGATGATAAAATGCAAAGGATGAGTTCTCTATTTATAGGAGAGAATGATGGAGAGATATTCAAAATGGTTGAATTTGGGATTAACATTCAACCAATGGAAAGGTTCCACTTGTCACCGTGTGATAGGATGAAGGTTGAGCACATTTTGATCCATGTGCAAGTTTGAAATTTTAATTTGAAGAAGTGACATGTTTAGGGAGGATTAAAGATGAATTGAATGCCAAGTTAACTTGTGTAAAAGACATGTAAGAGACATGTAAGAGCTCATAAATGCTTTGTTGGATGGAAAAGTCATGTGGCAGGGAAAATTTAAATTGGAAGAATATTCCCTCAAAGATGCCATTTTGAATGAAAATGATGAATTAATAAATCAATTAAATTTATTTATGTGCACAAGTTGCAATAAATTGATTTATGTGCACAAGTTGCAAAATCTAGAGAAAAGAGGATTAGGATTATCATTAATCATGGTTTGATTAATTTAAGATTATGATTAGGTGATTTTTACTTTTGACTTAGATACTTGGATTTATTTAAATCAAAAGGGAGGAAATTGATGCACTATCCATTTAATTAAATACATTTGATTTAATTAAATGAAGAAACTTTAGGAGATAATTAATGTGATTTATTTAATTAAAGAACCTTAGGAGATCAATCAAATAAACTTGATTTATTTAATTGATGGTCTAATATGATTTAATTAAATATGTGTGATGTAAATTTCATGTGTCTATAGTCATGATGTGAAAAATCCTCCTAGCCATCCTGAAAAATTTAAATCTGCACCTCAAAATAATTACCAACATTACAAGAAACAAAATAGGGGCTTTTACAACTCAATTCCCCTCAACCAAATCAACAAGCTGATAACCAAGTGTCTGCTATAAAGACAACAAACCCTTTTTCCTTTGGGTATAGGAATGGACAATTTACCCCTCTACTCGATACCCTTCACAATATCATGTTACAGCTCATGAACAAGAATATGCTTTCCTTACCTCCCGTCAGAACTCTTGGTCCTAATAAACCATTACCCTCAAACTATAGATCAAAACATTGTAAGCCTCTTAAAAATCTTGTGCAAGACCTCATTGATTCTAATCATATCCTAATTGGAGGTGTGAATGATCAAGGTAATAAGTTTGTAGCTCCTTACCAAAACTTACAAATCTTTACAAATCCCATGTTGAAAAACACTATTTCATTTGTCAAAGCTAGTGATTTACAAAGAATAATGTGATGAATGTTTTCACAGATGATGAAAACATAAAAGATGAAAATGAGAATGAAATGAATAGACTAGTGGCATTTATTGAAGTTAAAGCTTATAAGGTCCAAACCAAAATGCCCCTTTATATTGCTTTCTCACAAAATGACATAATCAAACATGTACCCAATGGTCCTCTTTACATAACTAAAAGAATCAATGACAAGTCTACAAATGGGATATTAATTGATCTTTTCTATGTAGAGAATGTGATTACTAAAGAATTCTTAGTTGTGAATGAACTTTATCAAGATACATATGACAAATTGAAAGCATGGATCAAAATGCATAATGGTTTTGCTTTCCCTATGATTGGCTTGATAAATCTCCCTCTAAAAGTTGGATCAAAAACTTTAAATGTCTCATTCACCATCATCCCATTGTCAAACCAGTTTCATATGAAGTTAGGCTATCCATGGCTTCACTCCTTGGATGTCGTCCCATTGATTGTGCATAAATTTTTAAAGTTTCCCTTTGGAAATGAGATGTTTACTATATATTATATTGGCTTTAATCATGTGTCTTGTCATGGGAAATTTTCATTGGATTTCTTTTTGCCTGAGCCTATCAAACCTATTATACCTCATGAAGAGTACTTTACAAAGCATATCAAATGTTTAAGGTGAAGCACATAGCAAAATTATCCCTTAGAAATATGCCTCAACCCATTATTGAGCCACCTATCCTAGACAAAACCATGATTGAACCAAAAGCCCTTCCAAATACCCAAGAGCAACCTATTACAAATCATCCTACCATTTCTTATAAGAGACCATGAGAAAATAAAAATAATCCTATTGTGCCTCCTCAAATAAAACAAGTTTACAAAGGTAAATAAAAAGTGTTTGAGCAACCTCCCATGTTTCCTTTTATTCATCCCATAAGGAAAGAAAATAAACCTATGTTTGAAAAACCCGCTCCTACATAATCACAAATTATCAATAGATTGAGAAGAAACCAAAATGATAGAGAGTATAGGTGTATACATCATGCTATTAATCATATGTTATAAACTAAAGAAGAAAAGAGCAACATAGAAAATTAAAATATGAACTTACCTAAAGAAATTCATGATAATTCTATACCTTTGCCACAACATAAACAAGAACCTTCCAAAGACATTATCATTTGACCTCCTATTGTGACTAATTTAGATGATGAAATTGACATTGCAAAGATTGATGAACAAGTGCATAATAAGTTGAATTCATTGTTATCCTTTTCTATCAACCTAAATGAAAATTCTCCTAAAAAAAGTGTTGAACTTGGTGTGTGTCCTAGTTTGAAACTTGATGTTGTCCCTTTGGCTTAGTTGTCCACCTCCTACATATACCAATCAAGATTGGGATGCGAACGACCTACTATAGGTTGACTCACATGTGCCTTACTAGTATTTTGCTTTATTTTATTTTTTCATTTTTCTTTATGTGATTGCATGTGCATAATTTGATCCCCTGTACTATTTTGTTTGATGTATCTCTCTCTTTTTGTGCATTCCTCTATATGTACATCTACATTCTTCTCTATGTCATAAAACATTTACTCTTTTCATTTGTCTTGTGCTTTCCTTTTTGGGATGACACAAGGCATCGAGACATTTAGGCCTCTTCCATATTGACTTGAAGGATTTTTCTTTGTTTTCACTCTCTATATGTTATTCTTCCAGTTTTATGAGTATTTGGGGAATGATAACATTTCTAAGAACTATAACTACATTGTAGTAAGGATATAGTTACCTCGAATCCATAGATTCCTTATGTATTTTTGGGGGCAACCCATCCTTCCTTTTTCATGGTGTCCATCCTTCCTTTTTCATGGTGTAGCTTTATTTCATAAACATATGACTTGGCATAGGAATTTTTGAGTAAGCTCTCATGTCTTAGGATTGAACATTGGCTACTTTAAAGTAATTTCTCACAACAATCATATTAGAAACCTTTTTAATGTGGGGGAATGCATCGATAATATATTTAGAAATTTTTCATGTTTCATGGTGTGATTCTCTTTTTTCTTGTGATGCATCCTTTTCTTGGTGGTGTCATTGGGTTTGATGTCCTCCAAGAGTGTGATATTTATTAGTGTATGAATTTCCTCTTAGTGGTGATGTGACACACTACATTCCCTAAGTTGTGAATCTTTTACTCTTGACTTGTCCTCTCTTGGAGACATTAGCCACGATGTTCCCTAAGAAGAAGACCTTGCATGAACTAAGAAGAATTCCTTTGAAAAAAACCTTTTACTAGTATTATTTTTCATAAATGTTAACATAACATATTTTATTAGCCTTATGAAGCTCAAAACTCTAAATTCAATGCCACCAAGCATAACACACCTTGCTTGCATATGGAGCCTTTCCTTGTTCATAGGTGCTTAGCATAACATAACTTGTTAAAGGAGTGATCCCACAATGTTGGTTTACAATATTTGGCCAAACTAGACATTGAACTATTTTTTTTTAACTAAATCTTCACTTTCGGGCACCTATATGACCAAACCGTGAGGAATTTGAAGATGATGCAAACTAGTGATTCATGACATTTTTTCTGTATATTCTAAATATATTTTTTTCAAAAATTTTGGAATCAGATTACACTTCTTTTTCCCCCTCCTTTGAAAACTAGTTTTTAACAGTAAACACCATTTTTAAAGAGTGGCATTACTGGATAACATATAACTTTTTTTCTAGATGAAGGATAAAAAATAATAATAATAATAATTTAGATTCATAACTATGATATCTAGTGCATGGAATTAGTTTCATATCGTTTCATGGAATATTTTTTCTTAATTAAGTTTCAAAATCAAACCAGTTACAATTCAGACCCGATTTACTAGCTAAAACATAACTTTTGTATGTATCAAAATTCAATTTTATTTTTTTTGTTGCATCAAAGACATCAATATCTAGTGCATTGATATTTTTTAATTTTTTTTATAATCTACTATTTTTCCACATGTGCAAAATAGAGAGTTTGATTTTTGGTGAAAAACCTACATTCACAAGAAATAAAAAATAAATATAATAATCAAATTAAATATATTTAAAATTATATTTTTTGGGAAGATTATAATAAGGACTATATACTTACAAAAAATAAATTTTAAATAAATTCATTTGATCCCCCAAAAGGTAAATCAAAACTAGTTTTTTATCAACATTTTGATAGGTGTAAAGGAGAATTCATTAAAAGTATGGTTTAAAACTAGCGGGGTTCTATCCAAGGGGGTTTGATCTAAGGTGGTTTTATCAAACCCTCTTCAATTGGAATCCTTTAAATTGAACTTTTCAAGGCTTAAATCATTATATTTTCTAAAAATATGTGATTTCAGCAAAAATCAGAATGTCCCAAAAAGTGTAAACCACTATTGTGGGATCACCCAAGCCCTATGAAGCTCGAGCCCCTAAATTCAAGAATAACACACCTTGCTTTCATATGGAGCCTTTTCTTTCCCATATATTCTTATCATAAAACATCTTGTTAATTCCTATGAAGCTCGAACATCTAAATTCAAGGCCACCTAGCATAACACACCTTGCTTGCCTGTGGAGCCTTGCCTAGCATTGTAGTACCTTATTGAAGTTTTCAAGAGGATAACTTTCATATGGTATGGGAGCCTAATATGATCCTCTCATTTTCAAACCTTTTGGGTTACTCACCTAGTGGATAGCCTAAGATTCCATTACCTCGAAGTGATTGTAGCAAAAAATATTGATGGCTTAGATGTGTTATGTGTTGATTGGATCATCTAGGCTTGATTTTATTGGTCTTTGATGTTGTATGATTGTGTATATTTGTCATTTTTTCATACTTAAGTGTCTTGAATGTCTACTTTAGTGTTATTTTGACATGGGATCATCTTGTCACTAAAGTGGGGGAAAAATGTAGTGCAGGAAAAAGTATCCCTTTTTCACACTTAATTTGGAAATAATTAATAATAAAATGAGCTTAATTATGCCTTAATATAGTGTTGTAATATTTTTTTCATATTCACATTAAGTTGAGGGCCCCTTTTAAATTAAATGGATTTAATTGTGCCTTTTTTTGGTGTTGTAAGGTGTACCATTACACATTCACACTAATATAGGACTTTATTAATTGATTGAAGTTAATTTTCCTTAATTGGCCCCTTTAATTCAAATCCAAGCCTAATTAAATGCAAATTCCAAGGGATAAAACTCCACATTCATAAATTCCATTACACAACACTTAACTTTGTAAGATGTGTGTCCTAGGTAAGTGACCTAGAACCCTTTCACCATAGGGTGAGCGGGTCCTCACTTATACCTATGACCGTAACTTAACATAATGTTTAACATTGACCGATGTATGTCCTAGGTAAGTGGCCTAGGACCCATTCACCCTATGGTGAATGGGTCCTCACTTAGACCTAGTACCCCCTTTTTAAATATGTTTTTGGTGCTATTTTAATGATTTCAAATCCATAATTCAATATCGGCTTGTGATATTTGAATTTCAAGAATTAATGTTAAGATATGCATAAATACAAGGTTATTTCACTATGTTTCATCCTAAGATCCTAGAAAATTTCATAGGCAATCAAGAGTAATTTCACAAGAGCACTTCAAGAGCATTCAAGAGAAATTTCAAGGCATTCAAGGGAAAATTTGAAGAAGATTATTGCAGTAATCAAGATTCATTCATCATGTCAAATATTTCTTGCACCATGCATGTTGTTTGAGCTAATATGGTGATGTAGTGTTCAAGATCTACTCAATCATATCAAAGGAGTTGTTTCACATCAAGTTTCATGATCAATATCTACATTCATTGAGGCCACTTCATGCTATTTTGTATATTTGTACTCCAAGGTTTCAAATAAGGTTTGGTGAGTTGTTAAATAGCGTTGTTCATTCATCATTCATTCATTATTTTCTATTTCATTTCAAGGTTTAATTACCAAAATTAGGTTTGACCAAGACAATCCCCTATTCCCTAACAAAAAAATTTGTTATCTCTTTGATGTGTGATTGAAAATTTTAGGTTGAAGATCATTTGAAGAGAAAAATTGAAGAAAGTTACAAAGTTGTCAAAGTTACAAAAAAAATTGATAAATCACAAAAAACCCTCTAAATATTTTATTTCCAGTTTTTTGACAATGAGCACCTGGAATTTGGGAGTGCAGATCTGGCAAAAGAGAACCCAGAAAGCATTTTCTACAAACCCTAGCCAAGACCCATACACTATAGGGTGAATGAGTCTTTAGTGAGCTCCAAAAAGTGACTTTTAGTGAAAGGTACACATCCTTTTCCCCTTTCTAAATCTGCCTTTTGACTGTTGTTTCTATCAAATTTGATGATTGTTCTTCATTTGCATTTTATAACATACATTTTGAATGAAATTACGAAAATAGTTCATTATGGTGAAACCCCAATTTACCCAACCCTAGTTTTCCTATTTTTCATCTTTATAAGAATATTTAGATGCAAAATGACCAATCCTTCCACAATTGAAATACTTGAAAGGTAACTTACCTTTGTATTTATGAGTTCCTTTCTTCAATCCTCTTACAAAGTTTGCTTCAACCTCATCAAAGTCAAAATTTTGATCAACATCCTTGTCTTCTCTATTTTTATTGGCTTTGAATGTTGCTTCCTTATTTGGAACATATTTGTAAAATTCTCTTCTTTCAAAGGTTATGAGAGCACCAAAAAATTCATCTACTGAATGCTAATCCAAGTCCTTAGATTCTTCAATAGAAAACACCTTATGACTATAATATTTAGGGAGAGATCTCAGAACTTTCTTCACAATCTCATCTTCTTTTACACCACCAAGACATGTGATTCCAATAACAATGTCATGCACTCTGGGAGCATATAACTTACAATTTCTTCATCCTTTATCATCCTCGGGGTCTCAAATATTCCCTTAAAAATTGGTATCTTGTCTTTCTTTTCTTTATGATCTCCTTCATAGATGTTGCTAAGTTTTCCCCAAACATCCTCAGTAAAACTACAATTGATCACCTTCAAAAAAATTTAATCAACCAACCCACACAAGATAGCATTTTTAGCCTTGTCATTATTCTCAAACAACTTGATTTTAGCTAGATTTGTTGGAGGAGTACTAGGAGCATTATAAACATCCTTGAAAATTTACCAAACACAAAACATTAGAGAGTTTAGATGGCCTTCCATTCTCAAATTTCAAAAAGTGTAATTTATCCCATCAAACCTATGACCTTTGTAAGCTCCATCATGTGTCATCCTGGATCTTTCCTCAAGTGATTAAGCTTCTTCAAAGTAACTTGGATCTGATATCTGTTATTGAACACACTGAATGACTGAGAGGGGGCTGAGTCAATCTTTTCAAAACATTAACCCTTTAGCAAAAACAAACTTCAAGCTACCAAATCAAAAACCCTCAAATAGATCAACAACAAAGAAAGATATAGAAATTCAACCCTTAACTAGATTAGCAACAATGAAAAATGAAATAAGGAACACACAACCACAAGATAACACTAGATTTGCGTGGAAAACCTAATGAGGGAAAAACATGGCAAGAGTTAACTCATAATATATGAAGCTCACTGCACATATAAAAATTATAGTGAGGCTCACTACCAAAATAACTGCAAACTAAGGCACATAACCTTAGGGAAAGATACAAAGGACTTGCAAACTAGAGCACATAACTCTAGGGAAAGATACAAGGACCTAATGAGATTCACTATCTCAAAGTAGGATAAATGAAGATTTAGAGTTTACACCTGTCAATAATACACTCTACTCACTAAAGCGCTAAATCACATATAATCTATCTTCCACACACTTTTGCACTAGTTCTATGTGATATTCAATATGTTACACACTCACCCACTCTTGCAATTGATTGTATCTTCCATTTATATCCATTGCAAGATCACAAAATATCAATTAGGTCAACCAAGAAGAAGATAAACAATAATCTCAACATGTCGACCAAAAATTTATAGTGTGGTCATATCTAAGAGATAGAGAGGACCAAATACAACCTTATTACATCTTCCAATGTGATCCAAAAAATTACACATGATAGCACACATCAACCCAAGTTGGCAATAAGGAAACATGTAGATAAAACATGTAGCACAATATCAATCATCCCAAAACATATTTATGACTGAATTTTACTCAATGCAGTTCTCAAAAAGATAGGTCAGGACCAAAATGCATCTCAACACAACTTCATATGCTAGTACAAACCCTCAAGAAAATAGCATAAGCAAGAAAACAAGCCCTATCAAATAGATATCAACAAATTACCCAAAAATCCAACTCAATATAATGTAGCACCAAAGAGATTGACCGCTAATGTGTGGACCACAAAGAGATGTTCCTTGGACACCCAAAAATACTTCCAGACACTTATTTCATATTTTCATGCTACCAAAAACTACTACAGACCAAACAAAAACAAAGTAATTCATCCCAAAAGCACTAAATACACAACCATGAGATATAATATTAACAAATCAACTTGCAGACCACTTCAACCCATAAAAAATTGAACTAACACATTGTACAGACACTAAAAGCACGTCCACCAAGTCGAAGGATCAGAGGAATCAATACATTGAAATGTGAAGCATTTTTCAGACCAATTCAAACAACCAACAACATTGTTGTAGTGTAAGAAATTTTATACCTTTATAATTTCCCACTATGTTTGGGTCCCTTAATTAATTGGACCTAATTAAGCTCCTAATTTTCCAAATTATGCATTCCAAAGCCCTATTTTTCTCATTTTTTGAAAGGGAAACCTATATTTAATTAATGCAGTTAATATTTTAATCACCTTGAAAAGAATGAATCTTGTACTTTTTGGCCAATACCCATTCACCCTTATTTAAGCCCTAGGTCCCAAATTTTAATATATTTTTAATAGTATTTAAATTATTCAAATTTCATATACAATTGTCATCTTTTAGAATGTAATTTTCAATAAATTCTATAAACATCTATAAAAATAGTCTTTTTATCATTTAAAATCTAAGGATCAATTACAAGACTTCATAAGAGAACATATTATTGTTAAGAGCATTTAAGAGCAAATTTTCAATCATTTTTTGCAGCATTAAAGATCCTATCATCATGTTCAAGCTTATGGGTGTTCATGTCATCTTATAAAGACTAATTTGCATTGTTGATCATAAAGAATGCAAGCATTCATGTGTCTAACAAATCAAGAAAAGAAATATCTAATTCCTTGGAGTGATTATTTTGACTTCAGTCCAATAAGGGAAGCCATTAAAGGTTTAGTGAGTTGTAGAAAGTAATTGTTCATTCACCATTCCTTACATTTATCAATTTTCATTATCATTCTATCAAGGTTTAATTACCAAACCTAGGGTTTGACTAAGGTAAACCCTCATTCAAACAAACATTTTTTCCTCTCTTTGTATGTGCAGATTATAGGTTATAGAAGGACTTAAAGGATCTCAAAGAGAAAATTTAAAACTTTGCATAAGTTGTCACCATTGTTGTCAAACCATGAAAACTCAATTGTATATTTTATTTATTACTTTATAACAGTGGGAACTATTTCAAACTGAAGCCAAGATCCAACATCGAAGGATTGTCAAAGCTTTTTCTAGACACCCTAACCAGGACTCATTCACCCTAGGGAAAACCTATCCTTCAGTAGTGCTTAGAACCAAATTTTAATGTTAGGTACATGTATCCTAACCCTTCTTAGATCTTCCTAAAAAAATTCAATTTGATTTTTATATCTCTAAGATCCCAGATTTTATCATCTAGGTCATATTGTTAATTAGGTTTAGTTGCATCAATTCATTTCCATTTAGTTACAAATCTTACTATTCTAAGAAACCTAAATTTTTAGGTCTAATTGGCTCACCTTAGGGTTGAAATCCAATCTATACACCTTGCAATCTCTTAGTTTCAATAAAATTTTGGGAAGAGGGACATCATTGTTTACTTATTTGTTTATATGAAGGACCTAGGACACCCTATTTTGGATTCCCCCTTTTCCCATCTTTCCAACTACTAGCCTTCTACAATTAATAAAAACCTCTTCAAAGACAGTAGTGACTTGAAAAGATAATATTACAATATCCACAAAGCATAAACACTAAATCCCAAACCACAAGACCATATCTTCAAGAGTGGAGGAATGTAGAGCATTCTCTCAAGTAGTCTTCACAACAACTCCCTGAAATAGAAACCTTTAACAACTTGTGGAGGCTAGAACTTCCTTATAGCAACACATACTTCCTTGAGAGCAACAAGAGAGAAAATACATCATGTTATAGACTATCAACAACATCTCTCCACCGTCAACATTACTTCTAATCCTCAACTTAATGCTTCTAGTCTTCATCTTAATATATCAATATGATTTTGCTAACAACAATCATACTCAATACACCTTTTCTTGACATCAAACAAGGCATGGCATCCAACCATGAACTTTAGTGCCACATCCCATGCATCATTGACAACCCAAACTGGATGTTGTCAACAATGACAACCAATGTCAAACAACAATGCAACAACCTTCCCAAGATTTGACAACCAATGCTAATAATACAACCAATGCAACAATCTCATTAGGTGTTGACATCAATGACAACTAATGCCAACAAAACCCATTCATGCCAAAGAAAATATAAATACATATGGCCTTGATTAAAAACCTCATGCTTAAGACATTGGTATTTCTCCCAAAACTCACATTTGTCCTTTTGAATCCAAGCATCCTCATCCATCACCTTTCAAATCCATTTTTTCCCTTATGTTCCAAAATCCATTCCTTCCTCTTCTAAATCCATTTTTTACCCTTATGTCCCAAAACCAAGTCATTTATCCCTTCCATCTATATTTGGTCATTACATTCCACCACCCATCATTCCTATCTCAAAATCCCTTCATCATATTTATCTATCACATAAAATCCCTAATCGAGATCAACAAAGGCATGAATCTTTAATTTTTTTCCAACATCCTCCCTACATCAACCCACTTATCATATCCCCAAACAATTCCTCTTCATGCACCCATACCATTGCTATTGGAAAATATTTGGATGCCAAATCTCAAATACATAAATAAAAAAAACCACACAAATAGAAAATGAAGGTAGAAAATGAAAAAGGATAAATAAAGAATTTAAAAATATGCAAATGGAACCTTTTACCTTGTTTATTATCTTTCTCCTTCAATTGAGCTGAAGTAGAGTTGCATCCAATACTTTCTTGATTTCCATTTTTTATGTATGGAATTTTGTTTCTTAAAAAACATTAGCATGATGGTAGGATTGATACTATGGGAACGAATGTGGATTACACAAAAAATGGAGCAGTGTAAGACTATGATAAGAATGGATTAAAAATGCAACAACATAAGGCTATGGAAGAATTAAATGCCCAAATGGGATGAGAGACCTCTCATTTATAGAATTTCCTTAAGGAAAATCAAGGCCCAAGATCTGTTGGTTAATGGATGGTTGAGGTTGATTGAGGATTAGGGTTTGGATTTAGGCTTAGCTTTGTAACATGGGTCACAAGAGGGATAAAAGTGTCGAAGGCTTGTTTCACTTTCAGATGCTTTCACATATGTGAGGTAGTTAGGCAAGATAGAGGTAGGGACACTTGTCACATGATGGCAAGTTTAGATTGTGATCCATGTGAAATGATGTATTGGCTAGGATTAAATGGACAAGAATTGAGGATTGCATGGATTTAAATGTTATGGGAAATAGTAATGGGGATTAATTAGCCTAAATCAATTAATTAAGTAGGTACTAATTAATTGATTTAGTTAGAGGATTTGGAGAAAAAGGTTTAGACTTAATTAAATAGATGTAAATTTACTTAAATTAAAATTGAAGGGTTAAACATTTAGTTACAGATGAGGGACAAGGGTAAAGGATGTATTGGTTAAATAAATAATGATTATTCATTTAATTAATGGCTAGAACAAGGTAAAGTGACGTATTGTTGGTTATGAGAAAATTTAAGTGTTTACAACCATATTCATGGTAACCTCTAAATCAAAAAGGAATAATTTAATAATCCAAAACCTAAGATCATTCAATATCTCCAACATGCAAAGTGATACTTCTTAGAAGAGGAAAAGTAAGATGCAACTCCATACAAATTCTAGCATAGATGGACTAACCATGCCTCTAGAAGGGTCTCGAGATATCAATAGTTGTCCCCAAAGAACTAGTAATTTTCTTAAAGATATAAGGAGACAAAAAATCCTAAGGAAGAGTGTACATTCAAATCCAAGCTAGTGTTGTTGTAGGAATCTCCTTCAAAGAGTTAAAATCCACTCAAACAAAATATGGACCTCCCATATAAAGTCAATCTCTATCATTTCATTTGCAAAAATACTTGTCAAATACTCTTTTTTACAAGAACAAGATTTATTCTCCTTGCACTTTTTAGTTCTTCCTAGCCTAGGACAACAACTCGTCTAGAGAAAGTTGAGGACCCAAAAATCTACAAATTAGACTTGTACCTTGGAATGTAGAGAAATCTTTCTTGAACTCATCCAATTATAGATTAACAATTGGGGATCCCTAACGAGGTGGCATGTTTGTAATGGATCTTTCATTGATCGCATCCATTTTTTCTTACCATATGTCTCAATTACCATATCATTCTTTTATTCACAAACAAACAATTCATATCTAGAACTTATAATAGAATCTATAAACAAATAATAGGGGATAGAACTCCACTTTCTATTATAAACCATAAAGGATGAGAGCACAGAATAAACATCTCAAAAGTAGAGAGCAGCAAAATTTGTTATTACATTTTAAAAAATAAGAATTTGACTTTATAAAATAAGAGGTTACTGTTTCAATACACGAACAAATTCTAGTATCATATTCTATTAAATTAAAAAGTAGCGAATCATTTAGTTCCATCCTTTGCATGCCAAACGGGTCATGTAGTGTGAAAGAAATATATTTGCTTTCCTATACGGTAGTGAAAATATCTTCTAGTTTATTGTGGAATAAAATGGAATTCAGAGATGTAAGAAATGATATAACCAGAACATGTCAAATGAAAACAGGTTTTACTTTATTATGACATGAAATGTCATTTCAGATATTAGAAGAAGCGAATAAAGAAGAATTATGCCCCACCAAAGCGAATATTTAAACTTCAAAATATTTGTGGCCTCATATGTCTAAATCGTTAAAATATCACAACAAATATGCGTGATATTCGGGTCATCTTAACTATTACGCGTTTTTACACTGCAAATTACAGACGCAAGTGACGTTTAGTGTGAACAACAAGGGCTTTTCTTACAAATTTCCATTGGGCAGACTTCTTTAGTGTTGAAACCTGCTTATATCAACTCACTTGCTCTTTCTCTCGGAGACACGGCATTAGTGAAGAAGAAAAATGGAGTGTACTAAGCTGTTGAGTGTTGTGATTTTCATATGTTTTAATATTCCCATGATGGCATCTTTTCCGGACAGACAGTTTAGTGCTGGTTTGACCTGGAGGGTGAATTTGACGCGCAGATCAGAGGGAGAGTTCAGTTTTACTGAGCGATTGCGTGGGGCGGTGGATCGAAGTAAGAGACGAGTGGATATGATAGAGGCGTTTGTGAAGCAGAGGATAGCTGGGCAATTAGACGCTGAAACGCCTATTCACGTGGGAAACGGAGAATTTGTAATGAGCGTTGCAGTGGGAACGCCCTCGGTGAGTTTCGAAGCGATTGTAGACACGGGGAGTGATCTGATTTGGACTCAGTGCTTGCCTTGCCAGAACTGCTTCACTCAATCTACGCCAATCTTCGACCCCTCCAAATCGTCCACCTATTCCACAGTTCCCTGCACTAACTCTCTTTGCGATGCTTTGGATACTTCTAAAACTGGATGCAATCCAGATTGTACCTTTAATTATAGGTATGGCGATGGTTCAAATACCATCGGTGACCTGGCTTACGAGACATTCTCCATTGGCAGCGGCAGCGACAGCATGGTTCCAGGCATTGCATTTGGATGTGGTCATGACAACGGAGGACAAGGATTCTCCAAGGTCGGCGGTTTGGTGGGATTAGGAAGAGGTCCTCTCTCACTCATCTCACAGTTAGGCTCCAAGGTAGACAACAAATTCTCTTACTGTCTCTTGTCCATCAACGACTCTTCTTCACAAACCAGCCCTCTCATTTTCGGTGAGGGTGCTTCCTTGAGCGGAGCCAACACGATTCCACTCATTAAAAACAGTGTCATGCCCACTTTCTGGTATATTCCTGTTACAGGAATCACCCTCAATGGCAAGGCTGTAGATATTCCTGCTGGGACTTTTGATCTACAATCGAACGGTGACGGAGGCATGATCATCGATTCTGGAACCACTTTTACCCATCTAAACCAGGCTGCCTACTCTCCTCTCTTGGACGCAATTAAGTCTGCTATTGATCTTTCTCCTGCAGACGGTTCTTCCGTGGGGCTGGATCTGTGTTATCAGACATCAGATCAGCTCACCTTGCCTTCCTTCGCTTTCAACTTCAAAGGCGGCGTGGATTACGAGCTTCCGGCAGAGAACTTTTTCACTCGGGCATCTGAAAGTCTCTTATGCCTCGCCATGTCAAGTACATCAGAAAATCTTTCTATCTTAGGAAACATACAACAGCAGAACTTCCACATCTTTTACGACAATGCTCAGAACACACTCTCCTTTATGCCCGCTAAATGTGATTCTCTCTAAATAGTCATCACCCTCGTCTGCCTCTGCCATTTCCTCTTCCTGTGTTTCTGTCATTGTCATTTTCTTTCAACTTCGAGTACAATGGGTAGTTCCGTCTCCTATGTATGCTTCCTGCACTGCCTCGTATAATATGCGATCTCGTCTCTGCACCGCCTAATATATTATGTGATCCTCTCTCCTATGTATGTTTTCTGGACTCTCTAATATATTATGTGATCTTGTCCCTTGTCGTCTATGTATGTTTCCTGCACTGGTTAATATAATGTATGATCTATTTATTTTATGTATGTTTCCTGTACTGACTTAAATAATATGTGACCTAATCTCCTAGGTATTGTTTCTTACACTGTCCAAGATATACTGATCTCCTATGTATGTTTCCTGCACTGCCTATAATAGTCTTTGGGCTTTTATCATTTGAATCATCTGATATCGTTCATACGCTCCACTTTACATCCAGCGCTCTAATACAAAGAATAGTTTCTTTTATTTACAGCTAATACATGTTAAATCCAATCTAATAAATACGTTTGAATTAAGTGTTCAGTACTAACACTCGTTCGAATTGAATACTAAGGTTCAGTACTAACATACCTTGGATGCGTTTGCCTCTGGTAATGTAAGTTCAGACTTCAGATGTTTTTGAATAATTTTAGGCCGGGCTCAAAGAAATTATCTTTGAAGGGCAAATTTAGTGGAGGTTAGTAAAAAAAAAAAATTATTTTCTAGATTAGGCTTACTTAGAAATACTTTAATGCTTTTAAAGTGGTAATTTACAGCCCATGCATTTAAGAGAGTTTTGTTTTGGCAATAATTTTAGCTTACAAACGTTATTTCCCTAAATCTGGGGGAAATTTTAGTTATGAGCATATTTTATTCAAGGATTAATTTAACTGAGATTTGTACATCTGTTTTTTTTAATTGCAAATTTAGGTCAAGTTTATAAATATCTATGCCTTGGTGGACATTTCAGCTGAGATGTATAGATATTTTTGTGCTGAGATTCAGTTCTCGTTCAATAATTTAAAATATTTCTTTTTATTTTATGAGATAATTTAATTATTTTTTGTATTGAATCAAATTTGAGATGATTTAATATAAATTTAGAAGATAATTTAAGTTCACATTACAAATATTAAAACTTGTATTTTTTTTATTTTTTTTTATATTCGAGCCTTGTAAAAATACTAAACATTTTTGTCTAGAGATAAATGTTAACTTAGGGACTTAAATAGTTTTGTTGTTTGTACAATTTTAGCTTACATCTAACAATTTTTTCTTGTAGGGAGAATATTAGTTTTGACATGGAATAATTTTAGTTCATATTCATAAATATGTTGTTCTTCAATACTTTTGTTTTTGAAAGAGGAAAAAAAGGGTTTTACAGGGACCCAGAACCACAAAGTTTACAAACAAAAGAAAAGATCATCAAAAACTCCATAAACAGAGATGTTGTAGAGAGGACAAAAAAATGAAAACGCCACAGCCACCAAAAAATGCCAGCAAAGGCCACAGAAAAGACCCAAAAAGACCAAACAAAACGCCAAAAGCAACTAAACTTGAGACTTTAAAATTTCCGTTGTCTCAGCTTCCATGTTGTTCATTTCCTGAACCCCCCTCTTTAAGATCTAGACCATCTGGGTAGTAGGAGGTGCTTTCCTCTTAAGGTTGGCACGAGTCCTCTTTGATATTCCTTGGTCCTCATTCTTGCTTTTATCCTTGCCCTCTTCCAGATCAACAACCAGCGAGCCTTGTTGCGACTTTTCCAACTTTTTAGACATTGCATTGATGATAATGGCATTGTGTCTTGCCATTCTATGGTTTTGTTCCACAATAGTTTTCATGTTTTTTATTTTAACAATTTCAGCTTCCAGAGTCTTATACTTGTCCTCAATGTCATCATCTCCCATTCCAATATATTTTTATTTTATTTTTTTCCTTCTTCATTGTCTAGAGTAGACAACTTCAATTCCAGTTCCTCCAACTTGCTATTTAGAACCCAATTTTTGAGATTAAGATCATTAATTTCTTGATAGGCCCATTTCATAAGCTTGAAAATATCACCAACGCCACTTCTAGAAGAGGCAAGGATATCTCCAGACTGATCCCGATCTAAAATGAGGTTAAAATCATCTAGGTTAGGGGAGCTGGGAAATCTGGTACCAACATCTCTGAAAGAGGCAAGAGGGGTAGAGACAGAGTTTCTGCTAGCTTCAGGGTTCTCAGTTTTGTCCTCTAGAGAGTCTACAGAGTAGGAAACCAACTTATTGTCAAGGTAACCCTTGAGAGTGGGATTCTTTAAAGAAACCAGGCAGCCAGTGTAAATCTCAGGGTTAGCTTTCGCAAGTTTGGGTAAATACAAAGCTAGGTTTTCCTACCAGACAGGTTAGGGGACGGATGGGCATCAACAATTCTCTCCAGATTAGGCTTAGAATGATTCTCCGAACCACCACTATATGTATCATATTCCTCAGATGACGTGGAGGCAACCGGTTTGGATAAAGCCGACAAGATTTGAAAATGTTCATAGATTAACCTAATAAGACCAAGATGAAGAATAGGGTATCTCCTAGGATTTTTCTTATGGTCCTCAAAGCTATTGCTCAACGAACAGAACAAATAATGAGGCAGAAATCCATACCTTATGGAAAAAGTGGTTAATGATAGCAAAATGATGACCATAAACTCTGGTGAATCTCTCATCCAAGGTAATATACTCCATTATGATATGAAACACCTTTCTCCAAAGTGCCTTGATGGTGTTGATTTCAAAATAGATGTTGGAAACTTTGACTAGTTTCATTTTCTCATTTTCTTTCTTAGGGAATTTTATCACCGCCTTGTCTGAAAACCTTCTATCACGATAATACTTCATGCCCTCAGTGGACATTCTAGTCACCTCTCCTATGATTTTCTCATCCAGTTTCACCTTTCTCCCAAAGAGGATTATTTCTCCATTATTCAAGTTCTTCTCAAAGTAGTCAGTAGCCAAAGGATCAGGCCCATGAATTTTTTCCAGGAATGGAACCAAACCACCTCTCACAACCTGTTTCCAGACCTTAGCATTCTTCGTGTGCATTTTGTAGCTATTTTGATTGATTATTTTCCTATCCCCCCTGTATTTGTATTCACCTCACTACAATCTCTACCAGCACCGAAAACCTATTGCAAATTTACGCAGTCATTCCAATGAACCCACAAAGTGTGCCACTTTTTCTTACCAGCTAAGTTATTTGACACGGCCCCATCAAATCTCTTGATTTTGATGTACTTAGCCCTTTTCCCTATCATCATTAAAGATATTTTCCTCTTTCCCATGCATAACATCATAATCTAATAAGGCTCTGACTTCAACTCCCAAGTCCTTGAAATTTTGCCATGTGTTCAAACCTCCCCTCTTAACCCCCTCATTCACAAAGTAATATGCCACGTTGTTAGCTTCCCTATAGATGTGGGGGACTTTAACTCTATCAAACTTTTCTAAGATAGATTTTTCTTCTTCAATCCAATTCTTTATAGACCAGGAGGGAAGGGTCCTACCTAGGAGACAGTCAATGATGTTTTTTGAGTCCCCTTCAAGCCATAAATATTTTATATTTAGATTATGTGCTAAATTTAAAACTTGAAAAGCTCCTATAGCCTCCACCACATGGTTGGTTTGATGACCTAGGGAAATGGCCACAACTGCCATAAAGTTACCATTTGAGTCCCTTAACACACCTCCACTTCCAGCCATCTCTGGATTGCCCTTCGCAGCGCCATCAAAGTTGGCTTTAGTCCAGCCATTTGGAGGAAAGGTCCAGCGCACACCCTCCCTATTTTTCTTAGCTAGCTTGGATATCTTAGAAACATCTCTTTTGTTATTCCAATCCTTGGCTATCATTAGATCATAGGGAGTACACACCACAAATCAAAACAACAAAAGGGAAAATAAAAGCCCATAACCTTTGAATGAAAGGATTTTGAGATGGAGCTTTCCATTGTGAAAAGAAATCTTCAATGGATAGGGGGAACACCCAAGAAATATTCCAGAGGGCTAAAAATTTTCCCCAAATTGTAGTAACAAATGGACAATGGAGAAACAAATGGTTTGCTGACTCTACTCACACTTGCAAAGGTAACATCTGTTGGGGATTTGTAATCCCCGTTTGCAAATATTATCCACTGTTAGCACCTTATTTTGAAGCAGAATCCAAAAGAAAATGTTGACTTTAGTATTCAAGTGTTTTATCCATGCTTTAGAGCAGAAAGGAGGGAGGATTAAGAAAGGGACAATAGAGAAACAGCCAAAGAAATAGAGTAGTTACCTAAAGGGTTGTCCATCAAAACAAGATGATCATCCAGCTGATTCTGTCCCAATCTAATAGCCCTTAAGGAAGATTGAAGTTGAGCTAACTCCTGACTAACCACACACAAATCCACCCAATCTCCTTCATTCCAATAATCTTTAACATACTCTCCAAAATTTTCTTTGCAAAACTCATCCCATCAGTTGAATCTTTCAATTTTGATTAGGGGATCCTTAAAAAGCCATCTTTCCTCCCATAACCTAGCTAGATTGTTGCTTCTAATGTGCCATCCAACCCCTGAGTCCAAGATCTTTCTACTAGCAATCATATCATTCTAGCAAGTTGAACCACGGGGCAAAATAGGAGAATCTAGCAAAGCTTTGAGGGCCACACAATTGGTCATATATTTACTTCTTAAAATATAGTTCCATTCTCCAACAGACGAGAAGGATCTCCATATTTATTTAGCAAGAAGAGTCTTATTAATCATTCTGATTTTCTTAAGACCTAATCCCCCCAAGGTTTTTGGTCTGCAAACCAAATCCCATCCAATAAGAAGCATCCTCTTTCTCTCCTCCACACCAGACCAAAGGAATATTTTTTGGATCTTTTCAATGGCCTCCGCATATTTAGTAGGAATTTTGAAAAGGCTTAAAGCATAAACTAAGAGATTCTAAAGAGAAGCTTTGAGGAGCTGAATTTTTCCAACTTAGCTCAGAAGAGCTCCTTTCCATCCTGACAACTTCTTACTGAACCTATCAACCAGCGAACACCAAAAGAAATCTGAAGGTTTAAGGCATAGCGATAGTCCAAAATAAGTAGAGGGTAAGGATTCCACTCTACAATCAAGGATTCTTGCAATCTTGACCTGGCTATGCTCAGGGGTATTAAAGAAAAAAAGGGAGCTCTTCTGTCTGTTGACCATCTGCCCAGTCACCTTCCCATACATATCCAAAGTTTTTTTCAAAGTCTTAGCCTCAGTCATTGTAGATCTTCCCATCAGCATAGTGTCATTAACAAACTATTGGTGAGAACAAATCAAATTAGTAGATGAAGGACTAAGACCAGCAAGAGACCTCTGTTCAATCAAACTTTTAAGATTCCTTCACAGGCTCTCAGCCATGATTGTGAACATAATAGGAGAGATAGGATAACCCTGTCTTAGGCCTCTTGAATTTTGAAATAATCTTGAAGGAGACCCATTCACAATGATAGAGGTGGAGACAGTAGTAACCAGTTGATTCACCAACTGAATGACTATGCTGCTAAAACCAAACACCATAAGAATCTTGAATAAAAACTCCCAGTCAACACGGTCATAAGCTTTGGATATATCTAGCTTAAGAAGAAACCCTCCAGTTTTAGTTTCCACAAGTGAATGGATATTCTCATGGACAGTAACTATAGAGTCTAAGATTTTCCTTCCAAGAACAAAACCATTATGTTGAGGGGATATCAACGAAGGAAGGATAGTAAGGATCCTTGACATCAAAACCTTTGATATGATTTTATAGAAAGAGTTACAAAGACTAATAGGACTAAACACCTCAAACTCCATAGCCCCAGGTTTCTTGGGAACAAGGACCACAAAAGTAGCATTTAATTCCTTAAGACTTCTGGATCCAAAAAATTCCTTAACAGCATTCACAACATCCTTTCAACAACTTCCCAAAACCATTGAAAAGAGAACATAGGAAACCATGAGGGCCAGGGGCCTTGTTTCCTTTAAAAGAAAAGATAGCTTTCATAATTTCCTCCCTAGAGGGAATGGCATCAAGCTTATCATTATCTTCCATCCCAAGAATCTTAGGGATAACCTCTAACAAAAAATCTTGGTCATTATGGTTGAATTCCCCATTCGCCAAGAGAAGGTTGTAAAGAAGAGGAAAACTTGATTTTTGATGTTTTCCTCTTCCTCATATCTCATGCCATTAACTTCTATGTGAGAAATTATATTGCCAGCGCTGTGTTTTGAGGTAGATAGATGGAAGTACCTGGTGTTTCTATCTCTAGCTGAGAGCCACAACACTCTAGATCTCTGCCTCCAAAACTCCTCCTCTTTAGCTATAATATCATGCAATTTCACTAGCAGCTCATTTTCTTTTGCCCTATTATTTTCAATGTATCCTTCCCTATGAATTTTATATTTGATCTCTGCAAGCTCCATTTGAAGTTCAGATTTAATGCCAAAGATGTTTCCAAAGGACTCTTTTTTCCAACTTCTTAATTTTTGTTTGACTTCCCTCAGTTTCTTAGCAATTTTGAACATAGCAGTGCCTGGAACATCAATATTCCACCATTTCCTAATTTTGTCAAAAATATGGGGATGGGACAACCACATTCTTTCAAATCTAAAGGGAGAGTTCTTCTTCACCTTTATAGGGTCTGCCACAAAACTTATAGGAAAGTGATTATAGCCCACTCTTGAAAGAGATTTAAGAGAACAGTAATAGTTTATAAGCGACCGATCAGAAATTAAATTTCTATCTAACCTTACTTGAATCAGTTCCTTACCGATTCTTCTATTCGACCAGGTATATATGGCTCCTTGCAAATCAAGATTAATCAATGCCTTGTTGTAGATGAAGTCCAAAAGATCATATTTACTCTTTGAATTCACCTGAGATCCTCCAAATTTCTCTTCATTTAGAAGAGGTGTGTTAAAGTCTCCCATTACAACCCAGTGGTCATTATCAAAGATCCTATGAAATGCGGAGAGCTCATTCTAGAAATATTTTTTGGCTCCTTTCTCATTAGGAGCATAGATATTCGACTGAATCTAGCTAAAATTGTCTTTGATATGTGTGAATTTAGTAGGCACATGATTAGTGATCTCCAGCAAAGGTTCCCCTTTAATAAAGTTTTGGTTCCAAAATGTAGCAATTCCTCCTGACGCACCATCTAAACTATTTCCTTAGATTCCACAGTTCTAAAACATTTTAATCTTCTCCACCTTATCTTTGGACATTTTAGTTTCTTGGATGAGAAGAATATCAGGTTTATGATCCCTAACAAAATTGTGCAAAACATTCCTCTTATGAGCTATTAAGCCCTCTAATATTCCAAGACATAATCTTCATATCTTACCAGGGGATTGGAGAATCTCCGAAATGGCCTTTTGAACACCATCCACTATGTCCTAAAAGCTTTCATGCTCTGTCTACCATTTACCCGACCTTCTTCCTTGGCTATACTTAGTAGCACCACAATCCGCCTTTGCTCTTGTTCTGGTAACAACGCCACTCGAAGTATTTTGTTGTTTACTTCTCTCTTTTTTCTTCAATTGAGAGAGGACTTCTTCCCAATCAGTATCTTCTTGACTCTCCAACTCTCTCCCAGATTCTCATTCCTTATCATACATTCTTCTTTGCTCCGAGGGGAGAGTATCCATCTGGCCATTCCTGACCTTCTTCAATACTTTTGTTGAGATTTGTAAAATAAATTGTTTAAGGGAGAATATATGTTAGGCTTGTAAATAGTTACTTCTAAATTTCACTCCCATCTCAAAGTCACAAAATATTTTTCAATAAGGATAATTTTAGCTTAGTTCATAATCTTTTTGTTTAGGAAGAAAATATAGGTGTGAATCACTAAAAAATTTCTCTTGGGATAAGTATTATATATTTTCTATTGTTGTTTAAATTCTCAAAATAGTTTTACTTAAATATTTTTGATAAAGAGTAAGTTTGAATGTAACTGGGACTCTTTAATTTCTTGAAATAATTTTAGTTTAAAATATTTTTTTATATTGAAGTTAGTTTAAGTAATAATTAGGTATAATATTAGTGTAGGTTCATAAGTACTTTTCTCTTTGGGGAGATCTAAATTGAGAATTCCTAACATTTTTATTGTAATGGCAATTCATTGCAGTAACAAGTGTTCTTTTTAAAATGATTTTAGTTTAACCATAATTATTTTTTGTAGAGATAATTTAATTGAGAAATTTATGTCTTGGTTTTTTGGATAATTCCTACACAAAATTTTATGTACTTTGTTGGTATAGGTCAAACTTGTAAATGCTTTTTTTATTCAAGATAATATTCATTGGATTAAAATCATTTTTATTTTGGGGATAAATTTGGGTCACTCAAAAAAAATTGGCTTTTTATTCATCTTATATTATAATTGCAAATATTATTGTGCTAGGAAAATTATAGGAGAATTGTATAGGATATTTTTGTAACATAATTATATCCTTCCTCTTAACTAATGTAAATAAAATTCTCTTGCCAATGGTTCTTATAATATCACACTAGTTTTTGTGAGAGTTTGATATTACTGTTTGGCATATTTCATCCTACAACCACATTTTTTGATTATTTTCTTGGAGTGTTTTGAAGTAGTTTAAATGAAAATTAACCACCCTTTTTTTTTGGTACACTAAGGAAACTAAAATAACCCTTCTTCTCACTATTGAGAATGATGCCAATAGATTTAATGTTGGTGTGGGTTCTATTATGCCTATATGGGATGAAATCAATAATTTTCTTGTTTAAGGGAAGTTTGAAAGTTCTATTATATCTTTAGAGTTTAAAATCGTTCAATATTTTTACTAAATAGACTTCATG
>VDFB02271358.1:708811472-708990945 GCA_007258455.2 Sequoia sempervirens | reverse complement strand
TATCCAAATATTTGAAAAATCCATCTATTTCATTTCACTTTCACCCGTAATAAACATCACTCACAATAAATCAATCATCATCCCCAACCTTTGGTGAAACTATTGGAAACAATTCTCACAGTTCAAAAGTGAAAACTCAAAACGTTAAAGTCTAAGGTTTGGGAAAATATGTAAACAAGTTGGTCAACTCTTTGTATCAATAGCCTGTCATCTAATCAATCCCAAATCAATCATTTGATAACATCATGTCCTAGGAGGTATCCTTCATACAATGGGCATTATTTATCAGAAAGAACACTTTGGATAAATGAAACAACATTTCGCCTTCTACTAACATGTTCTAGGATGTATCCTTCCTACAATGGGCATTATCTATTGGAAATCATTTTAGTTCTTATCCTTAACACATTTCTTTTTGGTTAGAGGTATGAATAACATTATCTTGTTTATTTACTTTATCTCTATCCTTTTGACTTATTGTGCTCACTTCTATGACCTCTCGATGATGTCTTAGATGAAGGGATTTAGAGAGAAAGAAATCAGGCAATGATCATTATCATTTATCTATTGTGCTGGTTGGATATTCTTGTAATATAACCTTGGTCATGCATTTTTTTTGGTTTGTAGGGAGGGTGGTTTAGGTTTCTTGTTAACAACATAGGAAGACTTGCTTTTCTATGTTTTGGTCTGGGATATTTGAAATATCTTAACTATATTTTGAATAAGGTTTTATATGTTAGGTGTGAACAAGAGTACTCCCATCTGATTGTCAAGTCAAAGTCCATCACACTAGTTGCAGCACCATCCTGGTTCTTTATACCTTGATGCATCATGCTTATGTGTGTTATCAAACATAAGGTAAGTGGCCCTTTTAAAGTCCCAATTCTTGATAAGAAAATAATCCATCTTTCATCATCATAAAGTTGGCTTGTTGAATCCTCTTGTCATCATCTCATTTCTTCTTTCTTCTCTCCATGCTAACAGTTAATCATTATCACCAATGCATCCATTTTTCATCCATAAACTATCAACATACTACACATCATATCATATCATATTGATCATCATCATAATATATATTTTTTAGTCTAAGTATCTCATAAATCATACATTTCTATAAAAAATCCATTGCATAATCATATAGGCATCATCACATCATCAATCTTAAATGTAGTATGTCAACATTTAAGTTGTTTAGGCTAATATAGATTGGTTATTCTAAGTATCTTAAAACCGTCTCATTTGCATCATCATCATAACCACCCATACATCCATCTTGAACGTCTTTGTCACGAGGTTAACCTTCAAGTCAAATCTTTTCACTCAATCTCTTGAGGGGTAAATGTACTAGTATACTTCTTTTCGCTAGGGCATCTAAGAAAACCAAAAAACAATTGACTTTTGATTAGTAAATGTTTATTCTTTGAACCAATGAAATAAGTGCATCAGTTCAAAGAGGGGAAAAATGTAGACACATAAAATGTATTGATAGACATTACACAACTAATCCTAATTTAACTAATACCACTTCATCCTAAATCATCCCTCTATCTAACCATTTAATTGATAGGAATTATTTGATTAAATTCATCGATTTTCATCTTTTAATTAAATAAATCATTTGATGAATCCCCTTATCTCTCTTTTAATTAAATAATTCACTTTATTTAATTAAATCTCTAAAGTTCTATTAAATTAAATAAATCAAACCTCTATCTAATTTAATATAGCATCATCCCCTTTAGTTAAATAAATCAAAATCTTTATTTAACTAAGTCTAAATCATTCTCCTCTCAACTTTGATTTATTTAAATCCTAAAATCTAAGTTAAAATTGTCAAATCACCTAACCTCCTCTTATTTAATCAAATCCTGATTAAATCAAATCTTAATCCATGTCACATCCTCTAGATTTTCCCACTTGCACAAATAAATCAATTTAATTAATTTATTAAATCTTTGTTTTCTCTAAACTTGGCACCTTTGAGGGAATGTTCCTCCAAATGGGATGTTTCCTTCCAACAAGGCATTTATTTCATCTTAAAATTCCTTTTTCCTTGAGCCAAGTGGTCATAACTCCATTTGACTCTCCCTCCATCTTGCCATTTCACTAATTTAAAACTTCAACTAACTGCATTTATGGGAACATTCATCAAAATGTGCATATCCTTTTCCCATTCACATCTTGACAAGTGGCACTTTCCCATTAGATGTTGAATGATCCCACATTCATCCATTTTTCGTCTCCTGATCTCAATCTCATCTATAGATAGGAGGCTTTTCTCCTTATTTTTGATCCACAACTTAGAGAAAAGTTACTCTCTTCACATTGAGAGCTAATTTTATCTACTTCATAGCATAACATCTTCATCATTTGTCTTGTGAAAAGATTTAGAAAGGGACATTTTCAATATCAAAGTGGAAAAAATCCACTATGGAATAGATATTCAATATGTTTTTGATGCTCTCAATTAGTTTATTTTGTTTATGAAGCATATTGAAGTATTTTCAAAGAGATGTTGAATTTTTTCTTTGTTTTAAAATACTAACCATGCTAATAGTTGTATGTTGGAGTTATTTTAAGACATATACATATTTCACCATCTACACTCCTAATAGCTCCAGACTAGCTCTGGACCACTCTTGAAAGCTCCTAACATAGGTAGATAGTTAGGAAGACAGTCATAGACAACCAAAAAAGTGGTCACAAAGAGCTCTAGACAACTGGTGACATGAGCAGACAGAAAGGAAAGAAGCCACAAATAGCTAAAGAAGTAGCTTCTAAGAGCTCTTGATAGCTCCACATAGGATTTGATTAGTAAATAAACAATAGTAATGAAAATTTAGACCCTACTCTTGCCTCCATAATTGTAAGAAAGACAAAGAGTCTAAGGGAGATCTACCAAAGTGAAAGGTATGATGAATAATTTGATGAGAGTGAATTTTGCATTATTTTCTCATAGTGATCTAGCTTATTTTGAGGATGCTATGAAAGAGGAGAAATGATGTTAGGCCATGGATGAGGAGGTAGATGCAATACAAAAGAACAACACATGGGAGCTAACTTATTTTCCTCCAACAAGCAAGTTATCGGTGTGAAATGGGTCTACAATACCAAATGCAACACCAAAGGAAGAAGGGAGTGGCATACGTCATGATTGTTGGTTAAGGAGTACAAATAAAAAATTGGGAAACACTATGATGAGATGTATGCTCGTGTTGCAAGGATGGAGACCGTGCGGTCAGTCATTACAATTGCAGCCCAAAACAAATGGAAGGTGTTTCAAATGGATGTGAGGTCTGCCTTCCTAAATGGAGTATTGAAAGAGGAATTTTATGTGGAGTAGTCACTTGCATATGAATTTTCGGATCAAGAACACAAGGTGCATAGGATGAAGAAGGCCCTCTATGGGTTGAAGGAAGCTCCATGTGCATGGTATCGTAGGATTGACTCAAATTTGATGAGCAATTGCTTTATAAAAAGAAATGGTGAGCCCACTCTTTACATCAAGGAAGCAAATGGTAAGATTTTGATTATTGTCTTATATGCATATGATCTATTTTTTGCTAGGGATGATGATTTCCTCATTGTTTATTTTAAAGAGGCCATGAAAAGATTGTTTGAAATGATAGATTTAGGTCTCTTGAGATATTTCTAGGAATAGAAATACAAAAAATGCATGATAGTATATTTATCTCTCAAGAAAAATATGGAAATGAAATCTTGAAGAGATTTAGGATGCTTGAGAGAAAGCCTTTCTATTCTCCAATAGTCGTAGGTCTAAATTTGAGCAAGGAAGATTGCAACAACAATGTGGATCTAACCATGTTTAAAAGTTTGGTTGGATGTTTGATGTGTTTGACTACAACTAGGCCTGATATAATGCATGAAGTGAGTCTTATTTCTAGATTTATGGAGACTCCAAGGGATAGCCATTGCCCAGCGGATAAAAGAATCTTGAGTTATGTGAATGACACCAAATTATATGGTATTTTGTATGGTGCAATAAATGAGTTTGGGTTGGTTGGATAGACAAACAATGATTGGGTAGGAAGTTTGGATGATAGGAAGAGCACATCGGGGTATGTGTTTCATTTGGGTTTGGGAGATATCTCATGGGCTTCCAAGAAGCAACCCATAGTTTCCCTATCAATAACCAAGGTTGAGTATTTAGTAGAAAATGTAGCAACATGTCAAGCTATTTGGTTGAGAAGAATCTTGACAGATTTAAGAGAAGAACAAGAAGATGGAACAACAATATTTTGTGACAATTTTTCATCAATAGCTTTGATGAAGAATCCAATGTTTCATGGAAGAAGCAAGCATATTGAAATTAGGTATCATTTCATAAGAGAATTGGTTGAAAAGGGTGAAATCAAGAGAAAATTTTGTAGGTCTAAGCAGCAACTTGTAGACATTTCCACTGAATGTTTGATCAAAGATTGCTTCAAATGCCTAAGAATAAATTTAGGTGTTGTTGATTTGAATGAAGATTGATGTTTTTTTGATAGCTCAATCAAAGGGGGAGTTTTGGAAATATTTATTGTTGAGCCTCTTTATGTTAGCCCCCAACTTACATACCTGCTAGGAGCCTTTCCAATGGAAATCTATTTTTTGGGATCTTAATCCTTGTTCTTCTCCTTACAGGTCTAGAATTTAATGTGGTAGGAAACTTTGAATTTCAAAAATTAACTATGGTAGGCAGATTTAATTTGACAGGGAATTTTGTGGAAAAAAAGGAATGATTTTAGTTAGATAGTTTTTTTTTGCAGCAATCTAAAAAAGGAATGCTTTTTTGTGTGGGTTCTCTGTGTAATTTAGAGAAGCTCCTGAATAGCAGCAACTACATTTTGTTTGGTGAATGTTTACAGGGAGTTGTTGAAAGATCTTTATCGCTTAGTGTTTTCCTAGAATAGAAGATAGTTCAAATCAAATAGAAGGAAAGAGAGCTTTGAGAAGCTCCTAATAGTTTCTAAGATTGTGGGTGGAGCTCGAAATTGTTGCAAGTTTAGTTTGTAATTAGTAGATTGTAGTTTCAAGTATGAAAGAATATTTCTAATGTTTATTCTTTTATTTAATAGAAGAAGAAAATTTTCATGCCTAGTTTTGTGTCTCCAAGTTGATTTTGTTATTCTACATCTTGTTTGGTATTCCTCTATTGATTGGGGAAATAGGGAAACAACTCTGTAGTTTTGTTTAAATTCCTAGTAATGTGGAATACTAAGTATGGTCATAAATGATCATTGATGTATTTTTGCATAGGTGTGGATTTGTCTGTGACTAGGGTACACATATAACCATGCCTATATATCAACTATCGAGTTTAGGAATAGAGTGAGTTAGCTAGAAATTAGTGTCCTTATAATCACTCAAGATGATGTTTGATTAAATAGAGACCCATTTATAGATGATGAACCTAGTTACTACTTTCAGATTATATACTTTCTCACTCACTTTCTTTTAATACATACTTCAAGCTTGAAAATGTTTACAATAAAACCTATTAATTGGATATTAGTCTCAATAGAAGGGGAGTGTTTCAAATCGAAGGTTGGGCAGTGCATTCAAACAAACATATTCTAACACTTTGTGTTCTAAACTAAGAGAAAATGGATCACATTATTTCATTTTCATGTTTAACTCTGTATGGTGGGGATTTAAATGTTTTTCAATATTCTATAATAGCTAAGAGCATCCATGCAACTATTTCCTTAGCCTCAATAATTTAACTATAAATCTCATTCTATACCACTATAACATCGTGATACAATAATTTAAATCTTTGGTTCCTCTTTTCTTCAAGAAAAAAAACACCCGCGTAACAAAATACTATTGTTTCTCATGAAAGACCAAGTCCGATGTAAAGAAAATTTCATTTCATAAGATAATACTACTAGATAGTTTCTTTAAAATTCCAACCATTTTATATGGGACATGTATAACATCAGTACATATTTAGATTGTAAAAAACACTTAATTCTTTAAATATGTAAAGGGAATTTATCCTTTCAATTTTTCATATGAACTAAGTTATATGTTCACACAATACCAATCATTTCCTTCTGCAAGAGATTGCAATAGGGTTAGAACATTTCCCATGTATTATAATGAAATTATTTTTTCTTTGAGAAAAAATTAGTAGCTAAGTTCAATGATCATTTTTCATGCATTTTGTAGAAATGCTAACACGCTAGCAATACTACTCCTGGAATTGAAACACAAAAAAAGAAGCTACAATATTTTACATTTTACTACTACATTCTATAAATAGGTAGTGTATTGGAAATATTTTTTTTCTCTATAGATACAACACATGTTGACCTTTAATAATAATATTCTTTCATAATTTCTTGGAATTTACACACATAAATAAAAAAGAACCTATTCTAGAGGTGAATGGGAGCTCACCTCCCAATCTTAGGACAACAAGGTTGTCTAGCTCAAAGCTTGAGGAGATAACTATTGTGACTAGAAGAAAAAACAATATTAGGAAGATAGATATTGTGACGAGATGACATTTTAAGAAAAAACAATTTCAACTCACACACTAACACTCACAACATTGTAAACACATCAAACAATCAACACAATACACACAAAATTCCAAGGAATTTATCTAAAAAAATGTTATTTCACAAACCACATAAGGACAAGAGAGGAACAAACTTGTGGGAAGTATAAACAACACATCATACGAAGCAAATTAACAACCACACCTCCATAACTAACATAGTAGAGAAGGAGCAAAGTGAAGTGATTTATAATTCAAGCATGAAACCCTAAGAATACTAAAAAAAAACCTATAAAAAAGCCATTTGAACACCTTTAGATCAAAAAACAATCAAAGGAACCAAATTTTTAAAAGTACCACCACAATCTCTACTCATTCATTTTAAAAAATGTCTTTTAATTTGTATATCCAACTCTAGCATACATTTTTTTGTACATATAATCACTATGAGAAATAAAATCATGGGAGACTGTGTATTCATCATCAATAAATAATTTGTTTAAATATAATCTCTTTAAATTAAATTTTCTCAATACTAATTACATTGCATTAGTCTTTCATATCTCTAACAATGAATTAATTAGCAATGACAACAAATTAATTACCCAATTGACTAAATTTTATATATCAAAATAAGATTCACCCATAATCCTTCATCTAGTAGGGTATGTACAGAATCATCATGGAAAAAATAGGCCCTTAACTGGCAAAAAATTTAGAAAAATTAGAGCTAGGCAACTTGATGTAAAAATTTGAATAAGTTATCGATATTATTTCAAAAATATGTAAGAATAGAATTTGTAGCAAATTGAATGTAGTTTCTAAAATAATAGGTTTATTTTTTTATTTTTTAAATCTATTTGGTGAAAATTTGAAATTTCAATGCAGTAGTACTTAAATTTCATGGAAACAATAAGAAGTAGGTGTCTGTCTAACCACCCTAACCACAATAAAATGATAATATTTTTTTTTAATATTTTAGATATAAGTAGATGACTCATGTCTAGATGTGATACATTTTTAATAATTAATTATGAATTTTTTATTACAAATTTTTAAAAATATGAAAAACTCGTATGTCTGACCACCTTAGCTTGGTCAAAACTTCATGAAATTCAATTTTTCTTTTTTTAATCCTATAGTATGTGAAGTATAGAATGTGATGCATAGTTCAGATTCAAAAAATGTGATACCATTTGAAAGCTATAGATGTTTCTCAATCAGCGTATCAATCAGGACTTTAATCATAATTCAAATAGAAAATGAATAATAATTATTTATTAAATTCAAAGTAAAATGTAAATTATATTGGTGGAATGCTGAGAGTATCCTTTAGAAACCCTTTTTGTTGCATCAATTTTTGGTAAAAAAAAGTCGTCAGCCACATACCCATCATATTGCCACTTTTTGGCTCATGATGATCTTGCACATACCCAGTAAGATATTTTTTCAATTCTATTTTTTGGGTGGTGGATGGGGATGAGCACAAAAAAATGTACAAAAAATAACCCAAATCTTAACAAACTATATTCAATGCTAAAATACTTCAAATCTTTATTAACGAATTGATTACAATCATTACTAATACTCAAAATGATACAACATTCAATTCACTAACCATATTTTAATTGCATGATCACTTGATCATACAAAAAAATTGGTATACATCTAAACACCTTCATGGTGAAACTATTACAAATGCCTCAATATATAGAGGTATTTTAGGTTACAAGGAAAATCATAGAACTTAGGTTGACCTGCCCAAAATAGTTACTATTTTTTATCTCTTCTCTTTTCTATAACATTTTACTTATATTTTTCTTTTTTATATTTAATTATTTGTGGTGGGATAAATTACATATTCCAACACTTACCATTAATTTTTATCACATATTCTTTAGTATTTTCCATTCCCAGATCTTATCTTGATAAAGTCTTTGCCAATGAATCTTTTGAGATTCAAAATTTGATCTGAAATTACTCTTCTTGTATAATCACTATAGGTAGCTTTCCATTTTGTATAATATATTATATAAGATAGTGATTTAATTTGATTAAAAAAATCAACCTTCTCAAGCATTTAATGCATTTTTATTCCTCTTCAACAAATGAATAATTATTATTATAACACTTTTTAAAATTGGAATCATAACTCCATCCACAAATCATTTGCATGCATTCTATTATTGTGTAGCATCAAAATTATCACCTAAATAATTTCACACCATGTTTGGCTCCCTCTTCAATGGTTAGACCTAATTGTTCTTATTATTTTCTTGTTTATTATTATTTTTAGAAAATCAAGTTAAATTTGGGAGTTAAATTATGTTATTTATTTAACAACCACTCAAAATTCAAAATAGGATAGGACTAGGGTGCATTCACCCTTTTTGTCGCTATTTTGTCCCAAATTTAATTTTTTATTGTTGATATTAATGTATTTATCAATTCAAATTTATTTGTTAGCTTTTTATATTCATTTTTTGTGGGAATTATCCAAATACATATAAATACAAGTCATTTTCACCTATTGACATTAGAATAAAATCTAAATATCATTTGATCATCCTACAAATTCATCAAGACAATTTAAGTATAGAATCAACAACATTTTTACAACACTTTCATTTTTCAAGATCATGTTTGCAATGTATTATTAAGAAGTCTTGTGAGAAAATTGTAATGCCCTAAATTTAACACTTGAAACATAGTTGAGGACAAAATACAAAATCCAAATTTTGTTCACTTACACTTGCAAAAATCTGAAATTTTGCTACCAAAGCAAGCGCTACAAGAAGGCATACAAATATTGGCCAATCATAAACTATAATTCTTTTAGTTAGATAACCAAATTGTTTAGACCATCATGGTTAGTTTGATAGGAGACATGGCATCCACATCTTCGAGGTAGACTTAAGTAGTTCAACTGAACCAAAATAAATTTGAAACATTATATATGTCATAGTCAACAATAACCTATATATATATATATATATATATATATATATATATATATATATATAGAGTATATAGATATATATATATATATATATATACATATATATATATATATATATATATATATATATATATATATATACATATATATATATATATATACATATATATACATACATATATATATACATATATATATATATATATCAGAGTAATCACAAGAATAATAAGAGAGAAAATCTAGGGGCAGACCTAGTCCTCAGGGGCTTGTCTTAGATGGCCTTGCCTACGTATATATTTAACAGAGGCACCGTAGTTTGACAACTATGCTTCAACCATCTCCCACATGGTTGGATAACAAGAAAAATATACATACATATACATACATATATATACATATACATATATATATATATATCAGTAGTAATCACAAGAATAATAAGAGAGAAAATCCTAGGGGCCAGACCTAGTCCTCAGGAGCTTGTCTCAGATGGCCTTGCCTACGTATATATTTCACAGAGGCACCGTAGTTTGACAACTATGCTTCAACCATCTCCCACATGGTTGGATAACAAGAAAAATAATCTCTAGATTACCAAGACGGCTTTAAAACTTCAATCATGAATCACTAACACCTCTCCATTTAGAAATAATAGGTAACAATAGTTCAATGTCAAAAAGTATGACTAGGAACACATATAGGATCCTCTAAGATTTCTTCTCAATCGACAAGATGATACACACAACCCTCACGTACAACTTGGTTAACTTTTCACAATCTAAATTATGTGCATGTATGATCCAATAGAATAATCCAAGACATTCTATAGGGGATAATGGCTTAATGGAAATAACAATCAATGGATACTCCTATTACATATTCTTTTGTAATAATAAAACAAAACAAAATAAGATGAGTAATTAGATCATATAAATAATTCATAACATTTATCTGCAGATTGTAGCCAAATAGAGTTGTGTTGAAACAGTCATAACTTTTGTGTATCTTATTCAAAATTAAAAGTTCAATATGTTCTGGAAAGGGAAAAGGCCAAGGAATAAAACCCAAAAATCATTTTGTATGAAGTTCTAACACATGTGAGCAGTTTTTTTTTTTTTTGTTGCAACACACCACACTATTTTCTACCTAAAACAATAGCTCCTCCCTTGAAAGAGAATAGTTATCAATTCTAATTTGTACTATTAACTATTTAGTCATTTTACAACTTTAATAGATTTATTTTTGTGATATTTATTAGACCCACAAACAAGTGAAAATGCATAATTAATATTAAATCCCAGCTTGAATAAAAATAGATGGTCATGAAAAATCTGCTAAAAAGAACCCAATAAAATTTATGATGGTTGATCATGGGCTAGATTTTATGTAAATTGGAGATTGTAGATAAAAAATTTGAATCCAAATATGTTCACTCTCATGAACCAATCGAAATACACTTGTAATGATTACACTCAAGATGAATATTGATATTATCTATTTGTTACAAGTTTTCCTAAACATCAAGGAAACAAACATAGAGTACATCATTGTTCCTGTCACTAGTATGTCTTTCTTGTTTTCATTGCGAATGTTTGATATCAGAACTCTCTTAACACAATGGTATATGATAATGACATGAAATAGCTGAAGCATAAAGACCTACGCTAGTTTTCTAACCATATAAAAATTAATTGAATAGTAACAATATATTAAACAAAAATTAATGATTATCTATACAAGTATCTTATTTAAATAACACAAGAATTTGAATTAAATTAACACAAGAATTTAAGTTAAAATACCACAAAATCTAAGTTTTTACTAAGGACACTAATTAAATTGTCTTACAACTCGATTCATTCATATTTTGGAATACCATGCAAATTCATGCTCTACCAATATCAATATAGTATGTAAAATACTTGTGCTGGAACAACAGA
Source organism: Sequoia sempervirens (assembly GCA_007258455.2). Taxonomy (NCBI): domain Eukaryota; kingdom Viridiplantae; phylum Streptophyta; class Pinopsida; order Cupressales; family Cupressaceae; genus Sequoia; species Sequoia sempervirens. Next base: position 708,979,535 of record VDFB02271358.1, on the reverse strand, counting down.
CAAGTGATTTAGTATCTTAAATGTATATTAACAGGAAATGGATGATTGAAGAGATTTAGAGTAATTGCTGATTAAAAATAATAATCTTAATTCAACTACTGTGAACATGATAAAAAAAAAGAAGCTAAATATTATATCTAATACCCAAACTCAATATATTACATATTTCTATAATTTTATTCATCTACCAAGAAAACCAGATTAAAGAAACTATTTATTCTTATTTAATATTTTTACGGTAACTATTAAATTTAACTAATTTACATAAAATTTAAATTCCACATTATATGACCCCTACTTACAATCATAATTTCATACATTAACTAGAGAGGATTTGGTCGCCTCTCCAAGACACAAAAAAAATGATAAAATAAGTTAAATCTATAGCTGCTAGTTCAATCTAATCATAACAGCATTATGTAACTCTGAAAATATCAAGGGTTTTGTTTTTACTTCATTTACTTTTCTATTATTTTGAGATACCGGATTCGTAAACCCAAGACATAAAAATGCAGCCTTATAAAACAAAATTATAATTTATATATTCATTCTCTTGGTTGCCAGTTAAAATTCATTTTCAGGCATAAGACAAGACTCATCCATTTCAAGCTAATTTTTTTTTCTGTTCTAGATTAAATTCTTCAATGACAAGTAGAAACACCCTAACATTTCTGGCAACATTACTGTCTCGAAAGGTAGATAAACATAGCCATTACAGCTTAAAAACTAAGGTAAACATTATGATTAACTAATGCCTTTATTCCATGGAGGATATACAGATATACAAAAATATTCCAGATTATTCATGAACGTGTTTAGTGAAAAGATCAAATTTTCATGCAAAATAATTTTAAGGGTACTAAACAAATACTAGATAGAAGAACATGATTAAACACATTCCTAGAAAACTTTCTTAAGGCTTACTTGATTTCGCTAACCCTTTTGTTGAGAGTTGTTCAGTCAGGCAGGAAACAACGCCCAATCACCATACTCATATTTTTAATGGTGGTCCGAAAATCACTTTTTTCTAATGCATTGATGGATGTCCCTGCTTGTTCATGAGCTCTTATGGTGGCACCAGCAAGAAGGGAAAAATCAACGGTTGTGGATTTTGGGTTTAACTTGGGTGACCCATGTATTGTTTTAGAGTTTCTTAGGACTTTTCAACAAGAAAACTCGTTTCTATCCTCACATCTTGATCTTCCAAAATAATGCATTTCTCTGCCCTCACCATCACTCTTGGTCTTGCTAAAATGCTATCCAAGATTATCCATCGCATAACCTCCTCTAACTATAATACTCTCTTCCTCTTTCTACTGGCCAAGGTCTAAGATTTTCTCCTGACCGTCTCTATCTTTTTGCAGCCCAAGAAACCAAAGAACCATTTGACAAGCTAGCTACAGTAGGATTTTTCAGTGGATCTGTAGCCCCCTTTGCTCATTACCTTCCATCATAAAATGTTACTTGTTCCCCTCCATGCACCCAAAAGTCATGTAGATATTTGAATGGACTGTGTGTGCCAGTGGATTTTTTTTTTTCCCAATTATCAAATCTATGATCAGTGTAAATAATTCTTCGATGCAATTCCATTAATGGACTACTCTAATCCCCACCCTACTTCTTACCATTTCTTATCTATGAAACCCCATCGACTTGACTACCTCCCCGACATCATTTAATATGGCTATTTTAAAAGCCCAGCCTACAAAATCTTCAAAACATTAAGGAAATCGATGCACAGTGAATTGAATAAAAGTTTCATTATTATCATTTACTATTGAAACCAGCCACTCACTTTTCATTACAACCAGTGAAAGATATGCGTCTAGTCATCTCCATCCCCCAGCATTTATTCATGGCATGGATGTTGGCGTGTAATTTCTCCCACACCGTCAATATTAAATGATATGAAAATGTGAAATTCTAGAATGTTATAGACAGGGATAAGGATTGAGATAAGATAATGTAAAAAAAATATTAAATGATTGTTATGTCAGCCTATGTTCTAGAATGTACTAAGACCTCTATAAATAGAGGCAATTGTAAGCATTTTTATTCAGACAATACAATTAAAATTTTATATATTCTTTGCCTCAATTTATGTTTATTATTTATTTTCTTCTGCCCACCTCCTACAAGTGGTATCAGAGCCATTGAGTGAGTTCAAAGAAGAAAGAGTATTCAAAAAAGGCAGATTTAAGGGGGTTTATCAATGTTCAAAGGTAAATTGCAGATCGTGATATTATTGGCCATAGTTTTGTGCAAATTAATGGAAGAAGTCACCAAGGAAATCATGAAAGGTACAATTGTTGTCTGAATAGTATGCAATGGACATCACAGAATTTTGAATAGTGTCTACAGAATTTGGAGTTAGTCGCTGCTCTAGATTAAAAAGGACGTTGTAGAAGAGATTAGACCACATAATTACTTCAATCAAAGAAATGTAAAGAGGTTACAGCCGCAGCTGTTAGGAGGATCAATGACAAAGGAGAAACATTAAAATTGAATGAGGTGAGTTGTTTACAGTTACACAAAAAAAGGTTGTTACGAAAATATGAGAATCACTGATAGAAAGAGATTTGCAGTCAGGAGAGATTGCAGGTATAAGACTCGGATGTCAATCAAAGTTTTTAAGCCTATTTTTTATTATTATAGCTACTGTTTATTTTTGAGAAGTCAACAGTCATAAGAGAAGATTGTTTGAGAAGCCGCAGTCATACAACAAAGAACACAAAGCTTGAGGAGGAAATCATGTCACCGTTTGTGACAGATGTCGAAAGGAAAAGGAGATGTTGTCACCATTTGTGATAGATGTTTAAGAGTTTATTAGGATCCTCGAGCACCTGCAGTGTGACTCTATGGGAGGTGTTGTGAAAATACAAGTTTTGAGCACCTGAACCAATGATGGACTGGTAACCAAGTGTGTCAGAGCTTATGGGTAAAGCATCCCAATAGTATCATGGAATTTCCTAGGTTCAATTGCTAGATATAGAAAATTTTAGATGCCCCAGCATCGGTGAAAGAGATTGAGATTGTAATGAGAATTCATGGTAGAAATTAGGGGGGAGTGTTGGCATGTTATTTCTCCCACACTGTCAATATTAAATGATATGAAAATATAAAGTTCTAGAATGTTATAGATAAGGATAAGGATTGAGATAAGATAATGTAAAAAAAATATTAAATGATTGTTAAGTCGGCCTAAGTTCTAGAATGTACTAAGACCTCTATAAATAGAGGCAGTTGTAAGCATTTTTATTCAAGCAATACAATTAAAGTTTTATATATTCTTTGCCTCAATTTGTGTTTATTATTTATTTTCTTTCGCCCATCTCCTACAATTGACATTCAAATATAGAGGATAGGAGACACACAGACCATCATAAATTCATTTAACCTGCAATGCAGAGTGTATTAAGTTCGTATGCCCACTCTTACAAAAAGGAACACCATTCCTCATGAATGCAATGGTTATTGAATTGCTGCAATTTTATTCCCAGCTACCCCTTCATTACTTCTTTCTCACAGCTATCACTTATTCACTCAAGCTTGACAATTTCTATTTTCCCAACCAGAACCTATCATATCAATCTCTATATAATTAGGATAATATTAAAGATTACTTTTGGGTATAGATTGTTCACGTAGGATTAGAAAAAAAAAAACAAACAAGACAAACTAACCATTTTAGATCTATATAACTTAGGTAAGATCTAACTCTCTAATTATATTTTACTTTATTTTATTTTTTAGTTTTCTCAGTATAGCCATATAATTGTTGGCCCATTAAGAAACCCTCTGCAGTCTTATTTATAGTACAATGTTCATTGGCCAAGGCCCAATCAAGAGTTTATATTTAATCCTATTGAAATCAACAAATTTTCAAATGATAACCAAGGTTATACATATAGGTTAATTATATTTATTAATACAACTTCTTATGTTACTATTGACATTTATTGAAATACCACTTCTTTTGCATTGGTATAATATTGTTAGCAATATCCACATCACCTTGCATATGAATACCAAAATATCACAATACCTCAATATGTAGTGGCCATATAGTATATACAAACCCCCAACTTCTGATAAATATATATACTCATCAACATAGTCTATATACATATAGATAGGATGCTCTTTATTATTTACTATAATAATCTAATTATTATAAATAAAACACATGGTTTTGAAATATAAATTAATTTTGAACTATTAGTAAAAGAGAATATAATAGAAGAACCCAATGTCAAATTTGAACTAACACAACATGTTTTCCTAAGAGTAATATGTTAACAATTAAATATATGATAAGTAGAGGTATTCAGACAAGATTCCACTAGAAACTTTAAATATGAGGAGAAATAACCCTTACTAGTATTTAGCATGCCTAAAAGGAATACTTAAGAGAGGGAAAATAATTAAAATAAGATATACAATATGTAACTTGACATTGTAAGTTCTGAAAAAGGGATCAAAACTATTTGTATGTATAATTTCCCCTACTCTTATAGGCTCAATTTAAATATTCAAATAATAAGGCTAAGAATACATCACTCTTTCATGAACACTTTCTTAGATAAAGGGTGCTATGAAAAATACAAGCTTTTGGAGATTAGACGAGATCCTACTAAAATAGTGCATATGACCCTATATGCTTTAATGAAATAACTTCCTTTTTTCATTCCTTGCGCTAATAATTAGCAATATCTACTTATATTAAAACAAGTTAAAACAAAAAACTGAGAGGAAGATGAAACAACCCAAGTATTATCATATCATACAATTTATTTATCCACCTACACAAAATGGATGAAAATGATTATTAAGGATAATTATTTTATGTGAGTAGGAAGGTTTCCTTACAAGGTTGGGCCTTACATAAATCACCATCATTGCAATGCCCCGCCACGCAACCCTAGGGGAAGTTGCAATTCACTAACCAAACGCAACAATTTTTTTTTGTTAAAGAACTATTACATACAAGTTCACTATACTTTGCCAACATCCCCTAAGGCTACGAGGTTGAGATTACTATAAACCCGCAAAACCACATACATGAAATGAATCATAACATTTAATTACTTAAGGAAATGAGGGTGCATACATTCCATACTTGATATAACATCAAAGACAAATCGATACATCACGATATCCGATAACAATTGTTTAAATTATAATTACAACACTCATTCCCCAAATGAGGTAAATCAAAGAAACATGATAATATATTACAATTTCCACCTCGATACAAATGAGGGGTAATGAAATACAAGAATAACAAAAATGAAAGAAACTAGAGGAGCAACTGGATCCAACGAGCTCTCCAACATGAAAGTCTCATCCACATGATCATGAATAAAGCCAATGGTGTAAGGTGCACGTTCCACCCAACCAAGTGAAACCCAAAGGCTCACCCCCCATGCTAGGAGATAGTAACAAGGATTTCTCGTCAAGACCAACCACCTCTAGACAAAGGCTAACATAACTAAACTGACTCAAATACCAAAATAACATCACTTAACATAGTATGAAAACTCACAAGACAATACATTGCTTCCAGGTCACATTGGTCAAGTACACCATTGTACAACACACAATAACTAACTAACTATTGACGTAGGGAGAGTGTCATACATAAATTTCCATGAGTTACCCTAGCTCAACCTTCCAAGGCTACCGGACCCCCATCATGGTTTAGCCTGGCTTGCCTCTACTAGCACCGGACCCTCATGCAAAACTAGGCGTCTCATCTCATCTCGAGTTTTAACAATGCATACTTCATGAGAGAGGCATTCATTAACCTTATTAGTGTGAAGTTCCCCATTAATTCTTTTAGATTATCACTTGATTAAACCCTAAGTGAGTTACCCTGACACCACTTTGGGCGTCAAACCCCCACGAAGGGCCACTCTCCTACTGACAACACGAGGATACAAAACCCGCAATCTATGGGTAGACAACATGCACAAACTGATAACCAGTTTAGACCTTAACACATAAGGTCACACACCTTGTTCATAGTACACTGGTAACCAAAACATAACACACATCCCGTTCATGATAACAAGGTGATAACACAAATACCTCCACATGCACTACCCAAAAACAAGACACGAGTTGACCAACATGAATAAATAACCCAACATGAAATGAACCTTGGAAGACTTACTAAATCTGACTCAAATCCCAACAAGAATGAATGCCCCATGATGAAAGGAAGCTTGCAAACAATTTAAGGTAATGTAAATTAGGATTTCATAAATCCAATCATTCATCGCATTAGTGAACTTAATAAAATTAAATAAACTAAGTTCTTGCACAATCACATAAGGGTTTGATTATTCATTTGATTCTTGTTGACGTAATACACACAATAAATTAAATCAATCTTTCCTTTGCTATACCATGATTTTCCATAAACAAATTTTCGTCTATCCCTTTACAAATATCTCATTTATAAATTAAATACTTCTTCTCTTTTAAGAAAATAAATCACATTTAAATATACATATATATATACTCGATATATATATATATATATATATAATTAATATTTAAATATGAATGATAATTACTTAAGCATTTTTTAAAATATAATATACACATATTATAATATATATATATATATATATATATATATATATATATATATATATTATATATAAATAATATTCAATTATTATATACAACATATATATTAAAATATTTATATAAATTATATTTTAATTCATAAAATAAAACAGATTTTATATCACCAAAAAGCAACGCCATTTTAGGGTTCGGCCGCGCCCTACCCTCAACAGGGGATGCAGCCCCCATGAATGGGGGCGGCGGCCTGTGTAGGTAGCGAAGGCACTACCTCCACAGGGGGACGTCGCTATTCATGGGGGTCACCAAGGGTTTAAAACCCTTCTCCTTACCATGCACAACATATGCACAGAAAAAAATGAATCCGCCATTCGTGGATTCGTTAGAATTTCGACTAGTAAACATTTTCTAGGTAAAAACCAGAATGGGGAAAAAAAATGAAATTCTTTGATTTCTTCGAAGTTTTTAATAACAACAAAGCTCATACAAATAAATATATATATATTTATTTTCAATACCCAGATTGAGCAAATGCTCAATCTGAGAAACAAAATAATTTGCCATTGTAATTACAAGATTTAACACAGCAATATAAAGATTTCTCAAATTAAATGAGGATTTTCCAAGCAAACACAATTTCATAAGAAAATCTATTTGAATCCCCATGCTTGTTTCCAAATTTTCTGTTGAAAGTTTGATGATGTATTTTTGAATCTTTTTCTTGTTTCCACAATATGTTGAGAATTCTTTTGTTCAAGTTTGAATGGAGATTTTATCATGGGTTTTCCTCTAAATCAAAACTTGAATTCCATAACCAGTTTGAACCAATTCATAAACAAGATTTTCAAATAAAATTTGCACAAGAATTAAAAGAAATTGCACCTTATGTTTTCTCCAAGCTTCAAATCCTTCAATGGAGATCTTTCTTTTTTTCAATTTAGCTTCACCAAATTTTTCCAATCTTTTCTTCACAATTTTTCTCCAAGAATTTCAATCCAATTTTCTTTTTTTGCTCTCCAAAATTACCAAATTAAAAGTTTAAAATAAAACATGAATTTCCTTATGCCATTCCTTCTCCAAATTTGTCAAACCCCTAACTTTGAATTCACCCACCAAAATTTATTAGTAAATTAGATATTTTTTATTTTTCAAATTTAATAGAACAATTCTATTTCCCATTGCATTTGCATAATATTTATTTAAAACAAAGTTCTATTTTGCCACAAAATGATAATTACACTTTCTTTTCACAAAATTGAATTTACCCATTTACATAGAAATCACTTTTTAATTTTATTTCAAAAAAGAGGAATGCAAGGCAATTTCTATTTTTGATTTGATCTCAGTATTTAATAATGCTAACACAAAATTTTAATTTAATTTATCAATAAATAAATCTAATCCATGATTAGATTATTTTATTGATTAAATTAAATTAACTAATTAATTAATAAGGACTCATATATTTATTTTGACAAAGCAAATAAATAAATAAAACACCATTTCTCTTGCAAATTTAAATATGCAAGCAAGGAGGGAAGAGGCAACAAAGAAATTAACTTATCCCAACTAACAACCTAACGGCACACTATGACTAGGGTGATGACTTGACAAAGAAAACCTAGTTACTATCTCCCAATCAATACTGTTGGTCAATGGACACACTCAAACCTGTGAAACCAGGTGGAGTCGATGTCCTGTACCTGCATCCTGTACACAATACAAGTGTCGAAACATGCATATAATATATTAAAACACACCATGAGAAAGGGAATCACAGAATCACCGGGTGCTCGCATGCGAGTGATGTGATCCCATCCCCTTAACCAAAATAGTATAGATAACTGAAACATCTAAAATCTATGATATAATCAAAAGTGTAAAGCATCGTTAATTCACATACATGCTAATTTAATCCAAAACATGAAATAATAATAACATCTGAATAAGGTGCCATCACATCAAAACATAATGTTTACATCACTTAACAATTAGCGGTCAAAAGTAACAAAGTTCCACAAACAAAGTGATAACAAAATAAACATGCATAGAGAAATATTTTTTGATCAAAAGAGTAAAATGGAGGGGTGTTACATCCTCCCCCCCTAGGGTCAGGCTTACTCCTGGAAGCTTGCAAACAAGAAGGGATAATGCTCCCTCAAACATGCTCAAAATCTAGATCCCTAAGGATGAACTCCTGACGCTGAAGGATGAATTGCACCCTGATGCCCAGCCTGGCAGGTATCCACAGTAGTAAGTACCTTATGTGATCTGCTTGCATCTCCTACCGTTGGCTCAGGGGCAATGGTCTCTGACTAAAACCAGAAGCACCACGCTAAGGACACTGACGAGCAATGTTGCCCTATTGACCACAAGCGAAAGATCTTGTCCCTCTACTGAATTCCCTAACATCTGTAGGTACACTAGATCGAGAAAAGCCACCTCCACTAAACGCTGACTAGGAGCTCTAAGAAGGATGATCATAACGATCATGATGCACTCGAATCCAACTCCAATCTCTCTTCCTTTGCTTCCAACTACCACTATGTTGGGACTGAGAATTTTGTTGCCCTGACTGTGAAGGTTGATGTTTCCCACTCTTTACAGTTTCCTGATTCCCCTTGGGAATGCCTGCAACTTGAGACTGACCACCCTGAGATAAAACACCAAAGGAAGGTGCACTACCAAACTAAACTCCCAAATGACCACCAAAATCCAAAGCTAAATTCTCCTCCACAATACAAGCCCTATCCACAGCTACCTCCATGGTCTTCGGCTCAAATATCCGAACTCCACCACTGATCTGGGCATTCAAGCCCCTAACAAAATGCTGCACAAGCATACCCTCATCATCACCTATACCGGCATACTGCTTGAGCTCGTAAAAATGATGCTCATAATGGTCTACTGACATATCCATCTACCGCAAGGCATGGAACTCGTCTCCTCAATGCTGCCTCCAATGCTCCAAAAGAAATCTAGCTTGGAACCTCTCAAAAAATAACTCCCAAGACACCGTACCAATATCCATGTGGAGCTTCTACTCCTCTAATGTCCACCAAGTGGACGAAAATCCCATCAAGTGCATGATAGCACACCTAGATCGAGTGTTGATACCATATGAGTGCATAGAAAAACACCTACTCAAGTCAATGAGCCATGTCTCTACCTCTAAACTACTGCTTGATCCATCAAAAATGGGTGGTCATGCTCTAAGCAAGTCCCTCATATAGGCTGCTACCTTTGAATCAGACTAAATTGGTACCTCTCTCTCTCTAACCACCACTGCCTCTACCTCTTGCCTAGGCCCAAGGTGGGCAAGGGTCTCCTCTAACAACTGACGCAACTGAGTGTCCTCGATCTTGGGTGGATCCAGATTCTGATTGCCATCTCCCTGAATATTTTGAGAAGCTTGTTGCTCCTCATGGTCAGGCTCACGAGGAACATGCGGAGGTGAGTCCTGTTGTTCCCCAACACGACTGCCTAAATGACCACATCTACGCCCTCCACCTCTTCCACGTCTAGGAGGCATACTCCTACACAGACACATCACGATATAAGGCAAGACACACAACTTAAAACCTACACAACTACAAGCATAATGGGTCCACCATAATCCCAGAGCACCCAGTGTTTAAACCTGGGCTCTGATACCATGTGTAATGCCCTGCCATGCAACCCTAGGGGAATTTGCAATTCACTAACCAAACACAAATTTTTTTTTGTTAAAGAACTACTACATACAAGTTCACTATACTTTGCCAACATCCCCTAAGGCTACGAGGTTGAGATTACTATAAACCCGCAAAACCACATACATGAAATGAATCATAACATTTAACGACTCAAGGAAATGAGGGTGCATACATTCCATACATGATATAAAATCAAAGAAAAATCTATACATCATGATATCCGATAACAATTGTTTACATTATAATTACAACACTCATTCCCCCAATGAGGTAAATCAAAGAAACATGATAGTATATTACAATTTCCACCTCGATACAAATGAGGGCTAATGAAATACAAGAATAACAAAAATGAAAGAAACTAGAGGAGCAACTGGATCCAATGAGCTCTCCAACATGAAAGTCTCATCCACGTGATTATGAACAAATCCAACAGTGTAAGGTGCACATTCCACCCAACCAAGTGAAACCCAAAGGCTCGCCCACGTGCTAGGAGATAGGAACAAGGATTTCTAGTCAAGACCAACCACCTCTAGACAAAGGCTAACGTAACTAAACTGACTCAAATACCAAAATAACATCACTTAACATAGTACAAAAACTCACAAGACAATACATTACTTCCAGGTCACATAGGTCAAGTACACCATTGTACAACACACAATAACTGACTAACTGTTGATGTAGGGAGGTGTCATACATAAATTTCCATGAGTTACCCTAGCTCAACCTTCCTAGGCTACCGGACCCCCATCATGGTTTACCCTGGCTTGCCTCTACCAGCGCCGGACCCTCATGAAAAACTATGCATCTCATCTCATCTCGAGTTTTAACAATGCATACTTCATGAGAGGCATTCATTAACTTTATTAGTTTGAAGTTCCCGATTAATTATTTTAGATTATCACTTGATTAAACCCTAAGTGAGTTACCCTGACACCACTTTGGGCAGCGGACCCCCAAAAAGGGCCACTCTCCTACTAACAACATGGGGATACAAAACCCCCAATCTAAGGGTAGACAACATGCACAAACTGATAACCAGTTTAGACCTTAACACATAAGGTCGCACACCCCATTCAAAGTACATGGGTAACCAAAACATAACACACATCTTGTTCATAATAACCGGGTGATAACACAACTACCTCCACGTGCACTACGCAAAAACAAGACACCAGTTGACCAATGCAAATAAATAACCCAACACGAAATGAACCTTGGAAGACTTACTAAATTTGACTCAAATCCCAACAAGAATGAACGCCCCACGATGAAAGGAAGCTTGCAAACAATTTAAGGTAATCTAAATTAGGATTTCGTAAATCCAATCATTCATCGCATTAGTGAACCTAATCAAATTAAATAAACTAAGTTCTTGCACAATCACATAAGGGTTTGATTCTTCATTTGATTCTTGTTGACGCAATACACATAATAAATCAATCTTTCCTTTGCTATACCATGATTTTCCATAAACAAATTTTTGTCTATCCCTTTACAAATATCTCATTTATAAATTAAATACTTCTTCTCTTTTAAGAAAATAAATCACATTGAAATATACATATATATTTATTAAATATCTATGTAATCAGATATGCATATATATATATATATATACATATATATATACTCGATATATATATATATCTAATTACATATATATTTTAAAATATATATATAATTAATATTTAAATATGAATGATAATTACTTAAGCATTTATTAAAATATAATATACAAATATTATAATATATATATTATATATAAATAATATTCAATTATTATATACAACATATATATCAAAAAATATATATAAATTATATTTTAATTCATAAAATAAAACATTGATATCAAATTTCATATTATATGTATTAAATATAAAATATATAATATAAAATATATTATATACTTTATATTTGATAAATATAATAAATATAAAATAACGCGGATTTTATATCACCAAAAAGCAACGCCATTTTAGGGTTCGGTTGCACCCTGCCCTCAACAAGGGACGCAACCCCCATGAATGGGGGCGGCGACCTATGTAGGTAGCGACAATGCTACCTCCATAGGCAGTCATCGCCATTCATGGGGGTCACCGAGGGTTTAAAACCCTTCTCCTTACCATGCACAGCATACACACAGAAAAAAAATGAATCCGCCATTCATGGGTTCATTAGAATTTCGACTGGTAAACATTTTCTGGGTAAAAACCAGAATGGGGAAGAAAAAAATGAAATTCTTTGATTTTGACGAAATTTTTAATAACAACAAAACTCATACAAATATATATATATATTTTTTCAATACCCAGATTGAGCAAATGCTCAATCTAAGAAACAAAATAATTTACCATCGAAATTACAAGATTTAACCTAGTAATATAAAGATTTCTCAAATTAAATGAGGATTTTCCAAGCAAACGCAATTTCATAAGAAAATATATTTAAATCCCTATGCTTGTTTCCAAATTTTCTGTTGAAAGTTTGATGATGTATTTTTGAATCTTTTCCTTGTTTCCACAATATGTTGAGAATTCTTTTGTTCAAGTTTGAATGGAGATTTTATCATGGGTTTTCCTCTAAATCAAAACTTGAATTCCATAACCAGTTTGAACCAATTCAAAAACAAAATTTTCAAATAAAATTTGCACAAGAATTAAAAGAAATTGCACCTTATGTTTTCTCCAAGCTTCAAATCCTTCAATGGAGATCTTTCTTTTTTTCAATTTAGCTTCACCAAATTTTTCCAATCTTTTCTTCACAATTTTTCTCCAAGAATTTCAATCCAAGTTTCTGTTTTTGCTCTCCAAAATTACCAACTTAAAATTTTAAAATAAAACATGAATTTCCTTATTCCATTCCTTCTCCAAATTTGTCAAACCCCTAACTTTGAATTCACCCACCAAAATTTATTGCTAAATTAGATATTTTTATTTTTGAAATTTAATAAAACAATTCTATTTACCATTGCATTTGCATAATATTTATTTAAAACAAAGTTCTATTTTGCCACAAAATGATAATTACACTTTCTTTTCACAAAATTAAATTTACCCATTTACATAGAAATCACTTTTTAATTTTATTTCAAAAAAAAGGAATGCAAGGCAATTTCTATTTTTGATTTGATCTCAGTATTTAATAATGCTAACACAACATTTTAATTTAATTTATCAATAAATAAATATAATCCATGATTAGATTATTTTATTGATTAAATTAAATTAACTAATTAATTAATAAGCACTAATATCTTTATTTTGACAAAGCAAATAAATAAAACAAACACCATTTATCTTGCAAATTTAAATACACAAGCAAGGAGGGAAGAGGCAAAAAAGAAATTAACTTATCCCAACTAACAACCCGATGACACACTATGACTAGGGTGATGACTTGCCATAGAAAACCTAGTTACTATCTCCCAATCGATACCGTTGGTCGATGGACACGCTCAAACCTGTGAAACCAGGTGGAGTCGATGTCCTGTACCTGCATCCTGCACACAATACGAGTGTCGAAACATGCATATAATATATTAAAACACACCGTGAAAAGGGAATCGTGGAATCACCGGGCACTCGCAAGCGAGTGATGTGATCCCATCCCCTTCACTAATACAGTATAGCTAACTGAAACATCTAAAATCCATGATATAATCAAAAGTGTAAAGCATTGTTAATTCACATACATGCTAATTTAATCCAAAACATGAAATAATAATAACATCTAAATAAGGTACCATCACATCAAAACATAATGTTTACATCGCTTAACAATTATTGGTCAAAAGTAACAAAGTTCCACAAACAAAGTGATAACAAAATAAACATGCATAGAGAAATATTGTTCGATCAAAAGAGAAAAATGGAGGGGTATTACATCCTCCCCCCTTAGGGTCAGGCTTACTCTTGGAAGCTTGCAAACAAGAAGGGATAAAGCTCCCTCAAACACACTCAAAATCTAGATCCCTGAGGATGAACTCCTAACACTGAAGGATGAACTACACCCTGATGCCCAGCCTGACGGGTATCCACTGCAGTAAGTACCCTATGCGATCTGCCTACATCTCCTACCATTGGCTCAGAGGCCAATGGTCTCTGACTAAAACTAGAAGCACCACACTGAGGACACTGATGAGCAATGTGGCCCTGTTGACCACAAGTGAAACATCTTGTCCCTCTATTGAATTCCCTAACATCTGGAGATACACTAGATCGAGAAAAGCCACCTCCACTAAACACTGACTGGGAACTCTGAGAAGGATGATCATAATGATCATGATGCGCTCGAATCCAACTCTAATCTCTCTTCCTCTACTTCCAACTACCACCGTGTTGGGACTGAGAATTTTTCTGCCTTGACTGTGAAGGTTGATGTTGCCCACTCTTTGCAGTTTCCTGATTCCCCTTGGGAACGCCTACTACCTAAGACTGACCACCCTAAGATCCAACACCAAAGGAAGGTGCACTGCCAAACTGAACTCCCGACTGACCACCAAAAGCCAAAGCTAAATTCTCCTCCATAATACGAGCCTTATCCACAGCTACCTCCATGGTCTTCGGCTCAAATATCTGAACTCCACCACTGATCTGGGCATTCAAGCCCCTGACAAAATGTTGCACAAGCATACCCTCATCGTCACCTATATTGGCATACTGCTTGAGCTCGTAAAAATGACGCTCATAATGCTCTACTAACATATCCATCTGCCGCAAGGCATGGAACTCATTTTCTCGACGTTGCCTCCAATGCTGTGAAAGAAATCTAGCTCAGAACCTCTCCAGAAACAACTCGCAAGACACTATACCAATATCCATGTGGAGCTTCTACTCCTCTAATCTCCTCAAGTGCATGATAGCGCACCTAGCTCGAGTGTTGCTACCATATGAGTGCATAGAAAAACACCTAGTCAAGCCAATGAGCCATGTCTCTACCTCCAAATCACTGCCTGATCCATCGAAAATGGGTGGTCGTGCTCTAATCAAGTCCCTCATATGGGCTGCTACCTCTGAATCAGACTGAACTAGTACCTCTCTCTCTCTAACCACCACTGTCTCTACCTCCTACCTAGGCCCAAGGAGGGCAAGGGTCTCCTCTAAAAACTGACGCAACTGAGTGTCCTCGATCCTGGGTGGATCCAGATTCTAATTGTCGTCTCCCTAAATATTCTGAGAAGCCTATTGCTCCTCATGGTCAGGCTCATGAGGAACATGAGTAGGTGAGTCCTGTTGTTCCCCAATGTGACTTCCTAAATGACCACGTCTACGCCCTCCACCTCTTCTGTGTCTAGGAAGCATACTCCTACATAGACACATCAAGGTATTAGGCAAGACACACAACTTAAAACCTACACAACTACAAGCATAATGGGTCCACCATAATCCAAGAGCACCCAGTGTTTAAATCTGGGCTCTGATACCATATGTAATGCCCCGCCATGCAACCCTAGGGGAAGTTGCAATTCACTAACCAAACGCAACAATTTTTTTTTGTTAAAGAATTACTACATACAAGTTCACTATACTTTGCCAACATCCCCTAAGGCTATGAGGTTGAGATTACTATAAACCCGCAAAACCACATACATGAAATGAATCATAACATTTAATTACTTAAGGAAATGAGGGTGCATACATTCCATACATGATATAACATCAAAGACAAATCGATACATCATGATATCCGATAACAATTGTTTACATTATAATTACAACACTCATTCCCCCAATGAGGTAAATCAAAGAAACATGATAATAAATTACGATTTCCACCTTGATAGAAATGAGGGGTAATGAAATACAAGAATAACAAAAATGAAAGAAACTAGAGGAGCAACTAGATCCAACAAGCTCTCCAACATGAAAGTCTCATCCACACAGTCACAAAGAAAGCCAATGGTGTAAGGTGCACATTCCACCCAACCAAGTGAAACCTAAAGGCTCACGCCTCATACTAGGAGATAGTAACAAGGATATCTGGTCAAGAGCAACCACCTCTAGACAAAGGCTAACATAACTAAACCAACTCAAATACCAAAATAACATCACTTAACATAGTACGAAAACTCACAAGACAATACATTGCTTCCAGGTCACATAGGTTAGGTAAACCATTGTACAACACACGATAACTGACTAACTGTTGACAAAGGGAGAGTGTCATACATAAATTGCCATGAGTTACCCTAGCTCAACCTTCCTAGGCTACCGGACCCCCATCATGGGTTACCCTGGCTTGCCTCTACTAGCGCTAGACCCTCATGGAAAACTATGCGTCTCATCTCATCTCGAGTTTTAACAATGCATACTTCATGATAGAGGAATTCATTAACTTTATTAGTGTGAAGTTCCCCATTAATTCTTTTAGATTATCACTTGATTAAACCCTAAGTGAGTTACCCTGACACCACTTTGGGCATCGGACCCCCACGAAGGGCCACTCTCCTACTGACAACACGGGGATACAAAACCCCCAATCTAAGGGTAGACAACATGCACAAAATGATAACTAGTTTAGACCTTAACACATAAGGTCACACACCTTGTTCATAGTACATGGGTAACCAAAACATAACACACATCTTGTTCATGATAACCAGGTGATAACACAACTACCTCCACGTGCACTACCCACAAACAAGACACAAGTTGACTAGCGTGAATAAATAACCCAACACGAAATGAACCTTGGAAGACTTACTAAATCTGACTCAAATCCCAACAAGAATGGACGCCCCATGACAAAAGGAAGCTTGCAAAAAATTTAAGGTAATCTAAATTAGGATTTCGTAAATCCAATCATTCATTGCATTAGTGAACTTAATCAAATTAAATAAACTAAGTTCTTGCACAATCAAATAAGGCTTGGATTATTCATTTGATTCTTGTTGACGCAATACACACAATAAATTAAATCAATCTTTCCTTTGCTATACCATGATTTTCCATAAACAAATTTTTGTCTATCCCTTTACAAATATCTCATTTATAAATTAAATACTTCTTCTCTTTTAAGAAAATAAATCACCTTTAAATATCATATATATTTATTAAATATCTATGTAATCAGATATACATATATATATACTTAATATATATATATATCTAATTACATATATATTTTAAAATATATATAAAATTAATATTTAAATATGAATGATAATTACTTAAGCATTTATTAAAATATATATAAAAATTATATTTTAATTCATAAAATAAAACATGTTGATATCAAATTTCATATTATATGTATTAAATGTAAAATATATAATATAAAATATATTATATACTTTATATTTAATAAATATAATAAATATAAAATAAAACGGATTTTATATCACCAAAAAGCAATGCCATTTTAGGGTTCGGCCGCGCCCTACCCTCAACAGGGGACGCAGCCCCCATGAATGGGGGTGGTGGCCTATGTAGGCAACGACGGCGCTGCCTCCATAGGTGGCCGTCGCCATTCATGGGGGTCGCCAAGGGTTTAAAACCCTTTTCCTTACCATGCATAGCATACGCACAGAAAAAAATGAATCTGCCATTCATGGGTTCGTTAGAATTTTGACTGGTAAACATTTTCTGGGTAAAAACCAGAATGGGGAAAAAAAAACAAAATTGTTTGATTTCGTCAAAAATTTTAATAACAACAAAACTCATACAAATATATATATATATATATTTATTTTCAATACCCAGATTGAGCAAACGCTCAATCTGAGAAACAAAATAATTTTCCATTGAAATTACAAGATTTAACACAGTAATATAAAGATTTCTCAAATTAAATGAGGATTTTCCAACCAAACACAATTTCATAAGAAAATATTTTTGAATCCCCATGCTTGTTTTCAAATTTTCTGTTGAAAGTTTGATGATGTATTTTTTAATCTTTTTCTTGTTTCCACAATATGTTGAGAATTCTTTTGTTCAAGTTTGAATGGAGATTTTATCATGGATTTTCCTCTAAATCAAAACTTGAATTCCATAACCAGTTTGAACCAATTCAAAAACAAGATTTTCAAATAAAATTTGCACAAGAATTAAAAGAAATTGCACCTTATGTTTTCTCCAAGCTTCAAATCCTTCAATGGAGATCTTTCTATTTAGCTTCACCAAATTTTTCCAATCTTTTCTTCACAATTTTTCTCCAAGAATTTCAATCCAATTTTCTTTTTATGCTCTCCAAAACTACCAAATTAAAATTTTAAAATAAACCATGAATTTCCTTATGCCATTCCTTCTCTAAATTTGTCAAACACCTAACTTTGAATTCACCCACCAAAATTTATTGTTAAGTTAGATATTTTTATTTTTGAAATTTAATAAAACAATTCTATTTCCCATTGCATTTGCATAATATTTATTTAAAACAAAGTTCTATTTTGCCACAAAATGATAATTACACTTTCTTTTCACAAAATTAAATTTACCCATTTACATAGAAATCACTTTTTAATTTTATTTCAAAAAAAAGGAATGCAAGGCAATTTCTATTTTTGATTTGATCTCAGTATTTAATAATGCTAACACAACATTTTAATTTAATTTATCAATAAATAAATATAATCCATGATTAGATTATTTTATTGATTAAATTAAATTAACTAATTAATTAATAAGCACTAATATCTTTATTTTGACAAAGCAAATAAATAAAACAAACACCATTTATCTTGCAAATTTAAATATGCAAGCAAGGAGGGAAGAGGCAACAAAGAAATTAACTTATCCCAACTAACAACCCGACGACACACTATGACTAGGGTGATGACTTGACACAGAAAACCTAGTTACTATCTCCCAATCGATACCATTGGTCGATCGACATGCTCAAACCTATGAAACCAGGTGGAGTCGATGTCCTGTACCTGCATCCTGCACACAATACGAGTGTCGAAACATGCATATAATATATTAAAAAAAACCATGAAAAAGGGAATCGCAGAATCATCGGGCGCTCACATGCGAGTGATGTGATCCCGTCCCCTTCACCAATACAGTATAGCTATCTGAAACATCTAAAATACATGATATAATTGAAAGTGTAAAGCATCATTAATTCACATACATGCTAATTTAATCCAAAACATGAAATAATAATAACATCTGAATAAGGTACCATCACATCAAAACATAATGTTTACATCTCTTAACAATTAGCGGTCAAAAGTAACCAAGTTCCACAAACAAAGTGATAACAAAATAAACATGCATAGAGAAATATTGTTCGATCAAAGGAGCAAAATGGAGGGGTGTTACAATCGTGATTAATTATACAATTTTATGAAGATGTATATGAGTTATCCTTTATATGTCATCTACAAAAATTTATTATCTTTTATGGAATAACCTATTTTATGTTTTCACAAAATTTAACCATCCATCAAACAACCTTTGGTGGAACCTTATCTAGTGTGAACATCACTTCGATAGAGAATTCCTAACTAGGGTAACAATTTTTTTTTTACTTTTTTTTTTACAATCAATTATTGTTTACTGGGCTTGTATCTAACCTAGGGTAATCTCTCTTTACCATCATCATTTACTATTTGTGAAAGTGGAAACACCAAAACAAGGTTTGACTTATGTAAGCCCCTATACAACACAAAATTTTCCTCTTTTTTATTTGTGCAATTTAGATCCAAAGGTTTTATCAATATAATGTTTTCTATTGCAAGTTCCTCTCTATCCTCATTTCTCAACTATTCTATCAATTTTCTTTTTCTTTTCCAAAAAATTATATCTCTCTATATCTAAGGTTTAAGTGAAAAAGGTTAATTAAATTGTACATTAAATTAATTAATTTTCATAATAACAAAGGAGCTAAAACTAAGATAGATCAACTCTCCTTCTAGGTTGTTTTATAATCTTGATACCCTTATTTTTTTGAGTTCTATTGTTAGGGTGAGAAAAGATTTATTAGGTTATTCTACTAGTTATATTTAGGATCTCTTTTCCTGTTCTACACATATAGTTTTATTCCAATCTTTATTCTATCACATGTTTTCATAATTATTATTCAATCCATATATTGTATAAGAATGCAAATCCCAACATACATTTTTTCTATCCTTGTCTGTTACAATGAAAATAATGAATACATTGAATACAATATAATCCTTGAGCTATTTTTTTGGGCTTGTAACACTCGTAAAATCATTACCTTTACCCATGACATATCAAATACCTTTATACTTTCACATCATAATTGGCTCAAAGGGCTCTTTGATTCCTTGCCCATACTTTTCTAATCATCTTCCTTCATATCCTATTATTTTCATGATTTGAGAGCTAACATTATTTTCAAAACATCTTTTGTTCTCCTCATCAAAACTAACAAATTGCTTAAATTAAATTTCACATTTTCATCTTTACACTAGATTTCAGACAAAAAAAGGTAGCTATATTACCCTATCAAATGAATCATCAACTCAACAAGAAAAATATCATATCACATGAAATATCAAAATATGATGACTTTGATTTCAAATACTCATTTTCCTATTACAACAGCTTTAAATTTTCTTCTAACTCTTCTTTTTTCTCTTTAATATTATGCAATTTCGTTTTAGGATTATCAATTTCACATAAACATTAATACCTTTCTTTTCCAAACTCCTTTAAATTTATTATCAATATCAAGGTGTTCATTTATTGATTTCCATTATTTCTTCTTCCAAAACATTTTTTTCTGCTTTACTCTTTTATCAACTTTTCCATTTCCTCATTAATGAATTCTCACAATCAACTACTATGATCTCCTTTTAGATAGGTGGCTTCCGTCGATTGAGTGTTGCATTCTAAACTTCAACAATAGGTCCTACAATCCTCCTTCTAGGATTATATCTAAAACATCACTATTTATTCTCCTTCTCTACTACCTTTGAATGACAACACTCTTAACAACCACAATTGTGTTTATTATTTTTCTTATCCATTGGTAGGATCTTGCTAACTTATCGTTGTTACTATTGGATTTTATTTTATTCTTTCAACTTCTAAAAATTTCTCTCCTATCGGAGTGCCTATTATCATGTTGCAATCACTTTTTAGACTATGCTTTACTAGACTAAAACTCCTTAAGTGCTTCATGATTTTTTTCCTCCTACCAAGGGATTCAATTACATTTGACTAAGATTTATTTTTGATATAATCCCTTTAAACAATAATAATGATTTTATTTTTCTTGTTGAATGGGTGATCTCATTCAAAAACTTAAATGTACAAATAGTTATCTTTGACTACTTCACTAAATATATTAACTTTTATGTAATTCATTTTTCCTACTATCATTTCCTTTGATTGCACATTTTAGACTAAAAAAATTACACTAGAAGATCTTCCTCATTGATTTGGAGGAGAAATTATATTATGAAAACCTTCAAAAATTATGTTTTCTACTTGGACTATTCCACCTACAAAATATTTAGGTGATTGATGGAAAAACTAAAATTAATTTTCATAATTGAAAACAATGATCACCTAGTAGCATATTATTCACTCCTTTTTGTATTTTCTATAGACTTATTTATTGACTTCAGCCTCAATGTAAATAAATTATTTCATCTGGTTGATTTATCTTTTCCCATACATATATCACTTCTTCTCCCACTCCTTGATGGCCTTTCTATAACCATGATATCTTCTTCTACAAAATAATAGAAATGAATATGAATTTAACCATTAATAGTGGCCTATCCTTTATCATATATGGTCTCTTCTCATATACAATGGTGTCTTATAATATTTATTTAATGATATTATATTTTTCATTATATAATGACTCCAAAATGTTGTTTATTCTTTATTTTTATTGGTTTCTCACTTGGTAACAATAGCTTCATGTTGGCCCTCTCGATCTTGGTTAGCTTAAGCTCAACCTTGATGGCCAGTCAAAGGAAACCTAGGTCAGGTGAGTGAGGGTGCTATAATCAAGGACCATCATAGGAAGTTGGTATTATCTTATGCAATTAACCTAGGCTTAAAAAATTCTAACTTTATACAGGTGGTGGTTGCTTATCAGAGATCCATATTCTAGGAAATGTTGGAGTTTCCAACCTAGAAATTGAAGGAAATTTTAGAAATACAATAATGTTGAATGGAAAAAAAACCCTTCTTAGTCCCTTCAGGACCCCATCCTCTTGAATAAAATGTCATAATGAACCTTTGTATTTGCAAATTTTCTCATGTATTCAAAGCTAGCAATAATGCATTGATGCTCTAGAAAATATGGGAGCCTGCACGCTAAAAGTTATTCATTGGGATGATCTTTCATTAATCTTAGAATATGTTCAAGAGTTATTAAATAATGAAAAATTACTTTAATATTGAGTTCAAGCCGAACTCCACATTAGATCAAATTTACAACTAACGTGGATTTTGTTTAAGGCAATATTTTCATCCTGCCTTGTCTTTTCATAAGTTACATCTACTTTTTTTCTTTCATTTTTCTAGTTGTTTCTTCCAAAATTCCTAGTTTTTCTATGTCTGAAGTGAATACCATTATGGTAGGTGACCTTTTCTAGGAGGATCCTACCCCCTACGAGGTCTGGAATAATAATAAGGATGTTTGGACTATCCTTTAATAGGGAAAATTATCCAATTATGTAAAAGGCATGATAGGGCAGGATCTTAATATTTCCATGGAATTTTACAATTCATGGAAAGATGGTATTGTTAGTATCAACCTGAGTACTCCTTCATTAATATGCAACATATTTTTTAAGTTACCAAACTCTCTTTGGAAGGGACTTGTTAGCCTAGGAAGTTGAAAGGCCACTATCAATAGGAGATGGAAATATTTCTCAATAAAGGAGAAAAGATCAATCGGTTGTAGAATGGGTTTAATAGAGATGACCTTTGAGGTTTCTAGAGAAGAATGGTGGAGGTTTTGATTCATTATGTTACCCTATAAGGTTGGTTTAAGTGTTTTCATGCTCACCTATTTCCAATTTTGAATCATTTATGTACAATGTTAAAATGAACTTCACATTTTGGATTATTTCTTCTCTAGAGAAGTTTATTAAGGTCATTAAGGATAAAAGGGAAATATTTACCCTTACACTAGGGGTTGGTTTATATTTTGTTCCATTTTCAACCCCTTCCATGGCCTATGCTAAAAGAAACTATCTTGTCGTAAGAGACTTTGTTAAACACTTGGAGGTCCCTCCTCTACCCTTGGCCCAAATTTGATGATGTACTCCTCTTAAAGAATTACCAAGGTTGAAGGGAAGTCCTCTATCACTAAGGCCCCCACCCTAGGTTCTAAAAAGGTGTTTCATTTTCTAATCCCACTCAAATTTCTAATTTTGATATTGGCAATTCAAATGATGAAGCCTGAAACCCCACCCTAGATGGCTCCCTCGCTAGTTCCATTGTTCCTAAAGACTTCTCCAAAGTCCCCAATTACCCATATCTAATAACCCTTCTATCCTTAGATATTCCCCTACTCTATGCATAAATTTTGATAATACCCCTGAAGAAGCCCAAGTGAATGATGATGTTGTTTATGCCTATAGTGTAGAAAAATGTATCCATTTACATTTTCACACTTGTTTTGGCCCTTGTGAACTAAATGGACGTAATTATACATTATTCAGGGTGTTCTGAGGTGTTTTCTTACACTTTCACACTAATATAGGGTTTTTTAATTAATTAATTGGGTTTCTTTATACTTTAATTGGCCTTATTTTGCATCCACAAGCCTTAAAATTAATTCATTATTTTGAGATTAATCCCAAAATTTGCCAACATCCAATCATAATTCATGTTTTTTTGGATTATATGGCCTAGATTAGTGATTTGGAACTCATACCTCTAGTAGAATTTGGCAAATAAATGACTAGGTGACTAAAATTTTTAGTCACAACAACTAAAAATGACTAAATTCTACTAATTTTTTGCAACTCAACTATAAATGAGTAAATAAATCACTAATTTGGTAGTTGAATAAACAATTATTTATTCACAAAAATAAAAATGACTAAATAGTTAGTCACCAAATACAACTTAGATAAAAGGGTATGTGTAGGATCATCATGGAAAAAATAGGCCCTTAAGTGGCAAAAAAATCAGAAAAATCAGAGTTAGGCAACTTGATGTAAAAATTTGAATAAGTTATCTATATTATTTCAAAAAAATGTACAAATATAATCTGTAGAAGATTAATTGTAGTTTCTTAACTACTAGGTTTATTTAAGAAAAAACATCTATTTGGTGAAAATTTGAAATTTCAATGCAGTAGTAATTAAATTTTAGGGAAAAAATAAGTAGATGTTTGTCTGACCACCCTAACCACAATAAAATGATAATTTTTTTTTAGAATATTTTAGAAATAATTAGAGGACTCATGTCCACATGTGATGCATATTTTTTTGTAATTTGTTTCTAAGTAAATAATTAATTATGAATTTTTTATTGCAACCTTTTAAAAAATATAAAAAATCATATGTCTGACCACCTTAACTTGGTCAAAACTTCATGAAATTCAATTTTTCTTTTTTTAATCCTATAGTATATGAAGCATAGAATGTGATGCATGTTTTGGATTCAAAAAATGTGATACCATTTGAAAGCTATAGATGTTTTTCAATCAACCTATCAATCAACACTTTAGTCATAATTCAAATAGAAAATAAATAATAATTATTTATTAAAGTCAAAGTAAAGCATAATTTATATTGGTGGAAAGCTGAGAATCTCCTTTAAAACCATTTTCATTTCATCAATTTTGGGTTAAAAAAAAATTCATTAGCCACATACCCTACAAATACCAATCATATTGCCACTTTTTGGCTCATCATGATCCTGCACATACCCAAAAATTAAAAAATAAATAAATTTCAGCCAACTATTAGCATGATGTATTGGCACGATTCATTATTTGCATTTATTCACGTTTATTGCAAACCTCACTTCTCTCGTTAGTTGTAGTTGGTTATCCTAGCATTGAGTGCCTCATTTTGAGTTACAATAGTTGGGCGTGCAAACTACATTAAGTGTTTTGAGTTACAGGACTTGCATGGACGATAAAGATTATTTGGAGAGGACCTACATAATTCTAAAAAGGTAGGAAATGACTTCAATTTTTTATGGAGAGTATTTGAATTCTACAATAGTCATATTTGGGGACACCCTTTTATTGAATTTGGAGGTAATTTGAAATCATCATTACATTAAACACAAAATCTATAGCTTTTTGATTGGAAACTTATAGTAGTTACAATCTACTACTCTTAATAATGTTCTTTTACAATCTTGTGAATGTTCTACTTCATAATGTGTTCAAGCTAAATATAATAAAATTTAGGTGTGAGTTCCAAAATAGAATTTCCTCAAACATTTTTTATACATTTTCACTGCAAGCACAAACTATCCTTGTGCAAAGTAAACATGTGCTAGATTTACCCACCTATTAGGCATCTGAACAAAGATGTTTCATATAGTAGCTTCTTGTACCTATACAAAAATTTCCTTTGCAATATCAAATTGACCCCTTTTAGCTAGCACAATGGCTGCCCCATTTGTAGCATAAACATTTTTTGGTCTCTATGTCAACACTTTACAATGGCTGCCCCATTTACAACATAAAAATTTTCACTGTAAGCATGAAATGTCCTTGCGCAAAGTAAACATGTGCTAAATTTACCCACAAATTAGGCATCAGAACAAAGATGTTTCCTACAACTTCTTGTACCTGTGTAAAAATTTCCTTTGCAATATCAAATTGACCTCTATTAGCTAGCACAATGGCTACCCCATTTGTAGCATAAACATTTCCTGGTCTTTGTGTGAACACTTAAGTGGCCCCTTTTATGACATTAAGATCCTCTTGAGTTATTATTATACTCCTATTTTCCAAGATAAAAATCCCCAAGGCCCATAGGAAATGAATGATGAGCATTTGAGCTTGAACTTGGTTTCATTTTGAAAAGGGGACATTACATTGTAAAAGATTTGTTTAATAGCAAAATAATTTAATCCACCTATTTTTTGGGGATTGTAAAATAAAAATAGATGAATTGATCTATTTTAAATTATAGGTTCTTTTAATCTAGAATCTGATAGAAAGATAAAGCATAATACATTGAAGGACATATAAAATGTTATTAAATAAAGACGAAAATAGGTTGCCCATTAAAAACAAGAAAGAGGAAAAATGAAAAAATAACATACAGATTATTCATATGAGTTTTTTGATAAGATCTCATGTAACCATGTCAAATGGATTTGGAAGGGACAAAGTATATTTTATTGACTAAAATTTTGAGGTAGCTTATCCATCGTCATTGTATGCATCATATTCTCTTGGAATCTATTTCTACAATGCACCACTTGAGAGAAGATGATGCATACAATGACAATGGATAAGCTACCTCAAAATTTTATTCAATAAAATATATTTTGTCCCTTCCAAATCCATTTGACATAGTTAAATGAGATCTTATCAAAAGCCTCAAATGAGTCATTTGTATGTTATCTTTTCATTTTTTCTCTTTCTTATTTTTATGGGCAACCTATTTTAGCCTTTATTTTAGAACATTTTTGTGTCCTTCAATATATTATGCTTTATCTTTATCAAATTCTAAACTAAAAAAACTATAATTAAAAATAAATTAATTCATCTATTTTTATTTTATAGTCCAAAATGTGTGGATTAAATTATTCTTTTGTTAAACAAATCTTGTACAATGTAATGTCCCCTTTTTGAAATGAAACCAAGTTGAAACTCAAATGCTCATCATTCATTTCCCATGGGCCTTGGAGTTTTTTCTCTTGGAAAATAGGAGCTTGGTTTGGTTAAAGCTTGGAAAGTATAGAAATATTCATCATATGGATCATCTTCTCTTGGACTTTGTTTTTGCAATGGTTCATCATCTTTAGAATTAGAGTATGCATGCCTCCTTCATGATTTTGTTGAAACTAGATAATTTGTCTCGCCATCATCAATTTCTTGTATAATTGCATCTACAAGAAGATCTTGTGCATTTTCTTCATCATCTTGTTCCTTATCACTCATATAATTTTCCTCATCTTCCATGAAAACACCAAGTTCCTCCATATTAGAATCATAAGCCTTGTGGTCCTTGTCCTTCTTTTCTTTCTTCTTTTTGTTCTTTTATTTATTCTCAAATTAACCAACCTCATCATCATCATCATCATCCCTATCCTTACGTTTACTCTTCCATAATTCCTTCACACATTCAAATTGCTCCTCTTGTTGCATCACCCATCAAATTTCCTCCTCTTGCTTTCTCCTTTCCATCTAAATCCTTCAATCTTCATCAACTTTTCATTTTGCTTTATCAACCAAGACAAGTTTGCATGCTACTTTAATTATTTCTTTTTCTTTAAGCCATTCATTTGTTTTATGTTCCATGTTTCCAAGCATACATAAATAATTTTATGAGTTTTATCCTTCTTAAGTGCATCCCCAATCAATTCTAGGCTTAGTTGGATCTCATTCCAAACCTGAGCCATGGCTGCAAGATGTAGATATGCATCCACATAATTAGGAAACTTGAGCAATATTAGCCCATATAAAAGATTTAATTTTTCAGTATCATGTAGTTTTTCAAACAACCTAGCAAGATTAAATAGTGTCTTGAATTTATCCGATGGTAACTCAAGTGAAATACCACCTTCTTCTAGTTGATGGAAGAATTCCATATCCTTAAAGTGCACAAAAAAATTGCAAAATTGGCATTGGGGCTTTTATTTATGAATTCAACCCAAATGACATTTCCTAATGCCTCCATAAAAGTTTGTTGAGCCAACTACAATTCATCATGCTCAAAATGGAGAACCCCAATGTTGTTTAACAATTCAATGGGTACTTCTTATTTGCTCTTCTTCATAAGATATTTTGTTCTCTTAAGAGAATCTAAGGCTACACTGGGGTCTATCGATATTAATAACTCATTTATCTTGATAAATGCATGGGAATCACATGCATCTATGTGAGTTTTCTTTCTTAAAATTTCCAAAGCCTTCTCTACCTACCCTTGTTGATCATATATATAGCCTATAGGTTTTAAGATCTCATAGTTCTCAAGGTGGACCTCTAGAACCTTTTCAAAATTTGAGAGAGAACTCTTAAAATCTCCTAGATTTAATTGAGCCTATCCAAAAAATCATGCGGCATCTGGATTTCCTAGATTGATGCCATGTAGTAGTGGCAAGTGGTTCATAATAACCTTTACTACGATAAGATCATGCAATATTATAATATGAATGATATTTCATGAGAGGGTGGTTAGTTGAAACAAGAGTTGTCTATGTCAACTATTCCATAAGAAAATGCTACCCTATAAAGAAAATATGGTTTTCTAAATGATTCAATGCCATTACACAGTATGGGTATAATTCAAAGGCTCTATGCATATTTTCCATTCCTTCATGAGCACTACCTTTTTCACTAACTGTGAGAATCCTACAATTAAAAAATGTACATAACTGACCATAGAGGATTTTCCCCTTTTAAAACAACAAAATTTCCAAAAAAATGTATTTAAAACTTGCAAAAGAATTCGAATAAAATCACATTGATTTTCACACCAAAAAAAACCATGAGACCATAGCTTTTTTCTTACTATTATGCTTTGATATATTTTTTCTAGGCATCCATAGCTTTTTTGAAATCACTTATTTTAGGCTTTTAGCCATAGTAGCAAGGAAATGAATTTTTTGATAAAATGCTTTGGTAGACATGCATGAAAAATGTGGTAGCATAGACAAGGCAATGAACTTTGGAAAAAATTCCTCAAAGAAATGTGGTCTCATGGTGATGGAATCCCATGACGAATGCCATGACAAGTGAATTGTTATAGATTTTCATGGAATTCCATCACCATGAGACCACATTTCTTTGAGGAAAATTTTCAACCAGTTCACTACCTTGTCTATGCTATTGGTTACTATTATCCTTTGATATATTTTTTCCAATCATTCATAGCTTGTTTGAAAGCATTTGTTTTAGGCTTTTAGCCATATCAACAAGGTAGTGAATTTTTTGATAAAATTCTTTGGTAGACAATATATATGAAAAATGTGGTAGCATAGACAAGGTAGTGAACTATTTGAAAAAATGCCTAAAAGAAAAGTGGTCTCATGGAATGCCATGACAAGCAAATGGAATTGGTAGTTGCTCCTAGTTATTAGTTATGCAACATGAAGTAACTGCATAATTGCTTATAGGTTGAATTTGTAAAAACTATATTGTAATTGAAATTTTTTCATCTATAAACATCTAGTTATTAGTTATGCAATGTGAAGTAATGCTTTGAGTTTGAAAGATGTGCAATGTAGATGATTATGATGATGTTTTGTCACCTTAACTATCATGTCACCTTAAGAGGTTAGCTTGTCACCTAAACATTGGTTATATGTACATGGTGTAATTTATTATTGAATTTAATTTATTCTTCTTCATTTTCTTATTTTGGTTGAAATTAATTTTTCTTATTTAGAATATAATTTCTTATATGTCCTATATGTTTTCTAGATGCTATACTTTTCTTCTATGATCGAGATGATAGCTTTAGTTTGTAATATAGCCTCTAGCCTCCACATGTATTGAATATGCTTGTGTGAAGGAAACAATAATGAACATCTATGATTTAATAATACATATAAATATCTTAACATTAGGTGAAATAAGCCTCCTCATTACAAATAAAGAAATGATCTCTTAGGTTTGACTGAAACTAAAAATTAAAACTAAGAGACAACAAAATTAGAAAATTCTTCAATCTTTTCAATAAAATGATATCTAAAATACTACATTCATAATATACCCCTATATTCCCACCTAAAATACATAAAAAATCCAATACCACAATTCAATACCACAACTTACTATATCATACACGGTATTATGAACAAATAATTGATAACAATTCATAATATACTCATATATTCCAACCTAAAATACATAAAAAATCCAATCATACATAGTATTATCAACAAATAATTGAGACCACAATTCGAGGACAAGATGAAATCTTCTTGCCCATTAACTACTTCAAATAGATATTATAATCTAACATAAGTCGATCCTCATATATGTTTCTATAAATGCCTATGATGACAATATCAAATCTCAGTCTTGGTTTCTCTTTTATAATAAGAGAAGTAACAAGCTTCATACCATTACAAAAATATGGCATCATTTCAAAATTCATGGCTCTTCATAAAAAATAAAATAAATATTAGTTTTTATTAAAACATGAAATAGAGAAAGTAGATAACTAATGAAGTCCACAACACTCATGAAACCATAGTGTGTTAACCTCTGTAAGGCACCTATGATCATTGAAGATATTTTCAAGCTCCTTTCTCCATATTAGTGTACCTGAATGTTCAGTTCTTCCATTGTGACACCCCCAAGGCCTATTGTTTGAGAGGACCCAAATACTTATGCTCCCACTTGTACACTATATAATCATGTGGCCATTTGTATTCTTGAATTTTTAATATATTTGCAAGGTGAATCTTCCATCATCTATCTAGTAATGCCCTGCCATCCATGATAAACTTAGAATATCTAGCATCCAATTCTATTACTCCATCCATGATTAATTCAAACGTATCAAGACTCAACTAACCATCCTTTTGTATGTGAGTGATGCAATGTGAAACAATCTAGCCAAATTCACTCTTCAATTCATTGAGGTCCTTCAATTGGTCATCATCTTTCAATATTTTTGGTACAAACCATTGCTTCAAAGTATGAAATGAATCTATTCTTGTTTTGATCTTTTGTTCCTCTCCTTTTATACATTGGAATTCATCTATAACTATATTGGCCATCTGCTTTGTAGGTTTTAGTATTGTAGGAACCTCAGTACTCATCTATAAGATTATGCACAAGGTTACCAATGTGTGGTGTATGGGCTACTAGTGCTTAAAAATGGGATCCAATATGGGTACATGTGTTTTCATCTAATCAAATTCCTATTTTAGTGAGCTATAGCAATCATATAGACTTTCCAACTTATCCACACTTAGCTTTATCCTATGCTCAAGGACCTTCTCTAAAACATTACAGATTTGATTTTTCACTCCTTCCTTACCCTCATTGTTGGCTTTCTTCAAATCTTCGATCTCTTGTCTAAGAATGCTCACTTGTTCAGTAGAAGCACTTTCTATATCAACTAGTGGAGTAGGAGGAGGAAAATATAACATTATTTCCTTGTTTTATGAGGGGCCCACTCATTTAAATTGTTCCTTCAACTTCACATTTTCCATGAACAATTAAATTGAATCCATCATTTAAAAAATTTGTTCATTTTCATACTCTCCCAATCTAGCTTCCATCTCCTCAATTGTAGCTCGGGTGAACATAGTTGAATGTATTGTCTTGGTTGCAGCTTCTAGTGGAGATCTATCCTTTAATGTTTTCACCATAGTTGTCCCTTTCATTTCCTTCACTACATCTAGTAACCTTGGTTTTTGTGAACTCTTTTGTTTGGCCCAAAATTCCAAGGTTTAAATCTTAGGGTTATACCCCATGCCACTTACCCCTTCATCTAAGTCAAAATCTGCAATTAGCATTGGGTCTTCCTATGTTCTCACTTGATCAAGTAAGAAAATTTTCTTTAATTGCATACCAGGGACAATTTATTTAAGTATATTACTTTTCAAAATCATCTCTTTAGCCTCTTGTGGGCTAACATCCATATTATCAATCCTTAATCCATTAAAATTTTGGGCTACTATATGGCCATGTTTAGATTCCTCAACTCCTATCTTATTTATTTCAACCCTCACTTCAAACTCTCTCATTTTCATCTTAATCCAAAAGTATTTAAATTCAAGTTTTTTGATAAAATCATCATCTTACAAGAACCTGAGAGCTGCAATTACCCTCTCATCCTTGTTCATTTATCTTTCTCCTTTTACCTAAATATTGGCTCTAGCTTTAGGCCTATGATCTTCAATTTCAAGCATAGGTTTGGTCCACTTCAACATCATCCTTGAAATGTCTTAACACATTAGTTTCTTCTTTTGTATCTCCAACTTCCTCACTTATTTTGTAGAAAAAAAGTAGGTATATCTCTTGTGTCCTTTTTTTTTTACAAGGTGGTTGTTCAAGAGGTGATCCTGGAGAAGCATGACATACTGAAATAGTATCCATAGTTTTTTTTGTAATTATAATAGCACTCAGCCTTTTAGGAGAAAATTTAGCAAGTCTCCCCATCCCTGTCTCTGTTGTAGACTTATATAATTCATGAAACTTATCAATCATCATTTCAACCCTCTTGAGAGGATCTGCTTCCTATATGAAATACCCCAAGAAATCACTATGATTCATCTTTCTTTCTTACTCAATCCCTTTCATAATTTCCCATTTTCTCCTCCTCTCATATACCTCTTCATGAGTGAAAGAATTTTTTATTACATCTTCTTCATAATCAATTTGATGAGTAGCCATAGCCTTGGTAAGGATGGTGTGTCTTACAAAATTCATGTGACCCTCAAGGTCAAAAGCTCTTTCCTTTCCAGACTCTAAAGAGTGCCTTATTTTTAGATAATTTTGCAACTGTTCAATTGTATCAAATCTCGATGATAGTTCTCCACATGTTGTCAAATTGGGTAGAAATGTATCCTTCCTTTATTTATGCATGACATCCTTTTCCATCCATAGAATCTACCACATGAACTCTAAAAAGGCTAATTGAAGGGGGCAAACTTTGGCAGTATATGTGTGGCCTGTGGGAATCCACAAATACTGATTATTGTGATATTTGCTAGAAAAAACCAACTAGAAAAAATCAACGAAGTGATGAGTATGGCCTTGCTCGGGTTTCAAAGCCAAAGGTCTTAACAGTTGTAGCACAAGTGTGTGTAGTCTTGGTAGTGGGTGGCCAAGAACTCTCATAATTCTATACATAAACTCATCATGGAATATCACATAATTTGAATTCTTACATCTGTTGTCCCATATATAACACCATTTTTGTATTGGAAACAAATTCCCCTATAGGTCAATCTTACCCAAACATATCCTTTTCCTCCATCTTTATTCTAGTATAATATCAGGTGTCACATCAAAGAATATTGCATGAATGTTATGGGGACTCTATTAACCTTGACTTGAGAAATCCTTCATGCAATGCTTTCTCAAGATATGAGGCAAAATCATATTCATTGTTTTTCTTAGGGTTTTGGACCCTCATAGCCATCATCATTAAACAAACCAACATTCACTCTTGTGCATCTATCCCAAGTACTTGATAAAGAGAAAAGTAGGTTTTCTTGAAATAGAGTTGGAAATATGTGATAGCAAATGGTTTAGTAGTAGAAGGGAATATAGGAATCACCCTATTGTTCACACTCCTTTTCATGTAAATGGGGAGTTCATCACTTCTATAGGTTCTCCTCAATCTAGTATATTCTTCTTCACTTCTTTGCAAATAAATTTTAGTCAGTGATTGTTTGTTTAGGTGAAAACATTCAATGATGGCCAGTTTAGTCAATATGTAACTAATGGTGAACCATTTGGCAATCTCACTAACCTAGTAGCAAGATGATAACTCTAACCCAATACTCTAATGAACTCTACATCTATAAAAATATTTGGGATAATTAACTTGGCCAAATATAATACCCATGGATTTGACACCAGAATCTTGTCCTCCCTTTTGTCATAAAAGTACTAGAATAGTTCCTGCCTGGAGATAGGGATAAGGGCATCTCTAAAACCATGAGCCACATCATTAAATTTTTTTTAAAATCCTCTATCATTTGATTTAGGGAGTATATCCAAGATAGACTATTGTAAGGACCTCTTTTAAACCTTAGATTCTTCCTTTTTCCTTTCAGTTTCTTTCTTCTTAGGTGTCATGATGTTTAACTATCTTACTTCTCCTATACTTCTAAAATGCAAAATTTCAAACAATATTGTACTCGTAAAAAATAATTCACAATGAGTTTTGTGCACTTACCCAGGTTATGATGGTTGCATAGCTTAACCTCCTCAAACTCCTAGCTCCTCGCATGATAATTTTTCCAAATGAGTACAAAGAGAATATTGAATTCTTGGTTGAATGTATTTTGAGCTTAGTCATGTCAACATTAATATAAACCTTATGCCAAATATTTTGTTCATACTTCAATTTTGAACATGCATCATTGATTTTACAATATTGAAGGGTTGATGTGATTCATGCATTTAATATTGCTTTATCGCCGCCACTTTCTATAACTTCCATAGGATAAAGGGGTATTCATCGCTATACCATATGCTTCTTTACATTTCACTATGGAGTAGCGGGATCCTTACCTCTATACCACAAGATTGAATTGTTTAACTTGTGGTACTATGGTTTAGATTAATGGTCACATATAGCTTACCACCATACCACATGTTCCATCACATCCTTCCATGGTATAGCAATCCATACCACCCTACCACATGCCTTTATAATCTTCCTTGTGGGATGGCGGGTTACCCCATTATACCACACCCTTCATTTTTCCTTCTTGCAATATGGAATTTTATGATGCATTTAAATTATCTCATACCATCCAATCGTTTCCTCATCATAATATGTCCACAATATGGTGGTAAATATATTCATGTTGTTTGTTATGCATTTCTAGCCTGCCAAGTGTTTAGCTTACTGTTGAGGGATCATGGTAACAAAATAATAAGGGATTTGGAATGTTTTTTGGTAGAAATATTTTTCCTTAAGTATATGTGATGAATTTTTGGCTTTGTATAGTTTTTTCAATGTCAGACAGACCTAAAAAATTATATGTCTTTTTACAGTGGGGAGGCTCAATCAGAAATAAAAAGGAATATAATGGTTAAGGCTCAAGCTATGGATCTCAAGGTTAATTGTGATGATGGAACTATAAATTTTTTTAAGGTTATAACATACCTCATGATGAACTAGACTATGTTTTTCCTTCATCCTGCTTGTGTTATGTTCAGTTTATGGGTTCTTTTCTTATGAATATATCCCTAAGGAAAAATTTCTAATACATATAATTGTAAACATCTTCTTGGTTTTTTACTGCAAATTCTTTTTAATTTGTAAATTGAATTCTATTTTATGTTTCCATTTGCAATTATTAGTGGATTGGAAAGTTAATAGTTATCAACTTATCAACTCAATAAAATTTTACTAATTCAAGTTGTTGATTTATACATTATTGTTTATTTGGACTTCACGAAATGAAGACAAGGACTATAATGCACAAATTATATGATAGTGATCATAATGTTGAAATTCCAATGACAGAATATGAGTGTGTGCATAGTGAAAAAGTGGCCAAGAATAATGAATATTTATTGATTTTT
The DNA here is from genome assembly GCA_007258455.2 of Sequoia sempervirens. Lineage (NCBI taxonomy): Eukaryota > Viridiplantae > Streptophyta > Pinopsida > Cupressales > Cupressaceae > Sequoia > Sequoia sempervirens. Next base: position 708,943,929 of record VDFB02271358.1, on the reverse strand, counting down.
TGTTTGACAAGTGGGCAAGTTGTAAATCCACTAAGTGGTATATTATTTTTTTAATAGTGTTTAATGAAATTTTATAGGCAAGATTTTTATGTATATAAGACATAATATGATATATTTTTTATACAGAAAACAAAAATAATGCAAAGAAAATGTGGAGAAAAAACAAAAGGAAAGAAAAGATACAGTGTCACCATATCATAGAAGTTGATTCTTTTATGATTCAACAAATTTTGTTGGTGAAAACAATAGTTGTGATGATGAGCAGCCTAGTATAACACATGGTGATGTGCAGTCTAATATAGCACATAGTGATGTGTAGCTTGATATAGCACATGGTGATGTGTAGCCTGATATAGCACATGGTGATGTGCAACTTGTATAGCACATGGTGATGTGCAATGTTGTGATGATTTCTTATAACTAAGTCTAAGAGAGATTATTGAAAAACATCAAGCAAAAGGAATAATAGGTTTGCAAATGTGTTATTCAACATTAAAGGATCTGCTTGATGTGAAATGTGTGAAGACCAAAACCAATCTACCTACTTATTCCACAACTAATGTGGCTAGGGATCATGAAGCTATCGTTAATAAAAGTCACGAAGAGAGACTACTTACATCTTTTGTGCCTCAAAGTACACTTGTTGCATCTAGAAATTTTTATAGAACTAGTGGATCAGCCAAAAATATTGGTAGTGGTAATTTAATAGAAGATGTGGATGCTTTTGTCTAAAGACAAAGATTGAGTCAAGATTTGTATAGATCTATAGAGAAGAATGAAAAATAAAGAAAATTAGAAGGCAATAATTCATTCTTTCTTGAGGTAGCAAGAGATGGTGAGTGCCAAATGCTACAAAGTGGTCCACCATGTTGGTGTAAGATGTAGGGAACATTTGGATATTTGCAAATCAAGTTTTGCAAAGCAAGATCCATGAGTTGTAGAAAATGTTATAGAAAAAATGGAAAATGCTTTTGAGACTATTGGTGGATAAATCTCTACAAAATATTACAAGAAAAGGATGATAAGTTTGATGAACAATTATAGATACAGTTGTAGAAAAACAATCATGGAGGTAAAAGAGAGATTAGACTCCACTCTATCTCCCAAAGAGTGGGAGGCATTGAGAGAGTATGCATTTTGAAGAATATTTGGCAAAGAGCAATAGAGGCAAGAGAGCAAGAGATATTGTGAGGGCTAGATACACATTTGGCTAAGATGGGTTGCATGCCAAAATGGAAAAATTTATAGTAAGTGTATGGATTTTTAGTTCAATTTACATTGTGTTATTTATTTTGATAATTTTATTGAGCTATATATTGAAATTGGCATTGTATTTTAGGTGGAAAATAGTAATAGAGAAACAAGTGCAGGAGATATTGTCAATTATATGGCAACACTAGATGCTAGTAGATCTAATACTAGGATGAAGTGGAAATCTAATTCATCAACAGAGATTCCAAAGCCATATGTTCAATTCCTAGTAGGAGCCTTTGTAGATAATGTCAACTCAAATGAACTAGGGTTCCAAAAGGTAATGAGTTGCATATTCAATCTCACTCAGCAAGTTACATAGTTGGTTGAATCTATTAACCCTATAGGTTCTACATGGAATGAGGATAAATCCATGGATTCATATGAGGTAAGAGGATCTATTGATCTCATTTCTTGTTATAAATTCTATATATAAATTTTTGGACAAATTTATAGCTTGCATTCTTTACTTGACTATTGAATGCTTTGTATATTTTTTTGCACAATGGTTAAGCCACGTGTAGATCAATTTTATCAAAGAAATAAGAAATAAAAAATTCCCTCATGGTGTCAACAGAGCTATCGATATTGATAGTGATGAAATAGACAAGAATGTGCTGCAAAATCATCTTAGTTGTCCTAAAGTTGAGGTAATTAATATAATAGTTGTTAGTCATCTTTCCCAATGTTTTTTCATTCTTCATGCTTAAAATGTTCTTTTGGACAAAAAATTATAGCTTTTGCATTCTTTAAGTTTTAATTTAATCTATCCCAATACTTTTTTATTCTTCTTTTAGACCAAAATTTATATCTTTTGCATTGTTTAAGTTGTAAGTTAATCTGTCCCAATGTTTTGCCATTCTTCTTTTGGACACAAATTTATATGTTTTCCATTACTTAAGTTGTAAGTTAATTTGTCCCAATTTTTTGTCATTCTTCATGCTTAAAGTCTTCTCTTGGACAAAAATTTATAGCTTTTGCATTCTTTACTTATATTAATTTTTGCATGATGATTAAACCACGTGATGTAGAGCAATTATATGAAAGTAGGACAAAAAGAAAAAGGCCCTGTCAATAGAACTCACTACAAAGCTATACAACTTCATGTCTACAATCGCATTTATAGTGATTATGATGATGAAATCGATGAGCATGCACATGATATTCATAGTGGCAGTCATGATGAACTTGAGGTGAGTGTTATGAAACCACATGCAAGTACTATTCAAGTACTCTTCAAGTAAGTAATGTTTGTTTTATTATGTAAATAAGGGTAAGCATTACCTATTTGATAGAAGTTTGTTAGAATAGTAGTGAAGTGTAATTAGATAGTATACATAGATTATAGAAATAAGGTAAACATATAACTTACATATGGAAGCTTAGAGCTTAGTTGTAATAGTGTTTTAGAAAAGCACATACAAAAATTGATTTGTTCCAAGACATAAGACATTACATAAAGCTATCAAAAACAATATAATGTGTTTTTTATATCTCAATATAATGTGTTTTTTTTTTGTAGACATTTATTGATAAACTCTGAGAAGGGGATAAAGTTGAGGTGTTAGACTTGTTTGATGGTGTTGTTGTGGGCATTGAGCAAATTCACTCACTATCTATTATACATGGACTCAAATTGAAAGGAACAAGAGATACAAATGTAAGTATTTTATAGGTCACAAGTAACATAACCCTTTCTTATCCAAAAAATAGAAAGAATGGACCTTCACACAGTGGCCACTAAAATATTTGAAAAAAATGACAAAGTGTTAGCCTTTAGTGTAGAAAAAAAAAAGAAGGGTTAGCGGTAGCAGATTGTGGAGAGTGATGTTGCAGATAAAGAATGTACTGAGCCTAAATAATTTGAACCCAAACAAAAACTAGAGAATTTTATTTGGGTATAAGTTCTATGAGTAGAATAGAGAATGTTCTATCTTACAACACATGTATTGTAAAACCCCTTGATTATGTTTTTTCTCTTTTTGATTGGGTTCTGCTCATTCAATCTAGTGCATTATAGAAGAGGGGATATGTTGTTGTGTAAGTAGCAGATGTAGAAGAAAAGGTGCAAAAAAAAAGTAAATATAGAGAAAATAAAAATGTGCAGAGTAGAGGAAAAGTTGCAAAGAGTGCAACATAGATGTATGTATAGTTACAAATAAGTTTCAACATAGAATTGTCATCAAAATTGTAATATCTTACATAAAAAAAAGTATTGTAACTCAGTTTTCTTAGTCACAACACTAAGAAATACACTTTCTAATAGTACATTTTTCAAAGCAAAGACATATTTTTTTCTTGTATCTACTGTAAGAACATGTTTTCTCAATAAAATTTTTGTATTTTTCCTTCTTAATAGTCGTTTCATTATGTGAAAATGAATGATTGATTATTTTTTTGTTTGTTTTTATATATTTAAACCTCAATTAAAGAATTGTCTCATTTCCAACACTTATAGGTAGAAATCAATGAACATAAATAATTAAATAAACTACTAATTGACTAAATATAATACCAATTGGTAGAAATTTATGAACAAAAACAATTGAATAAACTAACAAATTGATCAAAATGATGATTAAAATTAATGACTAAATACACTACCAATGGAAAAAAATAGTGAATAAAAATAACTAAATAAGTGACTAGTTAACAACAATCAATGACTAAATATATCAATGAATAAAAATGACTAAATAAGTGACTAGTATAAAACAATCAATGATTGAAATGATGACTAAACACACTACCAAATCAATCATATTAATGACCAATCAATCAATCAAATGACTAAATCAACTGTCAAATCGATCAATCAAATGACTAAATCAATGACCACATCAATAAATTAGATAACTGAATTAATGACCAAATCGATCAATCAATTGACTAAAAATGGTTTAGTCATGAATTTGGTCACATTGTAAATGACTGGCAATAAACTACTATTGGTCATGCAACCATGTTCAGTCATTTATAAACTTTTTTTAATAGTTTTTTCGATTGTTTAATGTTGTTTTTGTACTAGTGTATGCCACCTTGGGAATGTGGGTCCCACCTAAGTTTTGAGACTCCAATCCGGACTTCACATTATACTAAACCTTTCTTGAAAAATGGGACTCATATGCCCCAACTATCATATGAGTCCTGCTTAGCTTAGACCTAAATTAAATTCAAATTCTTGGTGGAATTTTATTCTCCTAGATCGGATGTTGGCTTGTAGTGTTGTAATTTTGGGAAATTTGGCATAAACAAGTATAAATACAAGGCGTTTTCACTCATTTTCTCCTAAACCCTTAAGTATTCATGTATTATAGAAAATTGGTGATTACATGAGTCTACAAGAGCATTCAATAGAATTGAAGAGTTGATTATCAAGCATTTTGGATAATTATTCAAGTATCAAACATCATGTTGAATTCAACATGCATCATGTTTATTTTTGAGCTAACATTTTTTATGTAGGGTTTTATGATTCTAGCAAGGATTCAATTCAAGATCTTCAACATTCAAGCAAGAGTCAAGATCCACATTCATGCTAGAAATTTCATACATGTAACTTGTAGCATCTTATTCAAGGATTTGTTGAGTTGCAACATTGTATATTTATTCATTCATCATTCCTCCTATCTATTTCATTCCATTTCAAGGTTTGATTACCAAAACAGGGTTTGACCAAGGCAAACCTCTTTCCACTAACAAAATAACATTTTTCCCTCTTGTTAGTGTGTGATTTGCAAATCTAGGTTAAAGATACATTGAAAAGCAAGATTGGAAAGAAGTTGTCAACTTCACAAAGTTGTCAAAGTCATCACTTTGTTTAGAAGATCACTAAAAGACACCTATAGAGCATAATTTTGCATTTCAGATCCAAAAATCAAGATTGAAAGAAAGAACAAAGATAGAAGAGCATATTAAAATCTTGACCCTTTAAAAAAGCTAATCAAGATTGATACACCATTTCTAGCATATGAGTCCCAACATAATGAATTTTTCATATTTTTGGAGTTCCAAACTTGTCACTACCAAATTTTTGTTCCTGCCCAGAAACCATACTTTGGGACTAAATCATCCATCCTAGCGTATGAGCCCCTATGTGCATTAAATTCAACATTTTCAGCACTTCAAACCTTGTTTTGAGATCCTACAAGTTTCTAGGTGCACCTATGTACTTTTCCAATTTATTGCTCTAATTTGCATTCAATTGTAGGTCATTTACTTAAGCCTTGCACATCATTAGGTTTTTTCATTAGATCTTGCATGTTATTAGGCTTTCCAAGCCCTAGATTGGTGGTGAATCCATTTTTAGTATATAAACATACCCCATGACACCTTATTGCAAATATCTTTCCCTCATTCTATCCTTGGATTGAGATCTCTAAGGTATCCTTGAGTGAAACTTGAGTGAAATGGGACCCCTCCTTGTGCATGTGCTCCATCTTCCAAAAAAGGTGGAGCACCCTATTTCCATTGTTTCATTTTGGTGAACCTACATTTAGAACACCCTTATTTCTGATTTTGATTGCATCACAATCCTCGATTTAGCTTGCGTTAACTTTGCATTAGGCCTTGCATTAGTTAATTTGCATCTAGGGTTTCTAAACCTTGCATTAGTGAAAGTGCATATAAGTTTCATTTTTGCCTCTTACATCATTGAATTTCATCTGAAATCTACATTTGCACTTAGTCTAGACATCATCCAAAACAAAAAAAAATAGCATTCACACAAAATTTGTTGAAAATGATGGAAAAACCTAGTTTGGGACTCATACGCCCCTCTAGGTGATTTATTTCAAGTACATATGGTTTTTCCTTATTTCTGGGTATTTTGTGGTGACTATTATTTAGCATTTAAATCCCTGAAAAAACCTTCATTGGGACTCATATGCTCCTCTGGGTAATTTAGTCTCATTTCATATTTTAAACTACATTTTAAAGCATTAAAAACTTTGTTTATGTTCTTTTGTTTGTTGTTATTACATTTTTGTTTCAGTTTATAGATTTTTTGTTTCCTTCATTTCATTGCATCTAGCTTAATTTCATTTGAATTGAAATTAAAGGATATCATTAATATTCTCCTAGTAGCATCTTGCATTTCCTTGATTGTCCCTTGTATGATCTTTTCTACTTGGCATCCTATTGCTAATACTATAGTGAGATGTAGTTCAAGACTCATGTCATCCCACAATAGCACAACCATCATGGATCTTGGGTTATGTAGCTCTTTCACTCCTAATGTTAGCATTAGTTCACTAGGTATGGACCATACCTTTGTGATGAGGTGAAAAATGGGGTATGGTTGTGTAAGCACATAATTTGCAACACAATTTAAACCTCAAGACACATTATCATGGATTATTTTAAATAAAGAAAACTAAATACTGCTATGAAATATTGAATCATGTTAAAAAATGCCAAAAAAGTAATAAAATAACTAAGAGATTAATTGAAAGCATATGAAGCATGTTCAAACCTATTCCATAGTAGATTGGTCCTAATTTGATGTGGAAAGTAGCCCTTTCTCAACCCTTGATAAGCTAAATGATGAGAATTCCTTGAAAATGCTATGAATTCTAATGACAATAATGAACTTGTGCATAAGATTGTGGATCCCAAATCAGTAGAGAGATGTTATATTTATAGGAAAGAATGATGGAGAAATGAGAAGAATGGAAGAATTTAGGACAAAAGAAAAACCAATGGAAAGATGTCACTTGTCAACATGTCAATGGAGGAAGGAATGAGCACATTTTGGTCATTGTGCCCATAAATGATATTAGGTGGAAATTTGAAATTTTGAAAGTTGGCTTGTTGACAAAGAAGAAAGTGTCTTAAATGCCAAATTGGAGACATGAAAGAGACAATGTAAGAGGAGTTAATGCCGTGTTGGAGGACAAGTCCCTTTTGGGGGGAGATTTCAAATTTGAAGCATATTCCATAATGATGCCATTTTGAATGAAAATAGAATAAATAATAAATCAAATAATTGATTTATTGTGCAAGTTGCAAAATCTAGAGGATTTGAGGATTAGATTTAGAATTAATTAGGATTTATTTAAATTTATATAGAGATTAGTTGACATGACATTTGATTTAGATTTTAGGATTTAAATAAACTAAAATGAGAGGAATAATGAACATTAGTATTTTAATTAAATAAAGTTTGATTTATTCAATTAAATGAAGAACATTAGGATTAAATAAAGTTGATTTATTTAATCAAAGAAAGATCATTAGAACTTGAATAAATAAAATTGATTTATTTAATCAAAGAAGAATTGTTATGAATTAATTAAATAATGATTATTTAATTAATTGGATAGTAAATGATGAAGGAGGAAATGGAGTTAGTGAATTAATACTAATTGTATGATATTAGTCAGGCTAATTTACATGTCTACATTTTGCCCCTCTTTGAAGCAATCTACTTGTTGTATTAGTTCAAAGAATAAACTTATCGAAATAAAAATTCAAAAAAATTATGATTTTTTTTGGATGCCCCAATGCTGCCCCAATGAAAGAATTATGTTGGTATACTGCCCCCTCAAGAGATCAAGCAAAAAGTTTGATTTGAGGGTCAATCTTGCAAAAAAGAGGTTCAAGATAGACGTATGGATGCTTATGACAATGGTGAAAATGAGATGGTTTTAAGGTGCTTAGAATAACTAGTCTATATCATCCTAAACAACTAAAATGATGATGCAATGCATTTGAGATTGATGATGTGATGATGCCTAGATGATTATGCAATGGATGTTTTCTTTAAATGTATGGTTTATGAGATGCTTAGAATAACAGATCTATATTATACAATGATGAAAATGTAATGCATGCGAATGATATGCAGCATGTTGATGGTTTGTGTATGTAGGATGGATGCATTGGTGATGATGATTAATAGTCATGGTACCATGTTAGCGTAGAGAGAATAAAGAATAAATAAGTTGATGAAAAGAGGATCCAACAAGTCCATGATCTGTAAGACTTTATTAGAGATGATGATGAGAGAATGGATAATTTGCTTATTAGGAATTGGGACTTTAAAAGGGATATTTACCTTATGTTTGATAACACACATAGGCACAATGCATCAAGGTATAAAGAACCAGGGTGGCATTGCACCTAGTGTGATGGACTTTGACTCGACAATTAGATAGGAGTACTCGCATTCACATTTGAAATACAAAACCTCATTTAAAATGTAGTTTAGATATTTCAAATATCTTAGACCAAAACATAGAAAGGAAAGTCTTCCTATGTGGTCAACATGACACTTAAAACATCTTCCTTAAACCCAAACAAAGTATGCATGACCAAGGTTATATTACTAGAACATCCAACAAGCACAACAGATAAAAGATAATGATCCTTGCCCCATTCCTTTCTCTCTAAATCATTTTGAGTATACATCATCACAAGGTCATTTGAATGGGTGCAATAAGATAAGTTAAAAGACAAAGATCAAGAAAACATACAAGCTAATATTCTGCATACTGCTATCCAAGACTAAACTACGGTGATGCCTGATGTTGATGTCCCTTGTAGGAAGGATGCATCCTAGGACATGATGTTATCAGATGATTTTGAGATTGTTTGGATGATATGCTATTGATACCAAGAGTTGACCAACTTGTTTACCTATTGACCTAGGATTCAGACATTGATGTTTTGAGTTTTCACTTTTGATTTGCTAGACTTGTTTTTTATTGTGTTACCAAACGTTGAGGATGACGATTGATTTATTATGAGTGGATGTTTATTGCAAGTGAATGCGAGATAGGATAGATAAATTTTTTTAAATATTTGGATGTTTTCAATGTTTTGAAATGTTTTGAGGCTATTTTTGGTATTTTCAAGATGTTTTGCAAATGTTTTGATTTTCAAATTTTCTAATGTTTTTGTGTTTTATGAGATTTTATGAATGTTTTTGGATTTTATGTTTTTTGAATGTTTTTGTGTTTTTATGTCATAGGGGCTGATCAAAGATTAGCCTTTCCTACATTTAAGCTCAAAGAAAACATAGTTGGGATACCATGTTTTTAAAGTTTTATGTTTTTATGAATGTTTTTGGATTTTTATATGCTTTGAATGTTCTTGTATTTTCTTGGCTATTTGAACTTTTTTGTATTTTTCACATGATTTTGATGATTTGGATATGTTTGATGATATCAATGATCTATTTTTGGATTTTGTTGAAAACCAAGCTAAAGTTGATTGATCAAATCGATGGATTAATGATAACATTGTTGAGGATACACAACAATGCAAGGATAGTGTTAAGAACACAAGGATTGGAAAGGATATCCCAAGATGATGAGAGATTGATGATGATAACATTATCAAGGATACACAACAATGCAAGGATAGTGTTAAGAAACAAAAGTATTGGGAAAGATATCCCAAGATGATGGATTCATTGGATTTGATTTATTAGGATTTTGAAGATTGATTTTGGAACAAAATTTTTTTGAATGATATGATGTGACATTGAAGCATGTGTTAGATGCAACTAATATTGATTGTTTGGATTGATGTTTGATTAAAGATAAAACTTGATAAGGAACATCTTCTTGTCAAAATGTGCCATGGGCTAGTGATTTCGATTTTGGATCACAAATGCTTTGACTAATTTGATTTTACATTTTTCCATTGTTTGGATCACCACATAAGTTGGAAGATATAGATTGAGATTTATTCTCGAAGCAAGATGCAAATATCTACCTCTAGTGTCTAGCAATGTGTAGAATGCCATGGATGGATGCTTGTATGGATGGATGTATATGGATTATCTTGTGATAAGACAAGGTGTTCAAATAGAGGATGCAAATTTGGATAGTGATTCATGGCTCAGATAACATTGGGATAGCATAGGATTAATGAAAATGACTCATGTCAGGATGTTTACCATAAGAAAGTGTAAAGTGTGCACCAAAAATTTTCAAGATCAAGATAACTTGGACTATGGAAGTAGAATGGATTGGATAAATGGTTCATGGATGAATGGATTTGTTATGGATGAGATGGATGGAATAATAGATTTTATTATGCATGAGATAAGATGCTTCCACCTGAAGTGGTACTTTTAGATGCTCAATTCTACACATGATGCATGTTTTCCAAGTTTTCATCATGGTACATGTCCAAAGCACCACCAAAGTGGTTTTCACTAGACGATGATTTTTCTCTTTATTGTTTTCAATCCTTTTTTTGATTTTTTTTATTTCTCTGTGAAATATTTAAGCTCATGCAAAGTTCCACCTAGTGACTTAAATGTAGATGCTTTTGTCATAATTTTTCATTGATAGCCTACTTCAAGAAGTTTCTTGGATAAGACATGTGCACTTGAATGTAACTTTTGAGATTCCTGATTTGCTTTGCTGATACCGAAGTTAACTTTTTCTTTGGGCACACATCACGATAGAGTGCCTTCTAAATCCTTATGATGAAGGGTGGTTGCCAATGCATGGTCAATGTGATAATTGGATATCATGCATGGAGGTGTGGATGAAATGTGTTTAGGAATAAAAGATGGACTGGTTGATAGTTTGGAACCTTTCACTCTCCAAACTTGGGAAGATGGGAAATGATGGGTGGATACAAAAGTGTGTGTGGAATTAGGACCAACTACTTGATATACTTTGTATGTTTCTTGAGAAGCCCTCTTTTTCCTTTTTGAACATCTTTGATCAATACTTTTCCCTTTTTTATTTTTCCCCATAGTTTCTTTGATTAATGGAGTTTGATAGGGATAATTTTTCTTTGTACTGTTCGGTATCCATGTGTATTTGATTTTTCTATTATGCTCCTTAGCTTATTTTTGGTTTGATAATGTTCTTTGTGATTTTATTCAAATATTTCTTTTGATGTTGGTCCCAATTTGTGGATGGGGTGATGGGTGGATGAAGATTCATGACGTGGGTGGTTGTTGTATTGGCATCAGTTTCATCATAAGGATTCATCGTGCTCTATGTTGATGCTTGCACTAGATAAAGTTTTCCCCAGTATTATAGAGGTATCACTGATATTCATAGATCCCTTAATTTTTGAATAACCAAGACCTTGATGCTTAGGATTTCCAATAAACTGCACTAGTTCTAGGATACCCTATTCATGTAGGCCTAATCCTCTACCTTGATAATTCATCTATTGAAACATTTTATTTGCAATAGGATATGATTTACCTTGTACACAATGTGTTAATCCTTCTTTTTTCTATCGTAGATCTTAAAAGGTGGTAGCTTCTTCATTGATAAGATAGCTTTCCCTAAAAAAAGTAAGTGATCCCAATTTATAAGTGATAGGACTGTCCATAAGTGGGATAACTTCCTAATTGATATCTTTGGCTTGATCTTCTAAAGTATCAGATTTTAATGCTTCTCCTAGAGGTGTTGATGATTCATTGTCCACATAAAATTATTCCTCATGATTCAATTTTGATATGCCTTCATAGGATGTTTTTGATTCACAACTTCTGTAGAAGCCTTCTTCATGACCTATTTCTGATATGTCTCTATATTTTTCTATATCTTGATCCTGTGTATAAATGTTAAGAGTAGGAGAATCTTGTTCCTTGGTAATGATATCAAGAGTATGAGACTCTTTTTTTGAATGAAAACCATCTACATGTCCATCCAAAGAAAGCATCTCATGGGTAGATGGAGGAGTATGTGCTATATGGATATGATCATCATTTGCAAAATCTTGTATATATAGGAGAATTTCCATTAGATCATTGTAGTATCTTGGAGATACGAATTCTTGATCTTGATTAATTTTGGAATTGCTTTTGACATGCTTTGGATCAGGTTCTTGACATGGGTCATTTTCAAAGGATAAATTTCTTATAAAGGGGTTTTGGATATCTTCATTAGGCATGGGAAGCAGCTCAATATCTTCTTGATCTTTGAGTGGACTTGGATCAAATGTTGGGTTGAATATTCCTTCAATATCTACAACCATGAGGTCGAAGGATGTCAATATTTCTTGGAAATGACCATTGCTAGACTTTGGTGAAATATGTCAATCATGCTTTGGGGTAAAATCTTGAGATATTGATGTAGAGACATTTTCAACATGATTATTGGTCGATGGATCATGGATTATGTCAATAGGATCAAATAATTCTAACACTCCTTGAAATAGATCATTGTCAAATATTGTTGAGGATTTTTTATCATGACTAAAAAGTGACTCTTGCTGTATGTCAATTTTATCATTGAGTGAGGTGGAAACATCTTCAAGGTGCTCATTCATGGATAGATCTTGATCATGGTTTTCAACAATTGTGGTGGAGATATTGTCAATGTTTTCAACCATTGGATCAAATGATGTTAACATTTCTTGAATTGGATCATTGTTGGGTATTGTTGGTGGATTTTGATTATGATTGCAAAGTGACTCTTGATACATGTTGATTTGATCATTGGATGAGGTAGAAACATCTTCAAGGTGCTCATTGATGAATAGATCTTGATCATTGTTTTCAACAATTGTGGTGGAGAGAATGCCATTGATATCACTAGTGGTTGAATCTTGATTATTGTCCTCAATAGTTTTTTTTTTTATCAATAAGTCTTGGATGATATTTTTGAGTTCAACACAATTTGATGTTTGATGAATATTTTCTCTATGATACTCACAATAAGATCCACCCCTATTCCAAGGGAATTTTAGGATAGAGTTGAAAGCACTTACCTTTGGAAGAGTGATGAGTTTTGCATCAAGTATCTTTCTTGGCACTGATTTGATTGGATCTCCAAAAGGAGTCTATTCAAGTTTGTTCTCTTGTGAGATTTGTACTTTAAATTGAACTTGTGGTGATTATTTTGGAGATGTGGTGATTGATCTTTGATATGTGTTAATTGATCTTTGAGGTGTGGTGATTGATATTTGAAATGTGGAGGTTGGGTTTGTTGTTGATGTTGTTGATATTGATATTCAACCTCTTGACAATGGAGATATTGTTCTTGATGTGGATGTGGACACAACTCAGTGCTTTGATGGCATGGTTTAATCAATAGAAGAGTGTATTGATTTTGGGGTGGAGATGTGTCTTGGCACAATGAGTCAATTATTTTGGCAAGTGAAGCAATTTGATCTCGCAAAATATGATCTTGATTTTCATCTTGACTCCCTTGATATAATTGATTTGGTTTTTGTTCAAGAAGATTTGGAATGCCTTCTTGTGGTGTTTTCATGGGAACATGGAAAAAATGATTTTGGACAATGTTCTAATTTGGGATGATGTTTAGATTTGGCATTAGAGGTTGAAATTAAACATTTTTGTGGTTGGGAATCACATTGCCTTGATTTAGGTTACTTTAATTTTGCATGGTGTTACCTTGACTTGGATCAATACATGGAGTTGTTAACATTTTATTTGGACTTTGAACAACATTTGTATGATCTGCAAAAATATCTATCCCAAAGTTTACCAAGTGTGGATTTGAAATGTTCATGTTTGGTAAACTTATACTTGGTATATTCACATTTGGTATGTATGGATTTGGTGGGATAATTTTGTTTTGTTGAAGACTCGTGTATTGATTGTTTGGTTGATATATTTTTAGGTTTTTACATTGATTTAAACCTACCATATGGAAAGGTGTTCCAAAATTTAGGTTGGAAATACTCACACGTGTTGTACCATTGAGGTTTGTAGGAGATAATGATCCCATGTATGGATTGTATAAATGTGAGTTTGGATAATCAATTGGAATTGTAAGGCTTGGATAGTTTGGTTGACTTGTATTGCTCATGATGTATGAATCAAGTTTATATTCCATGTTCTTCTTGTGTTTTGACCTTGTTACAAAAGTGAACTGCTAAGGTGTTTAGGACCAATGATGAGACCAAGGATGAAAGGGTGAGTGATATGGGTGTTGAACTTTTAGGAACTTTGGGTCAATGATAGAATTTAGGATTTGGTTTTGATTGTTTTGATTTGGATAATGAACTTCTAAACTCTAAGATGTTAGATGTGATCTTAGGATGAACTCGTTTGAAATGGTGATAATTTAACTAATTGTTTGAGGAAGGATTCATCCACACACACCTAACTAAACAAATGATTTTGATTTGGTTTAAGGATGTACCAAAGTCTAGATAATTATGTTTCCAGAGCTCTAAAGTTTTTTTTGAGATGGGATGATAAATGTTTGGGATGGATGAAGTGTTAGATTTTGATCCTAAATGAACCTAGAGAGAATTTGTTTTCAAGACCAAGATAGTGAAGAACATGCTTTTTCCTAAGAATAGTTCAAGCCAAAATATTCCAAGCACATGTGTGGGGTTGAATTTGAGTTAATCATGATTAATGACTTGCTTTTTACCACATCAACTTGTCTTGCTTAAACTTTTCAAACTGAATGTATATGTCTCATTTTTTGTTCATCCCACAAGGTCCATTATGTGGAAATCAAGAGAATCAAGGAAATAGTTCCCTAATGTTGAATTTAGTAAGATAAAATTGAGATGAAAATCCAAATACTTTGAAACCCCTGAGGATAGAATACCTAGGGAAAGCAATAACACTTGGATTTTTTTCAAAGGTATTTTCTTCCTCTAAAGGGTTTGAAATTTGATGATCATGTTGTTTTCCAATATTTTAGATCCAAGCAAAGTGTTTTGATTCCAAAATGATGGTTTGAAATTTGATGGTCATGTTGAAATTTTGTTTTCTAATGTTTTAGATCCAAGCAAAGTGTTTTGATTCCAAAATGATGCACAACTCTAGGATAGAATGAGACAATATTTGTTGAGTTCCAACTTGGATAAATCTAGTTGTGCCTATTCTTAGCATATGATTAGAAGCTTGACCACACTGGCTCCCCTCCATGACACACACTTCTTGGATCAGCCAAGCTTTATTACCCATGAAACTCCCATGGCATACTTCTCATCTCTACTAAGAACCACAAAATTGTGGGATGACTTCAGAACAATTGTTCTTCCACCAAAAATAGATAAGGATTTGGGATTCTAAACAAGAGGTTCTAGTATAGGCATTCCATTTGTGGGGTATCATCCATATAGAAAGAGACAATTGTTTCCTATCTTGTCAGAACAATCCTTGTGATACTTGAACTTTTCTCAAGTACCCACACTTATATACCAAGTGGAAGTTGCTTGGCTTTAGTATGTTCCTAGTTGGGTCATTCCCTGGGGTGATTACTTTTTCCCACTAGGAATTCCCTATAAGGGTAAACAAAAGAGATCAAGCACATCCATAGTTCAATAAATCTGTGTTTGCATGAACAAAGATAGAACACATGCAATATACCTAACTCACACTTGCAAGCTTTGTTCAATTTTAAGAACCACAATAAAAGGTGCAGGCAATCTTTTATGCAACTTAATGTCACCAAAAACAATTTTGATTCTCAAGATCATTGTGAAGCAAAAGAGAAGTGCATACACATTTTTAAATGAGATTACTTTGCAAAAAAAGATTACAAGACACAAATGCACATGTTCATTTTAACTTCAAAGTAGAAAATG
This sequence comes from Sequoia sempervirens, assembly GCA_007258455.2. NCBI lineage: Eukaryota > Viridiplantae > Streptophyta > Pinopsida > Cupressales > Cupressaceae > Sequoia > Sequoia sempervirens. The sequence goes on along the minus strand of VDFB02271358.1, from coordinate 708,928,179 downwards.
GGTTCTTTTTAAAAACCAACTTTGAAGTGTGAGATTTGTTTGTTCAATTTTTTAGAACCCAAATTGAAATTTAGTAAGTGTCTAATCTTCTTTTTAACCCTTTGTAGCAAAAACTAAATCTTTTGTAGTGTTCTTTTTTAAAACCCAAAAAGAAGTGAGATGGCCTAAAACAGAAAATGAAAGCAAAAAATGGAAGCTCTAAGAATTTAAAAATGCTTTTTCAATTTCAAGTTTGATGCTTAATTTCCTTCAACTCCAATTTACTTGCATTTTCTCAATTCCAATATCAACCTTCAAATAGTACAAAGTTATCACAAATAAGAAGTATGATATTTCAAGAAATCAATGACATAATGAATACAATTTCAAACATAATTAATGCATTCACAAGGAATCAATAATCAAATAAGCAAAAATTTGTCCTTTAGGGATTCTTGGTGCAAATGATGATATATCTATGTTATGATTGATTCCTTTAAGAATTTGGTAGGAAATATTTAACTTCAGTCCACAATAAAGCTTGCTTAGATTTCACATATCCTCAAGTCATAAAGCCACACAAAGTACTACTTTGGCAACACATCCAATGAATATTGAGTTGCATTACTTAAATCAAAGAGGAAAGACACCTAAGATTGACAGGAAAAGTAAAGACTTTAAGGGCACTCCTCCTATCTACATTTACACACCTTTAAGACATAAACCCATAAATATGATAAGACAATCAATGACAATTTCTACTTTAGTCTATTCATCCACTCTACATAGCCAAGAATTAATGATAGAAACCACAATATTAATCAGATTACTAGCAATCATAATTTGTAGTATAAATATTTGTAAAAGGTAGAACCTTGAGATTTACTTAATCCTCTAAAAGCATACAACTCAAATGGCATGAATTGTGCGCATATAATAGACAGTAAATATGGTAGAAATAAAAAATCTAATCAGATTTTTATCTCCAACCTACACCATATGCATTTATTTCAGATTAGATGGTATGTGATTTATGAAAAGTAAATGTTAGATCTCTAGGAAAAAATATTTCGATCTCCAAATATGTTTTGATTAACATATAAAGCATCACATCGACATTATTTTACCATCAAGATAGTAACCATCTCATCTCTCAAATCTTCCAAAACATCTTACAGATGAAGAAAGCATCAACCATCCTATCTGAGAAATCATGCCCTCCAAGCTCCAATCCATACAAATTCAGCTCATATAAACATCCATATACACATAAGATTGGACGTTCTATTGGCCATACACCTCTCAAGGAAAACACAAAGAATATCAATGCTCAAAATATCAGAATTATTATTTTGAATCATGTGTAACAAAAGTTATCAGAATTATTGACATAAAGAAGGAAAACAAAGAGGAGTGATTTTGTTGAAAACTTAACTAGAAAATGAAACCCAATGAAAATTTTAATAGAATGAAAATTCACTATCAAATCCAGATGAAGATATGATAGTGAGAAGAGCTAAATAGATGGGACATGAGTCACATAAGACAATATGCAGAAACAAGAAAAACATAACACTAAATCACATAAGTAAGACATGTCAATTCTCCAAATATATTTTTCAACGATCTAATTCCAAGAGCTAATGACATGTAAGAACTTTCGAGAACTAAATGAAGTTTTGGAAACTTTTGAGCTAATGCAATTGGCAAGCGTAAAGCCAAGTTCTCAAACCTTTGCTAGTATCCTCATTGCTTGCCTCAGGATTCTCCACAAATTATGTCATGCTTGTCTAGCATGCAATCTATTGGTGCCAAAATGGGAGCACAAACTTGATAACATTTGTCAAAGTTTCTTGCAGAATCAGGGTTTTCCTTGGAAGGTTCCTTGATATGCACCCAACCCAGGAAAGTTGCTACAATGTCTCTTACACAACATGTTGTAGAAGAATGTAGAGGATGCTATAAAGACACATGCTTTATTTCTTGTTGCATTGCATATGTACCACAAGAAGGACCCTTACCCCAAATTATGTAAATGACCAATCATAGGCTACTTCAACTATGAAAGCCAAACACATAGTTGTCACACATCAACTACATTATAGTAGATGAAGCTCATGAGCACAGTATAATTATAGATCTACTTTTGGCACTACTCAAAAGATGCTTATTAAAAAGATCAGATTTCAGACTTATCATAATGTTTGCAACGGCGGATGCAAAGACATTATCATATTCTCTTTTGTGGTTGCATAATTTTTCATGTTCTAGGAAGGAATTTTCTTGTGGACATTAAGTATGTTGTAAATGAGGTGGAAGCCTTGAGCAGAAAGCTCTCCTATAAAATATGGCCAACTCAATATTCCTTCACATGTCACTTGGATGATAATGATAGTTGTTGATATTTATGTAAAAGAAGGGCATGATTACAGGGTACATACAAAATGGATTTCATGGGAAAAAAAATCTTTAGAAACTTTTAAGAAAATTAAATCTAATGCTAGACTTTCAAATTAGCTATCGAAGAAACTCAATAAAAAGTTAGAACATCCAAAGCATTTCAACCAAAAGAAAAATCATTCATATTATCTATTAAAATCACAAAAGTTAAAACAATTAATAGATAATATGAAATGATTTTAAATTTCATGTAGTTAGAATGTCCAAAGCCTTGAATTTTATCAGAAACAAACTTTATATTCCTACATATACTTTAAATTCCCATGTAATCATAGTAAAACGGTTAATAGATAACTCTAAAAGATATTGTAAGTTGAAGACTCTTTTAAACCAACACATTCCATATGAATATGATAGAGTAGACCCTCCTTCTAGTGCCAGATGTAAGCACATAATATGCAACATAATTTAAACCTCAAGACACATTATCATGGGATAGTTTAAATCAAACAAACTAAATACTCCTATGAAATATTGAATTATACTAAACAATGCCAACAAAGTAATAAAATAACAAAGAGATTAATTGAAAGCATATGAAGCATGTTCAAACCTATTCCATAGTGGATTGGTGCTAATTTGATGTGGAAAGTAGCCCTTTCCCAACACTTGACAAGCTAAATGATGATAATGCCTTGAAAATGCTATGACTTCTAATGACAATAATGAACTTCTGCATAAGATTGTGGATCCCAAATCAATAGAGAGATGCTCTATTTATAGGAAAGAATGATAGAGAAATGAGAAGAATAGAAGAATGTGGGACAAAAGAAAAACCAGTGGCAAGATGCCACTTGTCAAAATGTCAATGGAGAAAGCAATAAATACATTTTGGTCATTGTGCCCATAAATGATATTAGGTGGAAATTTGAAATTTTGAAAGTTGGCTTGTTGATGAAGAAGAAAGTGTCGTAAATGCCAAATTGGAGACATGTAAGAGACAATGTAAGAGGATTTAATGCCATGTTGGAGGACAAGTCCCTTTTGAGGGGAGATTTCAATTTTAAAGCATATTCGATAAAGATGCTATTTTGAATAAAAATAGAAGAAATAATAAATTAAATAAATTGATTTATTGTGCAAGTTGCAAAAGCTAGAAGATTTGAGGATTAGATTTAGAGCTAATTAGGATTTATTTAACTTTAGATAGAGATTAGTCGACATGAAATTTGATTTAGATTTTAGGATTTAAATAAATCAAAATGAGTGGAATAATGAATATTAGTATTTCAATTAAATAAAGTTTGATTTATTCAATTAAATGAAGAACATTAGGATTAAATAAAGTTGATTTATTTAATCAAAGAAAGATCATTAGAACTTGATTAAAAAAACTAATTTATTTAATCAAAGAGGAAACATTAGAACTTGATTAAATAAAACTAATTTATTTAATCAAAGAGGAAACATTAGAACTTGATTAAATAAAATTGATTTATTTAATCAAAGAAGAATTGTTATGAACTAATTATATAATGATTATTCAATTAATTGGTTGGAAATGATGAAGGAGGAAATGGAGTTAGTGAATCAATATCAATTGTATGATATTAGTCAGGCTAATTTAATTTTCTATAGTTTGAAATGAATTCAAGCAAGAGGATGAACCACTAAGTTTTTCTACCAAAATCACTACAAAAATATGTAATTATGGGAGAAAAATGATGCAAATAACAATAAAAAATGCTACCAAATTGTTATAGCTACTATGCGGGAAGTTAAAAAAAGCATGGCAGCGTCTGCAAAAAAATGGTGACCTAATGATCAAAAAATTGAAAATGGCTATGAAAGATTTGCAGGTGAATCTCACAGACACCCTCAGCAATCTCTAGCAAACTACAAGCGACAAAATGATTTTAATAATAAGAATATTAAAGAAGCGAGTCGGCTAGTTGACAATAGGGCACATTTTTCTCATCAAAAAGGACAACCTACCAGATATCAAGGAGGCTATGATAATCACAATAGACATTGGGGGCCACAACCATATAGACTAGAGTCTAATTGTAGGCTACAACTACCTACTTGTCAAATGAAAAAGTCTGTATGGGTCCCAAAGAGACCTCGTCTATGCCTTTTGCATCACAAATAGGAACATTTTGACTTATGGGAAGATGACCGAGGCATTCAAATGGAAAATCAAACAAACCTTATTCCATCTAGTTTGAATCTATGGGATTCTTCAAAGGATCGGTGGAGGGATGGTTGAAACCCTACCTAGAAAGGTCATGTTTAATCAAGTGCTCCCTTTAATCCAACTATGCACAATTGGTTCTCTACTTTGCAAGATTGGGAGAAAGGAAAAAATTCTGATAAAGAAACCTCTACCAACCCAAATGGAGTTTTTGTTGGTTGTCCATCACTCCATGCACACCTAGAAAATGCGTTTATCGCTGGTAAGGTGAAAAATCTTCCAACCTTCTAGGAACTACAACATTCTCAACCATGTAGACAAATACAAGATCAAGAGACAAATAATGTTTAGAGCAAGGAGACTCAGCCCTTGGAGAAGCAAAATGTAGTGCCAAAGAAGAAAAAAAGGAAAATGAATAAATGTTTTGCATTTAAGGGGAAGATATCTCTTCCAAAGAATGAGGGCAAGTTACAATGGAGGTGAGTCTCAAAGAAGAAGCAAACACGCATGGTAGAGGTTATAGAAAAATAGGGAAAGGTAGTCCAATCTTCAAAGGTTAAAGAGGTTCAAGCTCATATAAAGCCTAATGTAATAGTCACTTTTTTTGAAGGGCAACTACAACCTCAAATATTTGACCCAAGGAAACAAGCATTATTCTATACATTTTGGAGCCTAAACCTTGAAATTTCTTTTCTTAAAGAATTTATTTTTGAATAATGGAAAGGGGCCATTAAAGTATTCTATCTAGATCAAGAGAGAGGTACTTTTTTGGTTATTTTTGACTTTAAGGGGCAAAGAGATGCAATTTTTAAGTTCAAATCATGAGTCTTGCAAGGTTTTGGATTGTTTATGCAACCCTGGTATCCTAATTTTAGAGCTCAGGACTTTATTATCAAGTTTACACCTTTTTGAATCCAGTTGTCCTCTCTCCCCCTAGAATAGAGAGAGCTCCAACTAATTGAAATATTTGCAAAAAAAGTTGGAATCTTCCTCAAGCATGATAGATTCTCCTTCAAAGACCTATCTAAACTGGTTAGATTTTGTGCCCTATTAGATGCCTCCAAAAAATTCTCAGAGAAAATTATTGTAAAATATAAATATGGGATGTGGGTCACATAGGATATCCTTCTTGGAAACCTAGAATCTATGTGCTACAAATTTCATTTGGTAGGTCATTCAGGAGACTCCTACTTAGACAAAGAAATGTTACTAGACACCCCTCAAAGTAAAGACAAGCAGTCTATTCAGTCCAAGCAAGATAACTATATTCAAAAGAAACCATCTTTATATTTGGTGGTAAGGAAGGAGAATATTGTTACAAAACCACATAGTCCATCCTCTAATACTCTTGTTCATACAATAACCAGAAGGATAGCCTCATGCAGACAATAAAAATGATCTTAGGGGGGAATGCCAACATTTCAGTGGTTCTATCAAACTTTCTTCAGAGCCTCCAATCAATGTTTTGGTATGCTCTGACATTCTCTTGTAGTCCTAACCAACAAATTGACTTTATAGTTAAAACTCTTATGTTTGATAAAAAATTGGTGCCTCCTAAACAAAAGGAGCAATTTGATAAGATTTATCTTCAATATCATGATTCAAACCATAATGGAGACAAGATATTAGATATAGATGATGAAGCACTGTCAAATCTGGATTCTTTTCATAATCTACTCTCTAAAGGCCACCTGGAGGAAATAGTAGATAAAATTTAAATTTTAGAAGGAACTAAAATGATAGAATGGATGGCAGAGGAAGTCCTTAGAGAATCTCAGGATACTAACAATGTTGTATTTGAACCCCATTCATCACATCGTATCAATGATCAAGATAGTTTTTTTATCTTCAAGAGCAAGATGCAGTAGATCTTATATCCTCTTCAAACATTCCCATTAGACAAAGTTATCAGAGTTCTCATGTCATTCTAACTGAAGATCCTTAATCTCTGTAACAAGATATGAATGATAAGATATTGGAGATTTTAGATAAGGGAGAGGGGAGATTTGATTATGGCCAACCATTGGGAATCTTACAACACCCAAGTACCCAACCAATTTCTAATAAAACTCTAAGCAAAAGAGGAAGAAATTCACAAATTATCAAATTGAAAGAAGAGATAGCAGTAGGAGTTCAATCCACATTAGACAGTTAAATGGGATTTACTACAAATAAGAGTTTGAGGAGGGCATGTTGCTCTCCTTGATACTAATGAAGATCTTGTTATGGAATGTCAGGGGCATAAACACCCTTGAAAAGAGAGCTTTGATAAAGCAACAATTAGAAGCTTGTGGAGTAGATATAATAATGCTACAATAGACAAAAATGTCAAATCAAACTTATCAAATGATAGTGCAAAAATGGAGAAAGTGGAAGTCTTTTCATACCCCTACTCAAGGATCTTTTGGTGGGATGATAGTGTTGTGGGATGCTAAATTGCTTCAAATTGACATGACAAACAATGATAAACATTAGAAACTCCTTAAAGTTTCTTAGTTTGATTTTCAATTCTAGTTATTGAATATTTATGCTCCTACAACCACGGTAGATAAGAAGCATCTCTAGGAATCTTTGACAAGAATTATGGATGGGATGAGAATGGATAAAATATGTAGTAGGATATTTTAATGCTATAACTAGCATGTAGGGAAAAAAAGATAGAATTATCCCACCCCAAAAATTTATTGATGATTTTGTGTCTTTTATTTCATATAATGCCTTGAATGAAATTGTACCTATAAAATCCAAATTCACATGGACAACTAGAAGGTTAGGTTTCCTATAGATAGCTGAGAGACTAGACCAATTTCTTGCTTCTGCAAATTGGTTTGCAATGGTAAGAATTTGATATCAGAGATCATACCTGTGTCTCATTCTGATCACTTTGCAACCACTTTTTCCATTGAAACATCAAGTAAGGTAAAATATGGGCCTTCCTTTAAATTTGAGAAAATGTGGTTTCATCATCCTATTGTCATACCACTGTTGAACCATTGGTGGAATTATGCTCCTCATGTTGAGGGATCATGGATGTTTCAATTAGCCCATAAGCTAAAATAAGTGAAAAAGTAGATTAGGTCATGGAACGTGGATGTATTCAAAAATATTTTTGAGCAAAAGGATAGAGTCTTTAAGGAGTTATCAAACATAAATGTTATAGTAATTAGTCAAGGATTAGATGTAGAGTTATTTGAAAAGAAAAACCATTTGCAAGATGAGTGGGAGGAGTACATAGCTAGTGAGGAAATATATTGGAAGTAGAAATATAGAGAGTTGTGATTGAAGGAGGGGGGTAGAAATATGAAGCTCTTCCATGTGTCAGTGCAGATAAAAAAATCAAAGAATTCTATTTTCAAAATCCAAGACGTTGTTTCAAGAGAAGAATTGAAAAAAGAGGAGGAAATCCAACATGAAGCTATTAGATTTTTTTCATCTCTTCTATTAGCTCAAGATAACAGTAATCCATCATCTTCTAATGAGGCATATTTCTTGTTGGATTCCATTCTAGAACTGATTTCTAGGGAAGACAATGAAATTATCTTGAAGCCTTTCACTTTGGAAGAAGTAAGAGTAGTATTTTCTATGCAGCATAACAAAGCACCAGGTCTGGATGGTCTTACAACATTATTCTTCCAAAAGTGTTGGGATTTTATTGGTATTGATATTCTCCTTGCCTTAGAAGAATCTCAGAGGACGGGGACAGTTCTAAAATATTTTAACACAACACACATTGCTTTAGTTCCTAAGGTAAAGGACCCAAAGTCCTTTGCAGAATTCAGGCCTATCTCTTTATGTAACACAGTGTATAATTTTTTTACTAAAGCCATTTATTTGAGAATTCAACCACTCATCTCTGAAATTATATCACCAAAGCAAGGGGGTTTTGTCCCTGGAAAGGAAGCAACAAAAGATGCTATTGTTTCCCTTGAAGTTCTACACTTAGTTAAAACTTTTGGTATACCTTCTTTCATTGTTAAGTTGGATATAATGAAGGCATACAATAGAGGGTGTTGGGACTTTCTTATTCAAGTTCTAAAAAGGTTTGGCTTTAGTAATAAATGGTGTAAATGAATCCTCTCTTGTCTTTAAGGAGAAAAATTCTTTGTGATCATCAATGGAACTCCCATTGGTTTCTTTGGATCCTCTCAATGAGTAAGGCAAGGTGATCCATTGTCACCAATGTTGCTCATTCTTATGGAAGAATAATTAAGAAAATCTATTCAAAAGGCTCACTTGCAAGGACTTTGGTAGGGAATTTCTATACCTAATAAAAATATTATAGCCACTCACTCTCTTTTTGTAGACTATACATTACTAATGGGTAAAGCTTCTCTACAAGAAGCAAAGCATGTCAAAATGTTGTTGGATAAGTACTCCTTTGGTTTCTGGGTAGAAGATTAATGCAAAAAAATAGAATGTTTATGTTTTTAATGCTAAAGTAGCTATAGCAAGAAAATTGATTTCAATTTTATGTTTTCAAAGAGTTGAGCTTCCTTGTTCATATTTGGGTATACCATTCTTTATGGGATATAATAAGGCTTTGTATTGGAATAAAATTTTAGAAAGAATTAGAGCAAGAATACTTTCCTAGAAAGCAAGATGGCTCACATTATCGAGTAGAATCCTATTGATTAAATCTGTGTTACCGTCCATTCCAAACTATTTTTTAGTTGTTTTGCAAGCTCCCAAGGGTGTTATCCATCCAATTGAAAAGATAATTAAGGAATTTCTATGGAAAGGAAATTTGGATGGTAAAAGGAAGATCCCTTTAGTCTCATTAGAAAATATGTGTTATGACAAATCATCTAGTGGAGTGGGTTTCCATAATCTATCTACAAGGAATCTAGCTCTAGGGGTGAAATTGGCTTGGAAATTGTATGATAGGCTAGATTTGAAGTGGTGTAAGGTAATGGAGGGAAAATATCTAGATAATGATAATCCTTCTAGGATATTCACTATTTCTAATCCCCTGGTAGGCTCAGTTATGTGGAATTTTATAGTAGCTTGTAGAGATATTATTAGCTCTTTCATCTCATGGGAAGTTAATACTAGAGATCAAGTTCACTTTTGGAGATCAGGATTTACATTTAGCTGAAAATGTCCTTTCACAACTTTGGGGTGTGTTACTAAAGGATTATGTTTCTTCTTATCGTCCAATAACAGGCTTTATTTAGTGGAAGGATTTGGAAAATACTCCTCTTCTAGGAAGACAAAAGGATATTCTTAGAGATATCTTGAAAGGTAGAAAGGTCTATCTTTCACATGTCCCAGATAAGTTGTTGTGGGCTCCTTCCAAGAATGGTTTGTACACAGTCAAACAAGGTTACAAATCTATCATTGCTCAAGCCTCTTAGTATTAGTCTCACAAAGCTTTTTCTTTATGTTTGAATGTTGATCAGTTGCATAAGGCTAGTAGTTTTGCTTGGTTAGCCTTGAAAAAGAGAATTCTTACATGTGATCATTTGGAAAAGTTTGGTGTCACAAGGGCTTTCAGTTGTGTTTTATGTAAAGAGGAAAATAAAATGGTGGATCACCTTTTTGTTTCTTGTCTAGTGGCTCTTGAGGTATGGAATTTCATTATGGGGAAATTGAATATTCTTTTTCCTCTGCCAAATTCTCTTTGGGATCTATTCACTTCCTAGCCAATTCTCCATAAGTATACTCTATTTGCTTGCTTCTGGTTAATTACTCCTGCACTGGTAATATGGCCAATTTGGTTCGAAAGAAACAGATGTATTTTTAAAAACCAAATAGTTTCAATAGACAGAATTAAGGTGAAGTTGGAGAAGGAAATTTTAGAAGTATGCAATTCTCATGTAGCTATTTTCAAATTGGGTTCTTCTATTTGTTCAAATTAGGATAACTTTATTCTAAACCACTAGAAGCACATTAAGTTGCCACTTCAAGGAGCTCCAATGCAGCCAAATTCAGTCAAAGTGGGTAGAAATAAAATGAAATGGTTACTGCCTATGTCATATTTTCTCAAAATTAACTTTGATGGGCCATCTCGAGGAAATCCTGGGGTTGCAGGTGTTGGCTATTATATTTAAGATTCTAGGGTTTTTGAGTTGCAGCTAGAGCAGTTCACCTAAACTCTTGCACAGACAACATGGCAGAGGTTCATGCTTTATTAGCATGAATATCTTTGGAAAAAGATCTAAATATTAAACGAGTTCATGTGGAAGGAGATTCACTTCTGATAATTAATGCCTATAAATTGAAGAGAATATGCAATTGGAAACTAAGATATGTTCTTCAAAAAAATTGGATTTTGCTAGAATCCTTTGATTATTATTGTCTCTCCCATATACATAGAGAGGGAAACAAATTAGTAGATGGATTTTCCAATTTGGCTTTTGATCAACAAGCCTCCACTAATATACAATCCTCTGAGGATTTATGTGTGTTTCCCCATATCCAAGAGATTGTTAGAGTGGAGCAATGTCAATTGATCTAAGACTACAAGTGGGAAAAAAATCTTAAGAGTTGGCATGGAATTGGCAATGGGGTATGGGTGTTGTTAGCAATGGAAAATGGGAATTAAAATGCTTTTTTCATTCCTATGTGGCATTCATATGATTCGGAAGTATTAACCAAATCAAGGTTAGAAGGAGGTTTGGGTAACATATATGCTAATGATGGCATATCTTGGTGAAGATACGATTTCTTCTATCAAGTTTCCTATAATATGAGCCCATCAGAGTAATAATGTCTCCTTTTCATAATTTCCTTAATATCTTTCAAGCCACCTCAAAGTGAATGAATGAGTATTAAGCATGTTCTTAAATGATAGTAACAGTAATGATTAGTTCTCTACTCAAATTTGAGTGCCACTAAAATGAAAAGGACATCTTCCATCCACTTGTTGATGCTAGCATTCATGCGGAGATTCCAAGTTGGTCATCTCATGTTCACATTTTATTTTTCCTAATTTTTTATTTGTGTTGTGGGTAAAAAATAATTAAAGGATTAAATGCTTTGTTTTTCAATGAATTTTTAGCCACCTACTCACATGATATGGCATTCATGGAGAGATCGTGTTTAGTTTTTCCTTGTACCTTTTGTTTCCATGATAAAACATGAGATCACTTTAGTATGTGAAGTTTCAAAGAAACTATATAATAAATGTTTCCTCATTCATTTTCACACCAAAGGAATTCATAGCCTCTTCCAACACAGTCGTATCAAGCTAGGGTTTTCTAGTGGAGAGAAATGGAATTCTTCCCATGGAATCTTAGAGTTTGCTTGCTCATAAAACCATGGGATGACCTTTTGAAAGCTATTTGTCTCAAGAAGCTATGAGGGCTATATTCAAAATTGATGGTGGAAGAGTTTAGGATTTTATCCACATGGTGTTGGGAGTAGATGTCACCTATTTGAGGGCTTGACGAATACTCTTTCCTTCCTAGGTGATTTCGATTTTCTTGTCCAATGCTATGGATTTGGTTCAGTCTTTGACAAAAATTGAGGAATTAGAAAGAAAATATATGAACTTCCAATATATTTTGGACAACTCTGTTCTTAAGGTAGTGCAAGGTTATAATATTTTCAATGGAGATGAATAAATTGATGGTCTATTTACTAGGGATTTTATGCAGCAAAGACAAGGGTTGGAGGACTTCTATGAAGCTCTCAAGTTGGCCTTGCAATTTCACAATGATAACATTCTACTATGAGCTCTGTGGAAGCATCACCGTTGCATTTGCTTTGTCATGGAAGTAGACATAAGGGAAAAATTTTATGCTCTAAATTTTTTAAGGGTGCATACTCCTCTAGTGCCATCTTCAAGTATTTAGTTAGATTTTTAGCTCGGGGTTCCCTCGCTAGCTCAATATTGTCTTCAAGGTTACCAAGTTCGTCATGCTCATGCTCCATATAGTGTTCCTCTTCGATCATCAAAAATTGGCTCAAACCACTTCTCCTCTGCCAATGTTCGAGTGCCTCATCCTATGCAAAATTTTATCATCTCTTTGGGTCTTAGAAGCTCATTTCAAATAGGTCTACAATTGACTAAGAAGCTGGAGATTGAAGAAAAAAATTTAGTCCATGGTGATTTTATGGAAGAATAATGTGTCTTTTCTATTATTTTTTTTATTTGAAGACTAGTTAATTAGTATATGTATATTTGAAGCTGAATTTTCATACATTATCACCTTGTATGGGTGATATAATGGTGATGTATAGGTGTTTTTAAGTAGTAGTTTCTTTTCAAATGTGAAGCCGAATTTTGATACATTACCAGCTTCTTATCATATACTCTCAGAACTAAAATTATCTTCATCTATGTAAAAGCATACTTTATATAACATATATAGGCTCTCATTCCTTTTGCCTTAAAAACAAGATTTAAAAAAAAAAAAACTATGCGGGAAGTTTTTAGAGCATAAAAAGTTGTGTACCTTATCAAAAACTTCTTTTAAAGCTACATAGGACTCATTCACCTTTAGTGGTGAATGGGTCCCTGTTATGGGTTCTAAAAATGAGATTAGGGTCATGTTCCTTGATATTTGCACTCTCAAATTTCTGGTTATCAAGTTTTGGAAGTCTGTAGTTAATTTTGTAGCTTCAATTATTTGATTTTGCACTTTGAATGATAGCTTTTGCAACTTGACAATTTTGATATTTTTTTTCCAAACTTGCTCCACTTGATCTTCAACCTATAAACCTAAAATCACACATTCAAGGGAGGGGAAACTTGTTGTTTGTTAGTGAATGGGAGTTTGTCTCAATCAAACCCCTTGTAGGTAATTAAACCAAATGATGAAATAAAGGAATGAAGCATGAAACATGAAATAATGCAACTGATGTCACCTTGGATGATTTCTTGTGAAAAAATCTACAAAGTAACTGTTGTCAAGCAGATTGCACTCAAATGCTTGAATATTGAAATTCAACAATCTGTTGAAACATTGGAACTAATTCAAGGTTGTGGGTATCCTATAAGGAATTAGACCTCCAGATTCAAGGCTAGTTCCTATTTAATTTTTTGGTTAATACTTAGTGATTTGATGGAAAAGGGAGAAAGACTAAATCTAAATGCAAGAAACTGTAAATTGAAGGTAATGCACCTAATTGATAAAGATCTGCAATTTTAATTCACAATAAACCTCATAAAACTATCCACACAAGTCAATTTTGATAGTCTTACCACAAAAATTGATTCTAAGGAAGGCTTGAATGTATCACCTTTGAAGGAAAACAAGGTTTTCTCAGCAAAGATGAATATTATTCATTTGCATAAAATTAGACCTATGATTTTAACTATTCAAATGCTTGTAAATATAAATGAGATAGATTTTAAAGGTTCTGATATTTAAACACAATAAAAATTCATCAAATCATTCATAAAGACAACCAAATGACAAGGAAGACTTCGATTTCATTGCAATTTGAAGGAATATTTGCAAAAAAACACAAGTAAACCTGTAAAACACTGTTGTATTAATCTAAAAGTTGAGTTACATGACCATTCACTTTGTAGAGTGCAAAGGCTGAATAACAAGAACTAAATGAAAAAGGTAAAAAATTTCCATATATGCAATTGAGAATGCACCTCAAAAGTGCATGAATAAGCAATTGAAAGTCAATTTCAATGTGAAAGTAATAATTCCAAAGTGACATCTGAGCATAAGCAAAAATCCCTAAAAATAAGGTTCAAAATCATGCAAAAATGAGTGAAATTAATATCAAACTTGCAATCATAAAGCATGCAACTGATCTGCAACTCAAACTGAACTGGAAATCTCTGAATATGAACCAAACCATGCAAAAATTCTCCTTGCTTTAATCAACTCGCCCATGATAACTGAAAGTCCAATTTTTCCTGATAAATCTTTAGTTGACAATCTGATATTTTAACTTGTCCTCTAGTTAGCTTTACTTGTATCTGCATGGATCTTCTAATTAGCTCAACTTCACATAACATCTTTTATTTTTATTTTAAGATGATGAATTAATTAAATGATTTATAATACATCATTTAATTAATTCACATACATTGAATAATACAAATAAAAGATCAAACATAATGTTAAGTTGAGTTAATCAAATATGACCTTCATCTCACGGCCTTATACACCCACTTAGTATATATTTGAAAATATGCCTTCTCCCTTAAATAAATATTAGTTGACCATGCACATTATTCTTAGCATCATTTAAATATTTCACAAAGGTTGACCCCATCAAAAAAATACAATAAACACTTAGCAAAGATTTTTAAAAAAAAACCCCAACTCTAAATATATACGAAAAAAGCTGACCACTATCATTAGGCTCAGAGACTTTACTCAAACTCATGGACTCCTTAACATGATTAAGTTAAATGACTTAAATAAGTCAATACCATGGCACAATAATATGAACTCGTTTTCTTTTCTTTTTTTTTAAAAAAACCAAAGTCAAAAAACTTGAATTAGTGGCAAGAAAAGAAACGAACCCTAATTATCATTCACATTCTTCACTTCTTTTTCTTTTCTCAAGGAAGAAACTTCGAGAAGAAGTTGTGGCCACCATGAAAATCTCTATTAAAGCTCAGAACTAAAGGTCTATTTCACTGTTTCAGACATTCTTGTAGTATGGAAGCATAAATAAGAGGTAGGGGTTAATTTTTCATCTGCGTTGGAGCCTCTTTTCTCTACTTTCGAGCATCCATTCGTTATCTTCTATTCTGACACATTTGTTCATACTACTTAAGCTGCCATTTGAGACTGTTTGTAACCCAATAGGAGAAGACTTAAAATAAACTTTTATGGTATTCATCCTTCTGAGAGTTTTATTCTGATGGCATATGAGGGTTTCTATTATGATGGCATAAGCTTGGCCTATGGAAAACATCTCTCTTCTTGTTTTCTAAAAAAAACACACATGGGTATCTCTTATTTCCTATGCATTAATTGTAATATATATCTCTGTCTGGTTGTTATCCTTAATGTCTTTCCACAAATTTTCCTTCATGAAAATAGTGAGATCTCATGGCTCTTGGATGCTTGATCACTACTTTTTGATTTAATGTCATTGCATGAACTTGAATGTATAGGCTGAGTTTCCATTTGATCTGGTTACTATTGAGGATGATTTTTTAGTTCTTTATGACTATCATAAACTTTTGTAACCATATCTCCATCACTGTGAACACTCGTAACAGCAATCCTATTCACTTAATCAATTTTGTAGCAGCCTTCATGAGTGTTCTCTATAAAATGCTCCTTTCCTATGGAATACAAATCTGTCTTTTTGCATGTTCCTTAAATCTTCAACATTGTTGCTTAACTACTTATGACAATAGACTATTTTCCCATAACTTGGTGAGTAGATATTCAAAGCTGCCCTTCAAAGTGACTTTGACTGTTGTCATTTACTACCTTCAACATTGTTATAATCTAGTATTTGAAACAAATATGCTTGCAGATACTTATCTAAGCCATATTTTTCTGCTTTTTGTTGAAAAAAAAATTGTTTATTTGTCATATCTGATTTCTTTTGATCAGTTGAAACTCTTGCTGATGATTTGCATTGATTATAAAATATGAGAATGTTGCTTTTCATTTGTAAGAAACAATTATCTTGTTGAATACTCTACTTTCCCTTCAGTATAAAGGGGTCAATGCCTTATTAAAATGTGAACATAAATGAAAGGAAGATCTAAAACAAGAGATGATAAATGAAATATATTTCTAATTGTTTCCTTTGAATGATGAGCAAAAATAATTGTGCAATTTGTTTTACCATGCTGAATTAGACTTCTTGACAACAGTCTTAGATGATGACTATTTCTTTCTTTGCTTAAATAACTCTCATATGTGATGTGAATGAGAGGTGTCGTTATGATATATCGGGCTCTACCCTTGTGGGAGCCCGTTTTACTCCACATATCTAAGAAGATAATCATGAACATGATGAACCTATTCCTACCCATTGAAACAAACATGTTAGCAAAATAAAAGAAGTTGAAAGATTCCATTGAGTTATGTTTTTCTTGATTACCAGCCTTTCTTCTGGTGAATGCTTGATTTAATGCAAATTACATTCTTGTTGGTAGCGTAGGCATAAGGCAGAATGTAATTCACCATTGCTTAGAGTATAACTCTAACACCACTCCTTTATAATTTTGCAGGTTCATGGAGCAAGGAAACGAGGTAGCAGTAGCTTGGAGACGTGACAACTGAAGACACCAAGCGAAAGCGATTCATCATCACAGGCAATGATGAATTGATCCTCTTCTTTATGCTTATTCTATTTTCAGTAGTGTAGTTTGTCCTTGAATTGTGTATTCAACATTTGATTGTGATAATCAAATTCAGTTACTCTCGCAGCTTGTGCAAGATTTAGTGTTTTTACAAAATGAATAAAAGCATTATTATATAAATTCTCAATTTTTTGTTTCAAATGCTTGCACAATAAAACTATTATTCAAATGTAAATTGATCTCTATGATGATCAAGAAATAGTTTAATTAGAAAAACTTGAAAATTTTTGTACCTATAAATGATGAATTTGATTTAGCTCTACCTATTTGAGCTTGCAGTGAAAAATAGGTAACAAATTGGTGACCTCTGTGGAGTGTTTTCTTGCTAAACACAATAGACCAGTTGCCTTGTATATCCATTGGGCATGGAGTCTATTCTTTCTCTTAACCTCTGAAAACCTTGTAACTCAGCTTCAAACCAAACTAACTGAAGGAAACTACTGCAACTCTGTTTAAGATAGAGTCTAGAAACCAATGTGCAACAACTGCACCTTATTGAAAGCAAAACAATGTTGGAATGAAATGTGCCATGGGGCACTTATTGAAAGCAAAACAGAAAAATCTACCCTACCCCTACACTAACCAATAGTGTTAGTGCTTAGACATGACCATTTACTGGCTGTGAGAAATAGCTTCCCTTCCTCAACAACAAAGGGTGCTTCAAATCTTTAAGATTAATCAAAAAGAAGTATAGATATTTGATTAATTGTTGCTCCTTCTGTTCAAAAATTGTTGTCAGCATAATCTGGATCATCATAAAAAGCATACCTTCCTTATCTATTTGATCATTAAAGATGATAGTCTGAGGCATATAGATGAGAGCAACCTATTGCTCTACAGTTGCAATCACATGCTTTGGCAGAATCATGTCTTGTTGTAATTTTGTAGACTCCTCTTTCGATAAATACCTGATTGGACACCCCTTTGAAAGCATAAAACTTGGCCTCTTACTATTGTCTTCATGTTTATAAACTTCTAGTACTCCATCTTGCTGATTAGACTGCTCTACTTGTAGTGTAATATTTTCTTCCTTCCTTCTTGTTGCCTCAATTTCAATCTAATCTGAAAGAGATGATTCACATAAACAAAATGAAGGAATGTGTGACTCTTTGATCTAAACAAGTTGATCATATGCTGCTAGCTCATATAGTATTACCTTATCATTTATGTTAGAACAAAAGACCTCTATTATGCCTGAAAACATATCCTCATTTAATTCATGGTTCTGAATTGGATTCAGATGAGTCTCATGACTTTGCTACTCAAAGGTAGACACTGATGTTAGTAAACATGCGGTGTCTTCATTTTCATTAAAAAATTCAAGTAATTGCTCCAACAAATTAACTAAATCCTGAGATTCAACCTCCATTTCCTTGTTTAAAACATGCTCAACCTGATGTTGATTATCATCCAAGTTTAAAACAAAAGACTAAAGATCATTCCAAAATATGGCTTCTTCACAATCATCACTTGCATTACCTTCTGGAAGTAGATGGGCAGCTTCCAACTTGTCACATCTATTGACCTCAACCAACAACTCATCACATTGTTTGTCATCTTCCTACTCAATAAAGGAAGGTAACTCATCAGATAAGAACATGAAATCATCACCTTTCAAACCTTTTTCAAGCTCCTCAACCTACTGTCTTGATTGATCATGTTCATTCACTTCATGCTACAAGTCTGCTTTGCAAATGGTATCAGGACATGCATGCATAAGTTGGCTCTTTTGAATAAGAATAGGTAACTATTCATGAAGATTCATAGCTTGATTTGTTATCTGTACTTGACTCTACAATAGAAGAGAATCTCTAAAACTTGGAATGGGAGCCTCTTGAACTAGATTCGACATTTTGAAGTCTGGATGCTTGGTCCAAGAAGGTTGCCATAACTGTTTAGCACTTTGACGATTTGGTTCAAGCTCTTGATATAACTGAAAATGAGAGTTCATGGGCTCCTATAGGGACTAAGATATTGAAATAGAGGGAACTTAAGGATTCTCTTGAATTCCTTGAAGGAAAATAGGCTCTTCATGTGGCTGGTCTTTAGGATTAACAAATTCAAGTTGTACCCGCATAGGCTCTTGTATTGGTAAAACATCTCTAAAACTTGGAACCTTGATTTTAAAAGGGTTAAGAGACTCACTTTGCTTCAAACTTGGAAATTTAAAATTATGAACCCCCTCCTGAATAGGCTGATGTGGAATATAAGGAGCTACTTGGACCTCATGCCTTTGTGTATGAGCAAGCAAAAGCTTCATTTGCTCCTCTTTTGTTGCTAACTCCCTTTTAATATTTTCTTCAAACTGTTTCCTCTATGTCAGTAATTCTTGCTCATGAAAGTAGGCCTAATAGGCCATCTCTTCTTGTTGTTGATTGTACTCCTGCTTCCTTCTAAACTCTTTTATCTACTATGTGATGTCTAACAGTATGTCCTTGATGTTATTCATGTTATTCTTCATACAATGCACCTCTTGGAGCTAATTTTGGATATCGGAATGTCAATTAGAAGGATGAGCAGGGGTGGGTGGGAGGTAAGCATGTTGAGCATGCTAATAGGCTGTTGTCACATGGTTTTTTGGGATAAAACCAGCAGTATGATTGGCTTGATATGGCTGATAGGGTGATTGGTTGACATGATTTTCATGAAATAGAAGTGGGTATACATGCTAACTATGAAAATTTGTCATCTCTACTCAAATAAATGTTGGAAATCAGAGTATTAAGCTTGAATTTGAAACATACTAGCACTAAACTTGTTGAAAATAGTAGATTTGCTCAGAGTCGCTAGGTGTAAATTTCTACCTCTGAAAAGTAAAATGTCTTGTTGTATATACCAGGATAATAGCTTGTATCTTTGAATTCTTTCTCTGAAGCATGCTTCAGAGTCCCACCAGGCGTGCCAAAAACTATTCTCAAGCAGATTGCACCCGAATGCTTGAATATTGAAATTCAGCAATCTGTTGAAACATTAAAACTAATTCCAAGTTGTGGGTATCCTATAAGGAATTAGACCTCTAGATTCAAGGCTGGTTCTTATTTAATTTTCTGGTTAATACTTAATCATTTGTTGGAAAAGGGAGAAAGACTAAATCTAAATGCAAGAAACTATAAATTGAAGGTAATGCACCTAATCGATAAAGATCTACAATTTTGATTCACAATAAACCTTAGAAAACTATCCATACAAGTCAATTTTGACAATCTTGCCACAAAAATTGATTGTATGGAAGGCTTGAATGTATCACCTTTGAAGGAGAACAAGGTTTTCTCAGCAAAGATGAATATTATTCATTTGCACAAACTTAGACCTATGATTTTAACTATTTGAATGCATGTAAATACAAATGAGACAAATATTTTAAAGGTTTTGATATTTAAACGCAATAAAACTTCATCAAATCATTCATAAATACAACCAAATGACAAGGCAGGCTTTGATTTCGCTGCAATTTGAAGGAATCTTTGCAAAAAAACACAAGTAAACCTATAAAACATTGTTGTATTAATTTGAAAGTTGAGTTACATGACCATTCACTTTGTAGAATGCAAAGGCTGAATAACAAGAACTGAATGAAACAGGTAAACTTTTTGCATAGATACAACTAAGAATGCACCTCAAAAGTGCATGAATAGGCAACTAAAATTCAATTTTAGTGTGAAAGTGACAATTCCAAAGTGAAATCTGAGAAGAAGCAAAAATCCCTGAAAAGAAGGTTCAAACTCATGCAAAAATGAGTGAACTCAGTTTCGAACTTGTAGTCATAAAGCATGTAATTGATTTGCAACTCAAACTGAACTGGAAATCTCTGAATGTGAACCAAAACATGCAAAAATCCTCCTTGCTTTAATCAACTTGCCCATGATAACTAAAAGTCTAATTTTTCCTGATAAATTTTCAGTTGACAGTCTGATATTTTAACTTGTCCTCTAGTTAGCTTTACTTGTATCTACATGGATCTTCTAATTAGCTCAACTTCACATAATGTCTTTTATTTGTATTTTAAGATGATGAATTAATTAAATGATTTATAATACATCATTTAATTAATTATCTTACATTGAATAATACAAGTAAAAGATCAAACATAATGTTAAGTTGAGTTAATCAAATATGACCTTCATCTCGCGGCCTTATACACCCACTCAACATATATTTGAAAATATGCCTTCAACATTAAATAAATATTAGTTGACCACGTACATTATGCTTAGCATCATTTAAATATTTCACAAAGGTTAACCCGATCAGCAAAATATAATAAACACTTAGCAAAGATTTTTTTTAAAAACCCCAACTCTAAGTATATATGAAAAGGGCCAACCCCTATCATTAGGCTCATAGACTTTACTCAAACTCACGACCTCCTTAACATGCTTAAGTTAAATGACTTTAATAAGTCAATACCATGGTGCAATAATATGAACTCATTTTCTTGTTTTTTTTTTTTAAAAACCAAAGTCAAAAAACTCGAATTAGTGGCAAGAAAAGAAACGAACCCTAATTATCATTCACATTATTCACTTCATTGTCTTTGCTCAAGGAAGAAACTTCGAGAAGAATATGTGGCCACCATGAAAAGCTGTATTGAAGCTCAGAACTGAAGATTTTTTGCACTATTTCAGACATTCTTACAGTATGGAAGGGTAAATAGGAGGTAGGCACTGATTTTTCCTCTACTTTGGAGCCTCTTTTCTCTTCTTTCGAGCCTCCATTCATTATCTTCTATTCACATTTGTTCATACTACTTAAGTTTCCATTTGAGACTGTTTGTAACCCGATAGGAGAAGTCTTAAAAGAAACTTTTATGGTATTCATCCTTCTAAGAGTTTTATTTTGATGGCATATGAGGGTTTCTATTCTGATGGCTTAAGCTTGGCCAATGGAAAACATCTCACTCTTCTTGTTTTCTTAACAAACACACACATGGGTATCTCTTATTTCTTGTGCATTAATTATTGTCTATCTCTGTCTAGTTGATATCCTTAATGCCTGTGCACATATTTTCCTTCATGAAAATAGTGAGATCTCATGGCTCTTGGATACTCGATCACTACTTTTTGATTAAATGTCATTGCATGAACTTGAATGTATAGGCCGAGTTTATATTTGATCTTGTTACTAGTGAGGATGCTTTTTTAGTTCTTTATGATTGTCATAAACTTTTGTAACCATATCTCCATCACTATGAACACTCATAACAGCAATCCTATTCATTTAATCAATTTTGTAGCAGCCTTCATGAGTGTTCTCTATAAAATGCTCCTTTCCTATGGAATACAAATATGTCTTTTTGCATGTTCCTTGAATCTTCAACATTGTTGCTTAACTACTTATGACAATAGACTATTTTCCCATAACTTGGTGAGCAGATATTCAAAGTTTTCCTTCAAAGTGACTTTGACTACTGTCATTTACTACCTTCAACATTGTTATAATCTGGTATTTGAAACAAATATGCTTGCAGATACTTATCTAAGCCATATTTTACTACTTTTTGCTAAAAAAAAAATTGTTTATTTGTCATATCTAATTTCTTTTGATCAGCTAAAACTCTTGCTGATGATTTGCATTGATTATTAAATATGAGAATGCTTCTTTTCATTTGTAAGAAACAATTATGTTGCTGAATACTTTGCTTTCCTTTCAGTATAAAGGGCTCAATGCCTTATTAAAATGTGAACATAAATGAAAGGTAGAGCTGAAACAAGAGATGATAAATGAAATACATTTCTAATTGTTTCCTTTGAATGATGAGAAAAAATAATTGCACAATCTATTTTACCATGCTGAATTAGACTTCTTGATGATAGTCTTAGATGATGATTGTTTCTCTCTTCACTTAAATAACTTTCATATATGATGTGAATGAGAGGTTTCCTTATGATATGTCAGGATCTACCCTTGTGGGAGCCCGTTTTACTCCACATATCTGAGAAGATAATCACGAACATGATGAACATGTTCCTACACATTGAAACAAACATGTTAGCAAAATAAAAGAAGCTGAAAGCTTCCATTGAGTTATGTTTTTCTTGATTATGAGCCTTTCTTCTAGTGAATGCTTGATTTAATGCAAATTACATTCATGTTCGTAGCATAGGCATAAGGAATAATGTAATTTTTCATTGCTTAGAGCATAACTCTAAAGCCACTCCTTTATAATTTTGTAGGTTCATGGAGTGAGGAAACGATTCTGCAGCAGCTTGGAGATGCAACAACTGAAGACACCAAGTGAAAGTGATTCATCATCATAGGAAATGGTGAATTTCTCCTCTTCTTTATGCTTATGCTATTTTGAGTAGTGTAGTTTGTCCTTGAATTGTGTATTCATCATTTGATTGTCATAATAAAATCTAGTTACTCTCGTGGCTTGTGCAAGATTCAGTGTTTTTACAAAATGAATAAAAGCATAATTATACAAATTCTCAATTTTCTATTCAAATGCTTGCACAATAAAACTATGATTCATATGTAAATTGATCTCTATGATGATTAATGAATACTTTAATCAACAAAAAATTGAAAATTTATGTACCTATAAATGATGAATTTGATTCAACTTTGCCTGTTTGAGCTCTTAGTGAAAAATAGGTAACACTAACATGAAGTGGCCATGAAAAATGTACATCTTGATCCTTGAATATGATGTGAAACAATGCTTGCAAGTAGATCTTCAATGCTACATTCACAATCTTAGCTCAACAACATGAATGCACACATCAAAACATTGACATAATGATATGATCTTGAATTGTTGCAATAAACTCTTGAAATCTTCCTTGAAATTCCTTTGAATACTCTTGTAATGCAATGCTTTAAACTTGAATTCTTGGAGACTTAGAATGAATTTCTAGGAGAAACAATGTGAAATAACCCCTTATTTATACTAAATTAGGAGATTAACCTCAACATTCAAACAATTCAAGCTGACACCAAATCTGGAAACAAACATTATTCAATTCCCACTAAGATGAAATTTAAAAAGGGGGTCCTTAAGGGAGGACCCATTCACCACCTTGGGCGAATGGGTCTTCGCTCAATTTACCAGGACCTAACCCTCGAGAATGGAAAAACCACTAAAAGCCCATTCCAGATCAACTAAAAAATGGGGATCCTATTAAGGGAAGACCCATTCTCCACCTAGGGTGAATGGGTCTTGGCACAATTTTCTAGGACCTAAATTTTCCCAATTTAAATGTTATATTATTTAATTACTAGGTGTTGGGATAGATCTTTGGGAGGTGTCATAAATAAGGCTTAAATTTTAATTAAAAGGGCTAATTAACTCTAATCAAACAAAATTAATTAAGACCACCCTAGATAAATGTGAAAGTGTGTTACAACACTTTACAACACCTAAATAAGGTACACATTATATACATTTTATTTAGCAAGAGGCCCATAATGCTTAATTAAGTAAATATGTCCTAGAAAAGCATGAAAGTGTGTTACAACACTTCACAACACCTTCGAAAAGGCCCAATTAAGACGTTTTTTTTTATATTGTAGGAATTGGTCAGGTATCCATCCCCCTATAAATTGTAATGCACCTGGTAAAAAATTTCAGGTGACCAATGGTGTTGGCATGACATGCCCTCTAGTACCACGGGTTTGGGGAGTGACTAGACTTTGTGACCTCTTACTTGCAACATGATGCTTTAGCCAATCGAGCTAGCCCCTCCCCAACTAAAGAATATTTTAATTAAATAAATGTCCTAGAATAATGTGAATGTGTACAACACATTACAATACTACTCCAAGACACCATTATAACCTTACCATCCAAATTTGAATCTAAGGTTTTAGCCCTAGAAGAAAAGAAACACTTTGATAAGCTTACTTAGATAGCCTACAAGGAATACTTACTACCTATGAAATGAGAACTAGAAAAAACATTTCAACAGGAAAAGAAACTGCCCTTAACACTGAAAAGAAAGAAAAAGTCAAAGTCAGTGAATCAGAGTTGTCTGATTCTAAAGAATCCCATTTTGCTAGAAGACTTAAAAAGGGATCAGGAAAATATAAGGGAAAACTTCCCTTTAAATGTTTTAACTATGGAAAAATAGGTCACTTTGTTGGTTCTTAGTTGTGATCATATGGTTTTTCCTTGATGAAAAAATCACTTTCAGTTGGTTCTCTTTGATGATCAGTTTCAGATTGGTTTCTCATACTTTATCTTGGTACAGTTTTCTCTATATGGCTTACATTCTGATGGCTTCAGTTGGTTTTGGTGTTCTGCATTTATTCATGGACAACCTTGTGTGTTTTCATAGTTGATATAGTTTTTTGTGTTCTGATGTCTCGAGTTCCATGTGCAGACAAGTGGCCATACTATTTATGCTTTCAGATGTTTGTGATGATCAGTTCAGTATGAAGGTTCTTCAAGTGAAGGTATATCTTATGTTTATCATTATTGTTGCATATACTCCTTCACATGGTATTTAGCTTGCTTCATTGGAAAAATTTAGTCATTATCATATGATAGCCTATCATATTTCATTGATATGATCTCTTTACAATACATCATATTGGGACATATATTTGTATTGCTTATGCACTTAAGGTCGATATCATTTTCATGATCTTCCAGACTCACACATATTTAATTGGCTCAAAGGTAATTGTCCTTGATGAGTTTGTTTTGATAAATGACTTCATTCTTCATAAGCTTCCTACCCATTCAAATGTAAAAGAAGATAATGATTTTTTTTTAATGGGTAAATTCTTTAAAATTGACTTTGCAAAAGTCATTGACTATTATCATTCTTCATATGCTTATGTCGACATTATGAGATTACCTGTCAAATATCAAAATGTCTCTCTACAAGTATTATATGTTATCATTTAACATGATTATGACATATCAATCTAGTCGACCTCTTCTTGGACTGCGAACTTATCACATTTGATTTGATTATTATTATGTTCTTTTCTGGGCTTACACATATCGGCATAAGTTATACCGTTGGTATGTGGTCACAGTGAAATTGCTTTGTCTCACCGATTGAAGGTTGAATGGGAAAATATCAGTAAGAGTTTAAGGCTTCAGTGAAGGGACTTATCGAAAAGGGTTATGTCTCACTGACGAAGACATTTGGAGGTTCATCAGCAAGAGATGGACGGTATCGGAATAGGTCTCAATGAAGTGGTTTTTTCTTGATGGCAGGGGCTCTTCTTCAATGGGTTCTCGAGGAGTGTCTTACCGAACATCACATCTAGGGTTTCTCTTTGGCCAAACATAATGTATTCAGTATATAGTCTCACCGAAGAGTTTTTGTCTCACCAACCGATGCACTGAATGTCTTATCAGCATAAGGTTACTGCTTCAGTGAAATGTTATAACAACTTTGTAGTGTCTCACCGAATCAGAGTGGATAATGTTTTTCGGTATGACATAAAGAAATATCTAAGAGGTCTCCCCAACATTGATATGTCTCGACGATGCATAAAACAAAAGGAACATTTCCGTATGACTCATGTACAATGAAGAAAGTTCTTGGCGAGTTCGATTTGTTACACCGACTAACAACATAAAGGTAGCCATTTTGGTAAGAGCTAGGGTTTTCGGTGTGAGGTCTCGGCGAGTGACCTCTAGTCTCGCCAATGGAACACAAAAGGACATTGTCGGCATAAGTTCTGACTTGTCTCAACAACACACAAGATGGTAGGTGACTTTCGGTATAACAAATTATTATCTATATGAGGTCTCCTCGAGAGCAATATGTCACGGTGACAAGTTTGATCACATGGGATTTTGGTAAGACACGGGATGCTCTACGAGAAGTCACCCCGACTATGCATTGTCTTGTTGAAGGCGGATGAAGGATACATCTCGGTGAGAGTGTGTTTTTGTCATAGTGACTCATAATAGATAAAGCCTTTCAGTGAAACATAATGAAATCTACATGTATAATGTCTCCCTGAGAGCAGAATGTCACAGCAAAAAATAGAGGGATGACTGACAGTGATAAAGTTGCCTTCGGCATAGGTATTGAATTGTCTCGATGAACAAGAATGATCATGCAATCTTTTGATGAAACTTAATGTGGTCTGCAAGAGTTCTTCCTGACTCTGATGGGTGATGGAGAAAGTCATAACTAAGGGGAATGATTGGTGATTTAATTTCCTTCAGCAGGACTATCTAGATGTCTCAGCGAATGTTTAACAAACTTTGTCTCTATGGCCAACATGTGTTTTTCTAAGTATAGTTGCATGCTGACATCCTTGGTTGGCATCAAATCTCTGGCAAAATATTCTCTAAAAATTTAGAGGTTATGATTTTCTATTAGTGGTCAATCATGGTTTTTATGAAAATCTATCAGTTATAATTTGAAATCTCCTTATTCAAAATAGAAATTAAAGCTCTTTGGATAGGCGTTACTCTAATTTTTACCATCATCTACAAATCATCATTATTCAACTTCATATTCTAAAATTAGCAAGAGAGTTTCAGAATCTTGTGAAAAATGTTTTTTTGAAGATTTATTCATGACTGACATACTTGAAATGTATATAAAAACTAGTGTTGAAAATAGTGGAGGTGCTACTGGCCAGTAATTTTGAGAGAATTATTTTGGCCGTATTAAGAGATGTATTGGAAAACTCTATAATACAAGAGTTGGATTCTTAGTGTACTAGGTAGATAAGAGTGTTGAGTTTCTTGAGCTTACTAGAAAATAGAGAGATCCTCTGATATTACTATTGTTCTGAACATAATTTGAGGGGTTGGTGCTCCTTGAAATTGGTGTTTCAAAATGAGGGGTTGGTGCTCAAAAATTAGCCTATAAGGCATTGTGAATAGTTGATTAAAAAGATTAAGCCAGTATGGCAGTTTAGGAGTGGTTTTTCTACCCTAGGAGGCTTTTCCACTCGGAAAATTCTTTGTCTTTTGGTCTCTTTGTTTTTGATGTCACAATGTTTCTTGATTGTGATAATTTTTATCAGTCTGAACATTGTTGAATGATAGTTCCTTCATATCTGCAAATATTTAGTTCAAATATCTTGGGCAAGTCATTGTTGAAGAGTCTAATTCAAAAGGAAGCTTAAAATTTTTCATTTGATTCATTGCTCAAATATAGGTATAATGTGCTAAAGGTGTTTTTTGTCTCAATACCTTTCTTGTCTTTAAAGCTGCATTCAAATCAATTATTTAAGGAGTCAATAATGTTGATCATCATTTGCATAGTCTTATGTGTTGCACTTGCACTGTCATCATGCCTTGATTGTTAATCAATGTCAACCATAACTATTTTGGCAAATGAAAGATATTTCTCTCAAATCATATTTTCATAAGTTGTCTAATAGACCGAGTTAATGTTGTCATATCTTTGTGCTTTTAAAAGTGATTACTCTACTCTATTGTTGAAAGAAAAGGAAATCAGAATTAAAAATATAGGTCAAAGTTGAAAAAGTTTTGACACTGATTCACCCCCCCTCTTAGTGTCTGTCCATAACTCCAACAATTGGTATCAAAGCGTAGGGTCCTCTAATAGGTCTAAACCACCTAGGATTGTTCCTGGTTTCTTGGAGTACTTTGGTTAGTATGGGAAAGAACAGAAGGAATAAGGGAAAAAGGTTTTCTCAGCAAAATGCTATTCATCATGTTCAACCTGAATCTAGTATAAGGAATAACGAGGAAGAGTTCATAAACAGTAGCTTTGAAATGGTAGAATATCCTGGATCTAGAACTCCTCAGTTCGAAGGAACAAACTTTATTATATGGAAAAATAGGATGGAAACATACTTACTTTCTTTAGGATCTGAAGTGTGTGCGGTAGTTGAAAAGGGTTGTACTACATTTGCAACATCTCCTTCCTCTCTTGAAGAGAAGAAAGCACTTGAATTCAATACCAGAGCTATAAATGCTATTTTTAATAACTTTCCAAATAAACTCATTACAAAATTCATTCATTACAGTAGTGCTAAGGAAGTTTGTGACAAGTTGATTGAAATGAATCAGAATAGTGAGTTACAAGAGGAGATATCTTTGGATACTGAAATAAGTTGTGAAACATCTAAGAGTGAAGAAGTTGTAAACCTTCATAGTTTTGAAAAGAAGTCCAAGGAGATCATTAATGAATATTTAAATGATCAAGAAACTTGTGTAAAAGTAGATCAATATTTGGGTGAAGTTAACTCTGAACAGGAATATGATGAACCAGAAAGTGAGGTTGATTTGGAAGGTGAACTCCTATGTGCCTTAGATACTATTAAGTAGCTTAGAAAAGAAAACCATTTTTTAACAAGATAACTTTAGTAAGAAGAGAGTTTGCAAGTCAAATTAAAATACAAGGATGAATTGTGGAATAAACTAAAAAATGAGATTGATTATTTAAAGAAATATTCAGATAATGATTCCTTGTTAAAAGAACTAACCATTAAGGACAATATGATTATAATTCAAAAAATTGAAATTGAAGAATATAAGAGGATTGCAGATGTTGTGAGTTTTGATTTGGAGACTAAAAAGATTGTTTGTCTAAAACTTGAAGAAGAGGTAGTTGCTTTAAGAAAATAGCTTGAAAGTATGAAGGCTCAATCTGGTAAAATTCAGAAATTTTATCATAGTACTAATATATTGAATGAGATGTTGGGCAGGAAAAAGCATTCTAAAGATCCTACAAGAGTGGGATATGAGGTTGGACAAAGCTCTGCAGAAAAATCTAAACATGAAATAGTGTTTACTACTTCAGATGGAAAGAATTTTATAGCCAAGCAAACACCAAGAATGAAGGTTGATCTTGGTTACAGTATTGCTGCATCAAAGGATAACATTGACACTAGAAGACAATCTAGAGGTATTCATAGAGAAAGGAAAAATGTCTTCAGATCTTCACATCCTTGGCATGATCATTCATTCAAGTATAATCATTCTTTCCAAGGGTATTGTTATTTTTGTAATGAATATGGTCATAAGGCAATAGATTGCATAAGATGGTCAAATAAGAATCATTCTAATGTCCCTAGAAAAGAGGATGTGATGTGTTACAACTGTAACAATTTTGGTCACTTGAGAAGAAACTGTGGAGTAAATACAAGTGATAATAATGTAGGGAACAATGTTGGAAATGTTTGTAGGAAGTCTTCTATTTCTCAGAACAACCACAAAGTCATTTGTTTCAGATGTAATAACATTGGAATAAAGTACAACAATGCAAATTCAATAGAAAGATAGGTACTTTAAGCAAACAAGTGAAAAATTCTTCATTGGAGTGGAGAAGAAACAACAATAAAGATGCTTTTGAGAAAACTCCTTGTGCACTCCTTGCACAAGTGTTGCCTTCTAGGTCTTGAGAAGAAGAAAAGACTCAGGGGGAGTCTATTATGGTAATATATTTTACCCCTATGGAGTCTAGAATGAGGTATTGTGAATGCTATCTGCAGTTTAGTGTGAATGGATGGGTGACTAATTCTGAGTATGTGTGTTCAGCAATCTGATAGAAGCATTTGCTGAAATATATTTTATATATCGTGACCCTGCAAATGGAATAATTTCTAATGTTTCAAAAAGGCCTTCTTGGTCTCTGTGTTTTGACTGCATAAGGAAGGTTAGTGTTGAGTCTATCTACTGCATGTTTTACAAATGATGTATACTCTACCTGTGTTTGTGCTGAATGAAAAGAGATTGTGTGTTCTCTTTGTGCACGGTATGAATAGAGGAAGTTTGTAAAGACTATACATAGGTTGAGGGATTGTTTCTATTGTTCAAGTTGATGTTGTCCTAGTGGAGTTACCTGAGTTATAATGTACTAATCATTGCACCTGATTTGTCTTGAAGTTTTGTCTTTTGCAGTACTAAACTTTTTATGTTTGAGTGCCTTAAGGAAGATCAAACATGTTGAAGCTACGGTGATTTCTTAAGAGAAGGGATGGTTGTGCAAATCTGATGCTAATATATGGAAAGAAAAGAGTAGTGATGTTGAGTCTGGTATATGATGAACAAGCCAGGATGGGTGTACAAGAACAGATTGACAATGAATTATGCAATATACATGCTTTCAAGTTATATTTTGTGTATGAAAAGAGTAAAATGATGTGTGTCATCTGAAGAATAATAACCAACATCATTGGCCTTTGTTGTGTATTTTCATGGATAGTGACTAAGGTTAATTGTGCTTAAAAGAGGTTGGTTGTTTGTGATGTTCAAGTAATAGGTCTTCAATCTTTAGGTATCAATTTGGTTGGTTACATTATAATTTTTTGGTACCTTTGCTTTGGCGTTGATGATATGGACCGAGACTCTTAAAAAGGACATATTGTTATTTTTGCTATGATATCAACATGTTACAATCTTACTGCTCTCCTGCAAATATGTCTGCTACACTATTGCTCTATTTGTAGCTGGTTCTTATGGTATTTGGTTGGCTTCTCAGTTGTGTTTCCTAGCATTGCACATTCTTCTCTTCTATCCTTTGTCATTGAGGCAAAAAGGGGGAGAGTCATTTGTGTTTTGCCATCAAGGACAATGGGGGAGATTTTTGGTTCTTAGTTGTGATCATATGGTTTTTCCTCGATGAAAAAATCACTTTCAGTTGGTTCTCTTTGATGATTAGTTTCAGATTGGTTTCTCATGATTTATCTTGGTACAGTTTTGTCTATATGGTTTACATTCTAATGGCTTCAGTTGGTTTTGGTGTTCTGCATTTATTCATGGACAGCCTTGTGTGTTTTCACAGTTTATATGGTTTTTTGTGTTCTGATGCCTCGAGTTCCATGTGCAGATAGGTGACCATACTGTTTATGCTTTCAGATTTTTGTGATGATCAGTTCAGTATGAAGGTTCTTCAAGTGAAGGTATATCTTATGTTTATCACTATTGTTGCATATACTCCTTCACATGGTATTCAGCTTGCTTCATTGGAAAAATTCAATCATTATCATATGATAGCCTATCATATTTCATTGATGTGATCTCTTTACAATACATCATATTGGGACATATATTTGTATTGCTTATGCACTTAAGGTCAATATCATTTTCATGATCTTCCAGACTCACACATATTTAATTGGCTCAAAGGTGATTGTCCTTGGTGAGTTTGTTTTGATAAATGACTTCATTCTTCATAAGTTTCCTAACCATTCAAATGTAAAAGAAGATAATGATTTTTTTTTAATGGGTAAAGTCTTTAAAATTGACTTTGGAAAAGTCATTGATTGCTATCATTCTTCATATGCTTCTGTCAGCATTATGAGATTACTTGTCAAATATCAAAATGTCTCTCTACAAGTATTATATGTTATCATTTAACATGATTATGAGATATCAATCTAGTCAGCCTCTTCTTGGACTGTGAACTTATCACATTTGATTTGATTATTATTATGTTCTCTTTCGGGCTTTCACATATTGGCATAAGTTATACCGTCGGTATGTGGTCACAACGAAATTGCTTTGTCTCACTGATTGGAGGTTGAATGGGAACATATCGGTAAGAGTTTAAGGCTTCAGTGAAGGGTCTTATCAAAAAGTGTTATGTCTCACCAACTAAGACATTTGAAGGGTTATCGGCAAGAGCTAGGTGGTATCGGAATAGGTCTCAGCGAAGTGGTTTTGTCTTGTCGACAGGAGCTCTTCTTCGATGGGTTCTCAGGGAGTGTCTTACCGAACATCACATCTAGGGTTTTGCTTTGGCCAAACATAATGTATTTGGTATATAGTCTCACCAAAGATTTTTTGTCTCACCGACCGATGCATTGAATGTCTTATCGGCATAAGGTTACTGCTTCGGTAAAATGTTATAACGACTCTGTAGTGTCTCACCGAATCAGAGTGGATAATGTTTTTTGGTATGACATAAAGAAATATCTGAGAAGTCTCTCCAACATTGATATGTCTCAGCGATGCATAAAAGAAAAGGAACATTTCGGTATGACTCATGCGCAACGAAGAAAGGTCTTGGCAAGTTTGATTTGTTACACCGACTGACAACATAAAGGTAGCCATTTTGGTAAGAGCTAGGGTTTTCGGCGTGAGGTCTCGGTGAGTGACCTCTAGTCTCACCAATGGAACACAAAAGGACATTGTCGGCATAAGTTCTGACTTGTCTCAACAACACACAAGATGGTAGGTGACTTTGGGTATAATGAAGTATTATCTATATGAGGTCTCCCCAAGAGCGATATGTCATGATGACAAGTTTGATCACATGGGCTTTTGGTAAGACACAAGATGCTCTACAAGAAGTCACCCTGACTATGCATTGTCTTGTCAAAGGCAGATGAAGGATACATCTCAGCGAGAGTGTGTTTTGTCATAGTGACTCATAATGGATAAAGCCTTTCGGTGAAACATAATGAAATCTACATAACATCTCACTGATAGCAGAATGTCATAGTGAAAAATAGAGGGATGACTAACGGTGATAAAGTTTCCTTTGGCATAGGTATTGAATTGTCTCGGTGAACAGGAATGATCATGCGGTCTTTCAGTGAAACTTAATGTGGTCTGCGAGAGGTCTTCCGGACTCTAATGGGTGATGGAGAAAGCGATAACTAAGGGGAATTACTAGCGATTTAATTGCCTTCAGTAGGACTATCAGGATGTCTTAGCGAACATTTAACAAACTCTGTCTCTGTGGCCGACATGTGTTTTTCTAAGTTTAGCTGCATGTCGACATCCTTGGTTGGCATCGAATCTTTGGTAAAATATTCTCTGAAAATTTAGAGGTTATAATTTTTTTTTAGTGGGCAGTCGTGGTTTTTATGAAAATATATTAGTTACAATTCAAAATCTCCTGATTCAGCACAGAAATTAAAGCTCTCTGGATAGGTGTTACTCTAATTTTTACCATCATCTATAGATCATCATTATTCAGCTTCATATTCTAAAATTAGGAAGAGAGTTTCAGAATCTTGTGAAAAACATTTTTTTGAAGATTTATTCATGACTGACATACTTGAAATGTATATAAAAACTAGTGTTGAAAATAATGGAGGTGTTGTTGGCCAGTAATTGTGAGAGATAGTTATTTTGGCCGTATTAAGAGATGTATTGGAAAACTCTATAATAAAAGAGTTGGATTCTTAATGTATTAGGTAGATAAGAGTGTTGAGTTTCTTGAGCTTACTAGAAAATACAGAGATCCCCTGATATTACTATTGTTCTAAAAATAATTTGAGGGGTTGGTGCTCCTTGAAATTGGTGTTTCAAAATGAGGGGTTGGTGCTCCTGGAGTTGGTGCTCAGAAATTAGCCTATAAGGCATTGTGAACAATTGATTAAAAAGATTAAGCCAGTATGGCGGTTTAGGAGTGGTTTTTCTACCCTAGGAGGCTTTCCACTTGGCAAATTCTTTGTCTTTTGGTCTCTTTATTTTTGATTTCATAATGTTTCTTGATTGTGATAATTTTTATTAGTCTAAACATTGTTGAATGATAGTTCCTTCATATCTACAAATATTTAGTTCAAATATCTTGCACAAGTCATCGTTGAAGAGTCTAATTCAAAAGGAAGCTTAAAAGTTTTCATTTGATTCATTGCTCAAGAATAGGTATAATGTTCTAAAGGTGTCTATTGTCTCAATACCTTTCTTGTCTTTAAAGCTGCATTCAAATCAATTGTTTAAGAAGTGAGTCAATAATGTTGATCATCATTTGCACAGTCTTATGTGTTGCACTTGCACTCTCATCATGCCTTGATTTTTAATCAATATCAGCCATAACTATTTTGGAAAATGAAAGATATTTCTCTCAAATCATATTTTAATAAGCTGTCTAATAGACTAAGTTAATGTTGTCATATCTTTGTGCTTTTAAAAGTGATTAATCTACTCTATTGTTGAAAGAAAAGGAAATCAGAATTAAAAATCTAGGTCGAAGTTGAAAAAAAATTGACACTGATTCACCCCCCCTCTTAGTGTCTGTCCATAACTCCAACACTCCAAGACTCGATTAGTTTAGTTTGAATATTTATTATCAAACCAAGGGAAAAGGGCTACTTTTTCTATTACTACATTTTTTTCCCCACTTTCGTAAGAGGATGACCCCATGCCAAACTCACACTAAAGTAGGCATCTAATACACTTACGTATGCAACAATAACATATATACATAATCATACCCTTTTCAAATGCTAAGAAAAATAAACAAATGATCAAGAACAACTATTTTAATGCAATGTGAGATAGGGTTGTTTATACACTGCTCACTCTAGGGTAGTGTAACCTCACTCTATCTACTAGGTGAGTTGTCCTAATGAAGTGTTTTAGTAATAAATTCATGCTAGTGTGTCGGATTCCCACTATATAATGAGAAATTCATGCCAGTTTATTGGCTTCCATAAATAGAAACCACACTAAAGTTATCCTCTTGATAACTTCAATAAGGCACCACAATTTCATGCTTTTGTAAATGTTTTTTTCATGTAAATTTTTTGTTAAAGGGTATTTTTCTTTGTTCATGTAAATTTCCTCCTCTTCTAAGGGAACATTCTTCCTAATGTCTCCAAGAGAGGACAAGTTGAAAGTGTCAGATCTTCGCCCATGGGATACCTCATTTGCATCATGTCATCTTAGTAGATCCCACACTCTTGGATGGAATCAAACCCAATGAAGCCACCAAGAAGAGGACACATGATAGGAAAAAATAAAAATCACACCATGAAATTTTTCCAAAAGATGTAATGGATTTATTCCCCCACTTTAAAGCAGTTGCGACACCATTATTGTGAGCAATTGCTTTAAAGTAGCCAATATTTTTTTCCTAATACACTAGAGCTTTCCTTAAAAAACCCTATGCCAAGTCATATGTTTTTGAAATAAGTTATCATTAAATAGGAAGAAAGGGTTTACCCCACAAATACATAAGGGATCTATGGATTTTGGGTCAATATGTCTTTACTACAGTTTTGTTATAAGAGTATTGAATTCCCAAATACACATAGAACTAGAAAAATGACACAAAGAAAGAAATAACAAAGAAAAACCTTTTGGGCTGATATGGAAGAAACATGAATGTTTCAACACCTTGCATCATCCCCAAAAGGAAAGCACAAGACAAAGGAAATATAAAGACAAAGCTTTTGGTTCAACATGGAAGAGAAATAAATGTCTTGACACCTTTTGTCATCCCCAAAAGGAAAACACAAGAAAAAGGAAAGATAAAGACAAAGCTTTTGGGTCAACATGGAAGAGACATGAATATCTTGACACCTTGCATCATCCCCAAAAAGGAAAACACAAGACAAAAAAAAAAATGTTTACGACATAAAGAAGAATGAAGGTATATATAGAAGAATGCACAAAGAAGAGAGAGGATATATCAAACAAAATCTAGTAAGGCATGGGCAAGTCAATATAAAGTAGGTCATATGCCTCCCAATCTCGGTCGGTATAAAAAGAAGATGGGAAACTAGCCAAAGGGACAACAACACATGCATTACTAGGATAATGCTATCAAATTCTTTCCCCCACTTTTTGCAAGGAAAGAATGAGTCAAGATAGGTGTTGATAATGAGCTCCTTGCATTAAATAAAATGATTTGTAATAATTGTAAAATCATGTAATAGTGAGAATGGTGTGATTCTACAACCATTACATGGCAACGAGTGAGATGCATACTAGTGTTATTCAATTATAAAGCCACAAGAATCTTTGGGATTAGTGAAGCTTGTCAATATTATCTTTAAAATTTTACACTTATAATTATGATGTCCAAAAGTACTGTGGTATAGGTAGTGAGATATGTTTGTGCTTGTTCTATTTTTGTGTTGACATTATTTAATAGGTGGTAATTTTATGAGATCATGACGAAGAAATTTTTTTAAAGCTTTTTCATTTGGAAAATGTTTGAGATCATAAATTTTCTTGCTTGATTCACCAACTTCTCTAGATGGAATTAGGGCAGGTTGTCTTGACATTAATTTGTTATCATTATCCTTAGAATTCATGGGTTGTTATTTAGGAAGGAGGATGCTTATATTAGGAGGAGTATCTAAGACAATCCTAATGTTATTAAAAAGTGTTATGTATTCTTTAGGGATGAAAGTATTTGTGTCAAGAGGAGAATCTTGATATCCCTTTAGTATTATTGGTGGGTATTTTCTCTAGGAATTGATGAATTTCATGTTCACCTTTTGTATCACATCCTTGTTTATTTAATATTGTGAATCCTTTGTCATATGTCTCTTCAAGGTTAATTAATGTGTCTATTACTTTGCTAACATAGCATGGTTGAATTTTTTCCTGCTTAGAGGACCTAGGTTCACCTATGGTAGGGAAATTAGGTTCAAATTGTGACTCAATTTTAGGATGTAAAAGTCCAATCATCTCAAGTTGTGTGGGTTGTTTCATTAAATAATAAAAGGATGCATTAGACTCTAGGATGTTAAGGAAATTATTTATGAATTCATTCATGTTGGAATCATCTTCTCCAATTATGTCAACATCATGAGGAGGGAATGCATTAGGAGTTGTGTGAGCATGATTAAGTTCAACTTTGTTATGATCATTGCCAAAAATACAACTTGACACATCAACCAAAGAGAACAAGGATTTCTAAACATTGCCCAAACAATTCTCCATTTTCAAATTTTCAGATCTAAACATAGTAATTTACTGATTACACAATGCAATAGATTGAAAATGAAAATTTTTGAATGTAATTTTAATTTTTAACAATGCACTGAAATGAAGCAAATTAAGATAAATGCAATGAATTTGTTGAAATAGCAAAATCAAGAAACTGAAATAGGAAAGTAATAGCACCAAATAGAAGCTAAAAATTGATATTTTTTAATGTCCAAACAATGAAGATCAGTAGCTAACAGGGACTTATTTTCCAGTAAGGGTGAATGGGTCCTAGTTAGATGTTTCTAAAATGTTTTAGTGGATTTTAGGGTGATTTTTTATGCCTTTTCATATGCAAGAAGATGCAGGTTTGACCTAATCAGGGACTCATTCACCACTAAGGGAGAATGGGTCTTGGTTAGGTATTTTTAAACTATTTTTTAAATTATTTTCAAGCTTTCAATACCATGTTTAAGTTCCACATCTGAGACAATGACCTTCAGTTTTAGATTTTATAGAAATGCACTGTAAATCTATAATAAGAAAATGAAATGCAAGGCCTAAATTGAAATGCAATTTTATTTTGATTTTAAAATGTAATTGTATGAAATCTAAATGATATGCAAAATGATTTATTTTCTTTCGTATTTTTTTATATTTAGAGTAACACAAAATAATGCAAATATAAACCCTATATGAGATGCAATATTTCAATGCAATTAAGTAACCCTAAATGAGATCCTAATGAATGCAAGATCTAATCTAAGATGCAATGAGAGAATCCAAAAATAAAAAAATTATAGTGCTCAATATGTCAAGTTCACCATTAATGATGAGATGAAAAATGGGGTATGGTTGAAATTCATGAGGAAGAGGATGAACCACTACATTTTTCCACCAAAATCACTACAAAAGGATGTAATTATGGGAGCCAAAAGATGGAAATAAAAATTAGAAATGCTACCTAACTATTATAGCAACTATGTAGGAATTTTTTAGAGTATAAAGAGCTATGTACCTTATCAAAAACTTGTTTTTAAGCTAGACAAAGGACTCATTCTCCTTTAGTGGAGAATGGGTCCCTTTTAGGGTTTCTAAAATTGAGAACAGGGTCCTATTCCTTGATCTTTGTACTCTCAAAATCTTGGTTATCAAGTTTTGGAATTTTGTAGCTTCAATTCTTTGATTTTTCACTTTGAATGACAACTTTTGCAACTTGACAATTTTTGGCATTTTTCCTCCAAACTTGCTCAACTTGATCTTCAACCTATAAACCTCTAATCACACATTCAAGGGAGGGAAAAATTTTTGTTTGTTACTAAATGGGGTTTTTCCTTAGTCAAACCCCTTGTAGGTAATTAAACCAAATGTTGAAATAAAGGAATGAAGCATGAAACATGAAATAATGCAATTGATGTCACCTTGGATGATATCTTGTGAAACTAATCTGCAAACTAACATGAAGTAGCCATGAAGAAAGTAGATCTTGATCCTTGAATATGATGTGAAATAATGTTTTCAAGTAGATCTTCAATGCTATACTAACAATCTTAGCTCAGTTCAACATGAATGCATGCATCAAACCCTCAAGAAATAATGATATGATCTCGAATTGCTGTAATAAATATTGAAATCTTCCTTTAAATTACTTTGAATGTTTTTTTTTATGCTCTAATTCTTGTAAACTTGAATTCTTGGAGACATAGAATGAATTGCTAGGAGAGACAATGTGAATTAACCCCATATTTATACTAAATTAGGTGATTAACCCCAAAATTCAAATAATTCAAGCCAACACAAGATCTGGAAACAAACATTATTAAATTATCATCAAGATGAAATTTAAAAGGGGGTCCTCATTAAGGGAGGACCTATTTTCCACCTTGGGCGAATGGGTCCTAGCTTAGTTTACTAGGATCTAACCCTAGGGAATGGAAAGAGCACTAAAAACCCATTCTAGATCAACTGAAAAATGGGAGTCCTATTATGGGAGGACCCATTCACCACCTAGGGTGAATGGGTCCTGGTACCATTTTCTAGGACCTAAATTTTCCCAATTTAAATGTTATATTATTTAATTACTAGGTATCAGGATAGATCTTTGGGAGGTGTCAGAAATAAGGCTTAAATTTGAATTATAAGGGATAATTAACTCCAACCAACCACAATTAATTAAGACCACCCTAGATAAATGTGAAAGTGTGTTACAATACTTTACAACACCTAAATAAGGTACACATTTTATTCAATATGGGGTCCATAAGGCTTAATTAAGTAAATAAGTCCTATAAAATCATGAAAGTGTGTTACAACACTACACAACACCTCTGAAAAGGACCAATTAAGGAATTTTTTAATTGAATAAAGGTCCTAGAATAGTGTGAATGTGTATAAAACATTACAAAACTACTCCAAGACACCATTTGTTCAATTTTAATGTTAATTATCAAACCAAGTAAAGGAAAAAGGGTACTTTTTTTGTTACTACACTTTGACAACTCATTACCTTCAAGTAGTGTGACAAATGTTGAAATAGTGGTTGCTAGTATTCCACAAGAAAACATAAACCAAATCCATGAAGAATTATAAAACCAACAACATCAAGTGAGCACTAAAAAAATTTCAACCACTACTATCCCTATCATAGATAACATGCATAATATTATTGAGAGTGAAGAAGGAATAAAACTTGCACGTAACATACTTCATTTTTTTTGGAAAACATCTTACCTCAACAACTAGCTATGTTTTACCTTAAAAAAATGTCCAAAGTCAAGGAGGAACTCAAAGTACTCCTACAACCGTTGCCTCTATTCCTACATACACCAACCCTCAAGTTACAACAATGATGCAACCTACTAGTGACTTCATTCCTACCTTGGGTATTTCCACTTGCAATCCTAGTACCTTTATGGCATCACATGTCATATCTCCTACCACTTTACCTCCCATAAGCATTCCATTCACTTGTCCTTCAAACACATATACACCTCCACCTTATTCACCTACATCTCAAAATCAAAACAATGATGTTGTCATAAATCAGCTTTTACAAACTATTTTGTCCCCTCAAAAGCAAGTTTCCACCATAAACCAAAATCAAAATGGCCAACCTACATACTATGTCAAAAGCAATCCCTTATCCTTGGAGACATTGAGAACACCAATACCACAAGGTCTAAATATTCCTAGGTTAGAGAAATATGGGGGAAAATGAGATACTTCTAACCATATTTCCACTTATACCACCTTATGTAGTGATTTTATTCTTGAGGATAAGCTCTCGGATAAGATTTTCACTAGATTCTTGAAAGATACCACCTTAGAATGGGTTTCCTCTATACCAAATGACTCAATTTGTTCTTTCAATTAACTTTTTAATGCTTTTATAAACCATTTCCAAGTGCACATGACTCCTAAGATGACTTTAGCCAATTTGATGAGATGTAATCAAAAATATGATGGAAAAGTTACTCACTTCATTTCACACTATCAATCAGTTTACTCCCAAATCGACATAAAGATCCTTGATCCTCACCTTAAATGAATTTTCATTAATAAATTTCCTACAAAGATACAAGATAAGCATATCATGATGAAGTTTCCTTCCTTTGTACACTTGTGTATTGCCCTTCATGATTATCAAAATTTGATAGGTAGTCATGAAACAAAACCCACCTCTAGTTGTCCTAAAAAGTTTGAATTCGTAAACTAAAACAATTGTCAACATTTTAGAAAATATAATAAAGGCTTCGTTCAACTTAATCCTCAAAAACTAACTCAACATGTTGATACCTAAGTGGCATCCATAAGGAAGACAACTCCTTTCATATTTATGGATCCCGCTAGAAAATTCACTCCCTTACCTGAGACCCTCCATAACACAATGACACAAATTTTAAAATAAAAAATGATCACCTTGCCTCCATGAAAAATATTGATCCTAATAAGCCTCTACCTTCGAATTTTAGATCAAATGCTTATTGTCATTATCACCAACAAAATGGGAATTATATAGAACATTACAAGAATCTTAAACATCTTGTGCAAGACCTCATTGATTTTGATTGTCTTTCAATTGGAGATGTTAATGATCAAGGAAATATTTTTTTTTCCCTTCCTAACCAAAATTTTCAAATCTTTACCAACCCCATGCCCGATCATAATAATTCATTTTTCAAAGCCAGTGAAACTACAAAGAATGATGTGATGAATATTGACATGGATGATGACAACATGGATATTGATAAACAAGGTCCTATAGATACTAATGAACAAAACATTATTGATGGTTTGGTTGCATTGATTAAAACTCAACCTCATATGGTTCAAACTAAAAATCCTCTTAAAATTTCTTTCCCATCTAAAGATATAATTATAAATGCACCTAATGGTCCTCTTTACATAGTTGGTTGAATCAATGACAAACCCACTAATGGGATATTAATTGATCTCATTTGTGGAGAAAATGTGATCATTGAGGAATTCTTACTTATGCATGAACTCTATCAAGAAACATATGATAGACTGAAAGCATGGATAAAAATGTGTAATGATTTTGCTTTCCCTACGATGGGATCAATCACCCTTCCTTGACAAATAGGACCAAAAAAAATAGATGTCTCATTTTGCATCATATCAAAATCAAGTCAATTCCATGTGAAGCTTGGTTACCCATGGCTATGCTCCATGGAATTCGTCCCATTGGTCATGTATAAATGCTTAAATTTTCTCTTTCATAATGAAATATTCATTGTGCACCATAGCAGCTTTAATCCTTTGCCTTCTTGAGGGAACTTTTTATTAGACTTCTTTTGGCCCAAGCCTATAGAACCTATTAAACCTTGCAAGGACTTTTTTTTCAAATCCTATCAAAAGGTTAAGTTAAAATGTTTAGCAGAACTATCCCTTACAAACATTCCTCAACCTATGACTGATCCTACCATCCTCAATGAAA
Source organism: Sequoia sempervirens (assembly GCA_007258455.2). Lineage (NCBI taxonomy): Eukaryota > Viridiplantae > Streptophyta > Pinopsida > Cupressales > Cupressaceae > Sequoia > Sequoia sempervirens. Next base: position 708,885,893 of record VDFB02271358.1, on the reverse strand, counting down.
CTTTGATTGAACCAAAAGACATTCCAAACAGCCAAAACCAACCTATGTACCATAGAAAAAAGGAAACTTTCTTGATTCAGGAACAATTGATGACAAATTGGACTTATTGATGCCTTGATCTAGTGTTGTGAGGTTTTTTTCACATCCACATTAGGTCTTGGTCCTTGCAAATTGAATTAAATGCATGTATTGACGTCTTGTAAAGGTGTTGCAAAGTGTTGTAAAAGACTTTCACACTTTTCTAGACTTTCATTAAGCATCTAAGTCTAATGGACCTATTTTCCCCTAATTTAATATTATAAAACATATTTCAGTATATTCTCACACTAATCTAGAAGGTTTGTAAATTAAACTTAACTTTAATCTAGTTTTGTAATATGTTTTACACATTCACATTGAATGTTGTGCCTTTCTAGGTTGTATGGACCCTATTTTAATGATGTAAAGTGTATTTAATCACACTTTCACATTTAACTTTGTGTTCTTGGCCTTATCCACCCTTTATATCATTATTATTAGGCCCTTATGACCCCATATTGTGTATCCCAAGGCTTAATTTGATCAAAGGCCTAACTAGAATGACCTAAAAGACTAATTTCTTCATTCCCAGACATTCCAACTGGAAAAAGAGCCCATGTGGGACCCATTCACCATTAGGTTTGAATGAGTCCCATCCAGGTGGGACCCATTCTCCCATGATGGCTAATGAGTCCCATTTGAGTTATTTTTGAGGTAGGAAAATTTAGGTTTTAGGTTTAAGTTTTCTTCATGTCGGCCTTGGCGATCAAATTAATGGGCATTTTAATTGAATTTTCTATATAAAAAATCTTCTAAACCCTAACTCATAACTCATCCATTATTCATTCATCATTCATCATATTCTTAAGTCAATCAAGCTATGGTTTTAACATTCTAAGTCATCAAGATAGCTTTCTAAGACATTCAAGGGAAAACTTTTCATCTATTGTTACAGAAGTCCAAGATCTATCATTATGGCAACTCTCTAACTCCATTTTTTCATGATTCATTACATTATTTCTTCATTTATGGGAAAATGAAATGAACTTATTATTTATCATGATAATCATACTTGTTCTTCTCCTAGTATCTATCATAGCCATGAAGACAATACTTTAAATTTGGAAAACATAATGGATGAGAGTCATGAGGATATTGTCCCTCCCTTTCCTAATGTTCCTCTCTTATGGGAAGATCTATTTAGTAAGCATGAAAATATTAGTTATCCTTCTCTTGATGCATTCTTTTCTTGTGATGAAGATGATTTCCAAAATATAGCCATGGAATAACATACTACAAGCTCTCCTACTAGGAAAGATAACATAGCACAAGAGAATGAGACCTTAGCATAAACAGACAATCAAATCGATCCTTCTCATGATATCCCCACTATTGATAAACAATCCACTTCAACCATTGGTCATTCCCCTAATTGCAATGAGGTCATTTTGGAAGAACCAATCCTTGAATGTCAAGAACATTTGATTCATAGTTCTCCTAAAAACTCTCCTCCTAGGGAGAATATCATGGTGCTAGAAAATGGAGACAATAGTAATGTGTCTTCGTTAGATAAAACAATGATTCTAGATTTCCCTTTATTAAAGATACATTAAACCAAGACCTTCGATGTTATGAATGTGCAAGTGTCTATTAGACCCCCCTTGATTAATGGACATACTCCATACCTCAAAGGACATCATAAGAACCCTCTAATTCTCTACCCACCTTCACACAAATAACAAAATCAAAACCAACCTAAACTCATCCCTTATCCACCTTCACACAAACCTTTAACTCAAGATAAACTTGAACTTGTCCTTTACCCACCTAAGAATAATATTTTGCATCAACTAAGTCATAATAGTGTTTCTCATACATATCCCACTAGAAAAAATCTGTGACCACAACAACCCACCCCAACACCATTACCTTTGCCTAATCCCATCTTGCCTAGTGCTCCTCAATTAACTCCTAAGGAGTATGATATTGTTGAAAAACTTAGGAATACTCCTCTAAAGGTATCCCTATGGGATTTAATTCAAAATTCACCTATCATACTATGCTTCAAATGACCTTACAACAAGTTCCTATTCCTTCTAATGTGCAACCAAATGACATAGCAACCCTAATTCAAGGATTGGAAATTGACATTATTTTCCACCAAAGTGAACTCCCCCCTTTGGAAGTGAAAAAATAAAATGAAGCTTTCATGATAATTTCTCAATACAATAGGATAGGGATAAAGAAAACCCTTATTGACAATCACTCAACCCTTAATGTGTGTAGCATAAACCTCTTGGATAGGCTTTGTGTGGATAAATAAAAAATTCAACCTAATTCTTTATCTATTAAAGGCTTTGACAATGTCAAAAAGAAACTACTTGGTGTGATCACTTTACCTATTATAGTTGGACAGGTCACATTGAACACACCAATCTAGGTTATACCTTATGATCTTTCATATAACCTCCTTCTACGTAGGTTGTGGATTCATGCAATGAATGGTGTTCCTTCTACTCTTCATTGTAAAATGAAATATGTCTACAACAACATAGTCCACACACTTGATTGTAATCATGAGCCTTATAGTATCTTGCAACTTGAGAAAAACAAAGAGAACCCCTTGAACACCTTAACCCCAACTACACAAGTAGAACCTATGTAGCAAAAAGACAAAGAACAACACATTGAACAAGTCATGAAGCTATTAGAAGATGATTGGGGTTCTTTAGATTTCAAACATACATTCATGGGCGAGTACAAAGTCATAAACAAAGATTCCAATAAGGCACATGAAAAATTAGTTGAATCTCAACACAAAAATTAGATGACCCTTCGAAAGCATACACTTCAACCAATTTAGAAGAAAACTAAAAATACACAACAACCTTTAATGAATTTAATCACAAACAACCACCAAATCCAAAAGCAATGAAAAATATTTATGGAAAAGGTTATGAGCTTATGAAAAAACTTGGATATATGGAAAATGATGTGGTGCTAATGAACAAGGTATCCACAACCCTATAGATCCTATCACACAACAAACAAATCATGGTATTGGTTATTGTCCTTTGATAGAAATCGCCAATCCTTCACTCAACATCAACACTGTCACACAACATCCTTCTAATCCAACCTTAACAGTAGTACATCTTGACTTGATAAACACTACTAGTTTTGGATGTTCTCCTTTTCTTGAAGTGAAACAAAAAAATACACCTTTGCTTAATGTCAATTTCATCTCATAAAACACTAATGATTTACATTTGTTATATTTTACACCCTCCTATAAAAGAGAGAACAAAATCTCGCACTCTAAAGAGTCTTGTGAAGTTATGACATCTTGTACTATGCAAGAACACTCTTTGTTGCAAACTAGAGGAACAACTTCTACTATTGATCAAGAGGGTATCTTGTCAAGACTCCTCCAAGATCACTTGATATCCCGTCCCCCACAAACTTGAAAGAAATTCTATGAAAAGACTTCATTTCATGAATATCACAAAGTTCATAGTCATTTTACTAATGAATGCAAAGCTTCGAGTAGTAAAATCCATCATCTTAAGGAGTTTGGTACTCTCCCTTATGTGGGGGAACCTAATTCCTCTAATTGGTACTAATTTTCACTCTAGCATGTATTTCATCAATCATTTTGGCTCACCCTTGTCCTGCACTAAGTGGGGGAAAGCAGTTAGCTTTGTCTTCATATGTCACATATCATTTCCTCTTTTGACTGGTCGTTCACCTTTCATGAAAATATAAGGGAAAGCTTTGGATGTGGATGGCATGCCTTAATTTGGTTCACATGTGACATACTACCCTTTTCATGACGTAGCTTATAGAAAACATATGACTTGGCATAGGGCTTTCCAAGTAAACTCTCATGTGTCCTTCTACTTTAAAGCAATTTCTCATAGTAATGGTGTTAGCAACCACTTTAAAGTGGGGGAATACATTGCCACTTATATTTCATTGTGTAATTTTTCTTTTTATTATGATTTCCTCTCTTGGAAACATTAGGTACAATGTTTCCCAAGATGAGACATTGTACTTGTTCTCTCTTGGAAACAAGATGAGACCATTTGCACTTATCCTCTCTTGGAGACATTAAGCATGATGTTCCATAAGATGGGACCACACATGAACTAAGAAAACTCCCTTTGAACATTTTTGACACTATCTTGCATTTACAATGTCTATGAGTTTCAAGCATATGAAGTTTTGCTTCCCTCATAGAGCTCAAAGATCCATTTTGTGGTGCCTTATTAAAGTTATTAGAAGGTATAACTTTGTTATGCTTTGAGTTGGAAGCCCATTCAAGGCATGAATTTCCCCATAGCCACTCATGTGTGTGTGAGTGCATACCAACCATGAGTGTATGTTTCTCACCTTCTAGGACTTCTCACCCAATGGACAACCTAAAGTTTCATCACCTTAGAGTGAGTATGCATTTTTTACAAACAACTGAGATCTGATCCACATCATGTTGGAAAAATGATCAAAGCTTCATCCACCCTTTTATTTTCCTTCTAATTATTGCCATTGCATGATAGCATGTCTTGTTTTGCTATACCTTATGCATGTCCTTTTGCGCTTATTTCAGTTTGACTTAGGATCTTGGATCTTGGGGGTTTGATCACCTCCTTTATCTTTGGTATCCTAGACCATCTACATTATTACACTTGGATATGTCTTGAATGTCTACTTTAGTGTGAGTTCGAAGCAAGTTCATCCTCTCACTACAGTGGGGGCTAAATCTACCATAGAAGAAAGGAAACTTGCTTGATCAAAGAATAATTGATGACAAATTGGACTTAATGACACCTTGATCTAGTGTTGTGAGGTATTTTTCACATCCACATTAGGTCTTGGGTCCTTACAAATTCAATTAAATGCATTTATGACATCTTGTAAAGGGGTTGTAGGGTATGTGCAGGATCATGATGGGCCAAAAAGTGGCAATATGATGGGTATTTGTAGGGTATGTGGTTGACAACTTTTTTCTTACCCAAAATTGATAAAATGAAAAGGGTTTTTAAAGGAGACTCTCAACTTTCCAACAATATAAATTATGTTTTACTTTGAATTTAATAAATAATTATTATTCATTTTCTACTTGAATTACGAATAAAGTGTTGATTGATAGGCTGATTGAAAAACATTTATAGAGTTCAAAAAGTATCACATTTTTTGAATCCAAAACATGCATCACATTCTATGCTTCGCATGCTATAGGATTAAAAAAAGAAAAAATGAATTTCATGAAGTTTTGACCAAGTTAAGGTGGTAAGACAAGCAAGTTTTTATAATTTTTAATATTTGTAATAAAAATTCAAAATTAATTATTTACTTGGAAAAAAATTATTAAAAAATATGCATCACATCCAGACATTAGTCCTCTACTTATGACTAAAATATTATAAAAAATATTATCATTTTATTATGGTTGGGGTGGTCAGACAGACATCTACTTATTTTTTCCTTGAAATTTAAGTACTAACACATTGAAATTTCAAATTTTCACCAAATAGATTTTAAAAATAAAAAATAAACCTAGTAGTTTAGAAACTACATTCAATTTTCTACAGATTCTATTTTTACATATTTTTGAAATAATATAGATAACTTATTCAAATTTTTATGTCAAGTTGCCTAACTCTAATTTTTCTAAATTTTTTGCCACTTAAGGGCCTGTTTTTTCCATGATGATCATGTACATGCCCTGTAAAGTGTTGTAAAATATTTTCACACTTTTCTAGACTTTTATTAAGCATCTATGTCTAATGGACCTATTTTTCCCCTAATTCAATATTATAAAATTTATTTAATTATATTCTCACACTAATCTAGAAGGCTTGTAAATTAAACTAACTTCAATCTAGTTTTGTAATGTGTTTTACACATTCACATTGAATGTTGTGCCTTTATAGGTTGTATGGACCCTATTTTAATGATGTAAAGTGTATTTAATCACACTTTGAACACATTAAACTTTGTGTCCTTGGCCTTATCCACCCTTTATATCATTATTACTAGGCCCTTATGACCCCATATTGTGCATCCTGAGGCTTAATTTGATCAAAGGCTGACTAGAACAACCTAGAAGTCTAATTTCTTCATTCTCAAACATTCCAACTAGAAAAGAGCCCCTATGGGACCCATTCACCATTAGGGGTGAATGAGTCCCATTTGAGTTGTATTTGGGGTTTGAGTGGAAAAATTAGGTTTTAAGTTTAATTTTTCTCCACGTTGGCCTTGGGGATCAAATTAACAAGAATTTTAAGAGAATTTTCTATATAAAAAAGATTATAAACCATAATTCATAACTCATTCATCATTCATCATGTTCTTAAGTCAGGCCAACTAGGGTTTTAGCATTCTAAGTCATCCAGATAGCTTTCTAAAACATTCAAGGGAAGATTTTTCATCTATTGTTGCAGAAATTCAAGATCTATCATCAGGGGAAGTCTCTAACTCCATTTTTTCATGCTCATTATCTTATTTCTTCATTTTGGTTTAATTACCTAAAAATGGGTTTGACTAAGGAAAACCTCCATGCCTCAACATTCAACATTTCTCTCTTTCCTTATGTGTTTGCAGATTTAGGTACCTTGAAGGTTTGGAAATAATTGAAGGATATGTTGTAAAGTTATTGAAGACATCTCCTTGTTGACTGGATCAAAATACCTACAAAAAATCACTTATAGTGCCAAAAATCAAAGTTTCAGAAGCTGACACATGTCAAGAATTCAAGTGCAGATCAAGGGTCTCTATTTCCACTTTTGGATTTTCAGAAATTCATAAGTGGACTCATTCACCATTAGTGGTGAATGAGTCCCACTACCAATCCTGAAAAGTGTTTTCTATAGTTTTGGATACCCATTTGTCTGAAACAAGATCTGAAATAGTTTCCCAAATTTGGGATTAATTCGCCCAAAATGGCGAACGAGTCCTAGTAGGCCAAATTTTCAGAATCAGTTAGCATTTCCAGTCTTCATTCAAATCTCCAACATATTTCTAGGTGCATGCTTTTTTTTCGCTTTCCTGCTCTATTTTATTTGCATTTCTATTCATCTTTCTAGGTGTTTTTGCATACTTTAGATCATTCCCTTTAGTCATATTTCAATCATATCTTTATTAGTCTTGATTGAACCACCTATATTTATGGTATACCTCTCTCCTTTTAGGTGCAAAACCCTAGAAGTGTAAGAGACCCAACATATCCCAAAATTGATGGTTCACAACCTAAGGCTAATCCTTTGCCTATTTCCTATAAATGACAAAGAGATAATGAAAAGAATCTCATCACACATCCTAAGATAAAATAAATTTACAAAGCTAAAAAGGAAGTGGTTGAACAACCTTTCATGGTTCCTTTTGTTCCTCTCCTTAGGGAAGGAAAGAAGCCTATGGTTGATAGTCCCGCTCCTACAAAAACACAACTTGAAAATCATACTAAAAGAAACAAGAATGCTAAAGAGTGTAGATGTCGTTGTCGTGCTCTTGCTCAAAGTTTAAATGAAGAGAACAACAAAGAACATCAAAATAAAAAATTGACTGAAGCAATACATGATGAGTCTCCCTCTTTACCAAAACAAAAAGGTTATATACCGTAACCGTAATAGGAGGTAAATCCTTGTTTAGACATTATCATTCAACCTCCCATTGTGATTAACTTGGATAACGATGATGAGGTTGCTAAGATTGACAAAGAAGTACATAACAAATTGAATACATTGTTTCCATCTTATATGAATTTAAACAATAATTCTCCTAGGAAGAGTGTTGAACTTGGAGATAATCCTAGTTCGCTACTTGCTATTGTCCCTTTGGCTAGTTTTCCACCTTCTATATATGATGAACATGATTGGAATGTAGATGACCTACTAATAGGTTGACTTGGATGTTACTTACTAGTATTTTGCATTATTTATTTTTATTCTGTGTGATTACATGTGTATAATGTGATCCCCTATAAATAACATTTTGTTTGATGTAATTATCTCTCTTTTTCACATTCCTCTATTCGTACCTAAATCCTTCTCTATGTTGTAAATCCTATATCTTTTCATTTTTCTTATGTTTTCCTTCTGGGGATGACACAAGGCATCAAGACATTTAGGTCTCTTCCATGTTGACCCAAAAGCTTTTCATTTATCTTTTTGTTCAAATTTCTTATATTTTCCTTTGGGGATTATGCAAGATGTTGAGACATTTAGGTCTCTTCCATGTTGACCCAAAATCTATTCCCATTATCTTTTCATTTGTCTTATGTTTTCCTTTTGGGGATGACACAAGGCATTGAGACATTCAAGTCTCTTCCATGTTGACCCAAAAGATTTTTCTTCATTTTTGCTCTCTTTGTGTCATTCTTCCTATTCAATGAGTATTTTGGGAATGATGACATTTCCAATCTCTCTAATAAATATTGTAGCAAAGACATACTAACCCTAAATCCATAGATCCTTTATAATATTTTGGGATTTCATTTTGGGAACAACCCATTTTCATGACATAGCTTTATTTGGAAACATATGACTTGGCATAGGGCTTCCCAAATAAGCTCTCATGTCCTCTTTATTGTTAGAATTTATAATTTGCTACTTTAAATTAATTACTCACAACATGGTGTCTAACAATTTCATTAAAGTGGGGGCATATATTGGCATTATTATTTTGTATTTTCATCTCATGTTTCATTGGGTAGTCTTCTTACTTCATGTGATGCATATTTCACTTTTTGGTGACATTGGGTGTTATTTCCTTCAAGACCATGATCTCTCTTAGAATATTATATTCCTCTTAGTGGCTTGATGTGACACGCTACTCCCCTAAGTTGTGAATATTCTATTCTTCAATTGGTCCTCTCTTGGAGGCATTAGGCAAAATGTTCCCTAAGTTAAAGACCTTACATGAACTAAGTAAACTCCTTTGAAAATACCTTACACTCTTTTTCAATTTTGATTATATGGCCACATTGCATAACACACTTTGCTTACTTGTGGAGCCATCTTGTTTGTTCATGAGTTTCAAGCATACAAAGCTTTTCTTGCCTCATGGAGCTCAAAGTTCATTATTGCGTGGAATCTTATAAAATTTATTAGGAGGTATAGCTTTGGTCTAGTTGTATGTATGGGATCCAAAATTTGGTATGACTTTCCCATAGCCACTTGCTTGTTTATGTGAGCATATACCAGCCGCATGCATATGTGTCTCACCCTTTTGGATACTTACCCAACAGATAGCCTAAAGTTCTATTTCCTTAGAGTGAGCATGAATTTTTGGTCAAAAAACTTAGATCTTATAAAAAATGTGCAAGAAAAATGGTCAAAGATTCATCCACCCTCCTTTTTCTTCTTTTTTTTTCTTTTTGTCTTTGGCAGTGTATGCTTGTGCCTTGTTATTGCTCTTTACATTATTCTCATGTGTGTTCTTTTGTGCCTATGTTGGTTTGCCATAAGATCTTGATCTTGGGGGATCATACAACCACCTTTGTCATTGTCATCCTATATTACTAGAATTGGTAAATTTTGACCCCTCTTCATGCATATTCCATCTACTTTAGTGTGATTTTAAAGTAAGTTCCTCCTCGAGCACTAAAGTGGGGGCTAAATTTAGTGTAAAAAAAATGTATCCCTTTACATTTTCACACATTTTTGGGCCCTTGTGAACTAAATGGAACTAATTGTACCTTATTTAGTGTGTTCTAAGGTGTAAGAATACACTTTCACACTAATCTATGGTTTTTTATTAATTAATTGCTACACCCTTAATATTAGTGTACATTGGGTTATGAATAGTCGGCTTGGGGCTATCTTAACTCTCTATTATGTCATATTATCATTAGTATATTTTTATTCAGTTGTTTAGGTCATTTTAAGACTTATATAGGTGTGTCCAAGTCAGCCTAGGTGATATCATAGGCATAAATAGGTATATATAGGAGGTTGTGAGTCTTATTTCATCATCAAGTTGGTGTGTTCTCATTAGAGATATTGGGTTGTTTTGCCCCTTGAAGTGGCTTGTTATTCATAGTGATTATCAAGTATTTTCAGAATATTTCATATCATATTCTTCTATTGTGCAAGTTATTTCATAACAAGTGGTATCAGAGCATGATCTTGGCATTGTAGAGGCAAGGTTTTTCTCAATTTTGGAGGACATTTTGGGAAGAGAATATCTTTTAGATTATGGTGATTTTTTTCTAATTTTTAAAGGGTTTTTGAAGAACATATTGAAGAATCCACAGTCCAAATTTTAGAAGAATTGGAGTAGAATTAAGCAAATTATTGTAGAATTAGGGTTTCTACACTACTATTTTGGAATTTGCATATCTGACACATCTTGTCAAATTGGAGTCTAATTTTTATTGGGTTTTTGAAGACATACTAAAGGATATTAAATTAAAAATTCAAGAGAATTTAATTTTTATTTGTGTGATTTATTTCAAAATTAGTGGTTTCCATCATGACGGGACCTGCAACAAGGGGCAAAAAGAATGTTGTCACTTCGGGGAAGACTCTTGATAAGGATGGGGTAACAATAGAGGATATTACTCCTAATGAGGAAATAAATAAGGTCAAGGAAGAAATTTCCTTAATTAATATGGATATGTGTGACCTAAGAGGAGATATATTGGACATGTGAAACATGTTAAGCACCTACATGGCTGAACCAAGAAAGGACTTCTCAAGTGACCAAGGTGAAAATTCTAGGTTAGCTAGCATTGACACAAGATTTAGTGCTCCTATGGGATATAGGAATTTATTTCCAAAGGTGGATATGTGCAAGTTTGATGGCAAGGATCCTCTAACATGGCCAAATGGAGAATATTTTTGAAGTATGCCAGATCCCAAATGGACAAAAGGTCATAATGGCTTCCCTATATATGGAACCAGATCAATTCATTTGGTATTATTGGCTTTTCACTCATTGAAGGAAAAAGGGGCTCACCGTCTCATGGTCAATTTTTACAGAGGAACTCTAAGCACAATATAGCAATAGCTTGACAGACAACTTCTTCAGCTAGCTGGCTAAACTTCAACAAACAGGATCAGTTAAGGATTATATTCAGCAATTCCAAAATCTATCCTTAAGAGTGGATACAATTATGGAGGAAAACTTGAATGATTTATTCTTGGCTGGTCTCAAGGATCGCATTCAACATGAGGTACGCATGTTTAGTCCTATCTCCATAAATGAGTCTTTTATCTTAGCACGTAGGGTAGAGGAGAAGTATTTGATTCCTAAGAAGCAAGGGGCTAATGTGACAAGAGAGAAAGGATATTCAACACAACCTACTAAGTTGACTCCACAACAAATTGAGGAGAAAAGAGCAAAAGGGTTTTGTTTCAATTGTGATATAAAATACAATCGAGGACATAAATGCAATGAAAAGAAATTGTTCTATATTGAAGGTCCAAGTGAGGAAGAAGAGGAGGAACCCATACTAGAGGATGGAAGGGAGTCAAATGAGGAATCACATGATTCTCAACCAATCATTTCTTTTCATGCACTCTCAGGTTTCTATGCTCCACAAACTCTCAAGTTGGTGGGGTTCTTAAAGAAGTAGAAGGTAATAGTGTTGATCGACTTAGGTAGAGCTCATAATTTCATCAACTAAAAGTTAGCTACTCATCTAAATTGTTTTATATATCCAACTCCAGAGTTTCAGGTTTTTATTACAAATGGTGGTACAATTAGTTGTTCAGGGAAGTGTCATAGCATTAAATTATCCATGGGAGATTATCAACTTGATACCCCAATGTATGTGATAGCCATGGGTGCAACAGATATTGTTTTAGGAGTACAATGGCTTACTACATTGGGAATGATTGAGATGAACTTCCAAGAACTATTCATGAGATTTCAATCAGAAGGAAGGCTAGTAGAGCTAAGGGGATTGAAAGAAAAATCCCCACAAATGGTAAGCTCTCATCAAATGAAAAAGTTTCTTAAGAATGGAGTGGATGGATTTGTGGCCCAACTATGTTCATTAGAAGTCTCTCAATCTAATGCTCCTACTCATCCAGATTTGCAAGCTATAATTGATCGTCACTTAGTTGTTCTTGGATATATGCCTAAAGGAATTCCTCCTAAGAGGGATCATGATCATGCCATATAGTTAGCCCTAGGGAGCCAGCCACCGAACATCAGGCCTTATAGGTATCCACCCATACAAACAAGTGAGATAGAAATTTTTTTTGAAGAGATGCTAGAGGTGAGAATTATAAAGCATAGCCAAAGTACTTACTCCTTGCCTGTGGTGATGGTACTTAAGCAGGATGATACTTGGCACATGTGTCTAGATTATAAAGTGATCAACATGTACACCATTAAAGATTAGTTTCCTATTCCATTAATTGATGATTTTCTAGATGAATTAAATGGAGCTATGTATTTTACCAAGTTATATCTTAGATCTGGTTATCACCAAATTTGGATTAAGGAGGAAGATATTTGTAAGACAACATTTCAGACTCATGAGGGTCATTATGAATTTTTGGTGATGCCATTTGGTCTTACCAATGCCATCTACATTCTAAAGTTTGATGAATTCCATTTTTAAGAAGTTATTGAGAAAGTTTGTGTTAGTATTATTTGATGATATATTGATTTATAGCAAGACTTGGGAAGAACATTTCCAACATGTGGATCAAGAATTACAAATACTTGAAGGTCATAAACTCTATGCTAAGCCATCCAATTATGCTTTTGGTCTTACAGAGGTGGAGTATTTGGGACACATAGTTTCACATGAAGGAGTAAAGGTGGACCCTAACAAAATTAAGGCTATCATGGAATGGCCTATTCCAAAAACCATTAAGAAACTAAGGGGTTTCTTGGGATTGACAGGCTACTATAGAATATTTGTGAATAATTATGGTCATATAGCAGCACCTCTCACCCCTTTATTGAAGAAGGATTCTTTTCATTGGAACGAGTCCACCAATACAACATTTGAGAAATTGAAGGAGGCTAAGTGTACAACTCCAGTGCTTGCCACTCTTGACTTCACCAAGGAATTCATTGTGGAATGTGATGATTCTATAAATGGGATAGGATCAGTGCTCATGCAAGAAGGTTGACCAATTTCTTTTGAGAGTTGTTAATTAAAAGTTAAGAATCAACTAAAACCTATTTATGAGAAGGAAATGCTAGCAATCCTCCATGCAGTGAAACAATGGAGGCCTTATCTATTGGGTAGACACTTCGAGGTTAAGATAGATCATGATAGCCTAAAATAATTTTTGGAACAAAGAATATCTTTTGAAAAGAAACAAAAATGGATCACTAAGATGTTAGGATATGAGTTTGAGATTGTATATAAGAAAGGGAAAGAAAATATTGTCACAAATGCACTTTCAAGGAAGGATGAGAAAGATGAATCCTTATTGTGTGCCCTTTCAATATTACAAGAAAATTGGGTGGAAGAAGCCAAAGTAGAGTGGCAAAATGATGTAGCAACAAGTAATCTTATCGAACAGTTAAAAAGTGATCCTAGTAGTTCAGATAAGTTTTGTTGGAAGGGAGATACTCTTTGGTATAAAGAGTGTTTGTATGTCTACAAGAATTCCACTCTTAAACACAAGATTCTCACAGAGTTGCATGAGTCTCCAGTGGGTAGTCATTTAGGATTTCTAAAGACATATCATCAAGTTAAGCAAGACTTTTTATGGAAAGGGATAAAGTGTGATGTTCAAAAATTTGTGGCTGAATGTTTGGTTTGTCAAAGGCATAAAGGGGAGATAATTAAGAAACTGGGTCTCTTGCAACCCTTATCTATTTCAAGCCAGTGTTGGGAAGAGGTATCCATGGACTTCATCATAGGGCTTCCCAAATCTAAAGGTTATAATTTCATCATGGTGGTAGTTGATCGCCTCACTAAATATGCACATTTCATTGCATTATCACATCCTTTTACAACAAGTGCAGTGGAAAAAGATTTTTGGGAAAATATCCAAAAGCTACATGGCACACCTAAGCTTATTGTTAGTGATCATGATCCTATCTTCACTAGTCACTTTTGGAAAGATTTATTCTCATGTTTGCATACTCAATTGGCTCATAGCTCTTCATACCACCCTCAATCAAATGGGAAAACTGAGGTTGTTAATAAGTGTTTGGAAGTCTACATTTTTTCACTTCAGAGAAATAGTCTCAGTGGGTATATTGGCTACCACTTTTAGAATGGTGGTATAACACTTATTTTCATAGCTCATAAAAAATGTCTCCATTTTTGGCACTTTATGGATATCATCCTCCTTCCATGACATCATCAATAAAGGTGTCCCCAAGAGTTCAGGCAATAGAAGACCACTTACTTCATCAACAAAGAGTACTTTCAAGACTCAAGGAGAATTTAGCCATGGCACAAAATCGAATGAAACAACAATCATACCAACATCGTAGTGAAAGAAGTTTTGAAGTTTGGGATTGGGTCTTCTTGAGATTGCATCCTTATAAGAAAATCTCACTAAAGCAACAAAAAAAGAATAATAAGTTGTTTCCAAGGTATTATGGTCCATACCAAATCATGCAAAAGATTGGTAGTGTTGCCTACAAGCTTGAGTTGCCAACAACAACAAAGATACATCCAGTTTTTCATGTTTCCTATTTGAAGAAGGTCATTGGGCATAATATTCCCACTCAAACAACACTACCAGAGCTTGATGAAGAAGGAAGAATCATTTTGGAACCAAAGTGCATTCATCAAACACGCATAAAGAAGTTGAGGAATAGAACTCTCACTGAGTATCTCATCCAATGGAAGAATTTACTAGTTGAAGATGCCAAATGGGAGGATGAGGAGTTCATTCAAAAGTATCCAAACTTGATTAGCATTGAGGACAATGCTTCTTTGAATAAAGGGGCATGCTACGCCCTTAATATTAGTGTACATCAAGTTATGAATAGTTGGCTTGTGGCTATCTTAACTCTCTATTAAGTCATATTATCATTAGTATATTGTTATTTAGTTGTTTAGGTTGGCCTAAGACTTATATAGGTGTGTCTAAGTTGGCCTAGGTGGTATCCTAGGCATAAATAGGTATATATAGGAGGTTGTGAGTCTTATTTCATCATCAAGTTGTGAAGTGTGTTCTCATTAGAGATATTGGGAGGTTTTCCCCCTCAAAGTTGCTTGTTATTCTTAGTTATTATCAAGTATTTGTAGCATATTTCATATCATAATCTTCTATTGTGCAAGTTATTTCATAACATTAATTGGACTTCTTTATGCTTTAATTGGCCTTATTTTGCATCCAGAAGCCTTAATTAATGCATCTTTTCAAGATTAATACTGACATTTACCAAGATCCAATCATAATTCATGTGTTTTTGGATTGTATGGCCTAGATTTAGTGATTTGGGACTCATACATCACCTTGGGTGTATGGGTCCCAATTTGAATTTCACATTAAACTAAGCCTTTCTTGAAAAATGAGTCCCAAGCTTATCTTAATGGGAGTCATATGACCCAATTGGTGTATGAGTCCCACTTATCTTAGACCTAAATTAAATTCAAATTCTTCATGGGATTTTATTCTCCTAGATCTTATGTTAGCTTGTACTATTGTAATGTTAGGAAATTTGGCATAAACAAGTATAAATAGAAGGTTATTTCACTCATTTTCTCCTAGCAACTTAAGTATTCATGCATTATATAAAATTGGTGATTAAAAGAATCTACAAGAGCATTCAAGAGTATTCAAGTGTTGATTATCAAGATTTTTGGAGCATTATTCAAGTATCAAGTTCATTATGTCAAAGTCATCATGCATCATGTTTGTTTTTGAGATAACATTTGTGATGTAGGGTTTTATGATTCAAGCAAGCATTCAATTCAAGATGTTCAACATTCAAGCAAGATTCAAGATCCACATCCATGCTATCCATGTCATACATGTTTGCAATATCTTATTCAAGGGTTTGGTGAGTTGCAACATTACATATTTTTTCATTCATCATTCCTCCTTTCTATTTCATTCCATTTCAAGGTTTAATTACCAAAATGGGGTTTGACCAAGGTAAACCCCTTTCCACTAACAATACAACATTTTCCCCTCTCTTTAGTGTGTGATTTGTAGATCTAGGTTGAAGATACATTGAAGAGAAAGATTGTATTTAAAGAAGTTTTCAAGTTCACAAAGTTGTCAAATTCGTCACATTGTTTACAATATCACTAAAAGACACTTAGAAAGTAGAATTTAGCATTTTAGATCCAAAAATTGAAATTGAAGTAAAGAGTAGAGATAGAAGAGTAGTTTCGTATATTGACCCTCCAAAAAGCTAAGCAAGACTGATATGCCACTTTTGGCGTATGAGTCCCAATACAATGAATTTTCCAAATTTCAAGAGTTCTAGATTTGTTACTGCTATATTTTTGTTCCTGCCCAGAAACCCTAATCTGGGACTAAATTGCGTAGCTTGGTGTACGAGTCCCTACATTCATTAAATTCAAAATTTTCAGCATTTCAGACCTTTTTCTGAGCTCCTACAGGTTTCCAGGTGTACCTCTATACTTTTCCAGTTTACTTTTTTATTTGCATTCATTTCTAGGTCATTTACTTAAGCCTTGAACACCATTAGGTTTTTTCATTACATCTTGCATGTTACTAGTCCTTCTAAGCTCTAGCTTGGTGTTGAACTCCTTTTTAGTCTCTAAACATACCCTAGGACACCTTATTATATATCTCTTTCTCTCATTCTTTCCTTGGATTAAGATCTCTAAGGTATCCCTGAGTGAAAGTAGACCCCTCCCTTGTGTGTGTTCCATCATCCAATAAAGGTGGAGTACCCTATTTCCATTGTTTCAATTCCAAATATACCCCCCTAAAACTTAAAATTAATGACCTGAGCGAGCCCGTTAAAGTTCAAAATGACAACTCTGAAATGGTTTCTTTCTCAACTTATCACATACAAGGATAAAATTCAACATTTGGAGGTGAAGGTGCTTAATCAAAAGGAGACCTCATTGAGAGAGGTAGATGATGAAGGTCATTGGACCCTTTTGTCTTCCCTTACCAAGTATTTTGACAAGTGGGGAAATTGGGAAAATGAAATCAATGGGATCAAGGTGATGGTTGGGACTATGGAGGAGAGAAGCTATAGGAGGATGTGGGTATTGTGCATAGCAATTAGGATAAAACCCTAAATTTTTTGCAAGAAATTGTGGAATATAGCAAGGAAATGATTAAACAAACCATGGTCACAATTTAAATGTTCTAATAGGAGCTCCATAATATACATGGAAAATGGACCATTGATGACTATCAGGATGATGAACACTCAAGGAAAAATGATAAGAAAGGGAGCAGATCTACTTCACCCAATACTCAAGAGGATTAGCCTATGCATAAGAAGCCCTTGTCCTTTGAAAAAACTACAATTTATAGAAAATAAATGGTAGTCCATGAATGGCCTTAAGTTATTGGGAGGCACTGGTATGGTCCCTAGCTGGTTCTCCCCTATGTTTTTTTTTTTTCTCCTTTTGTTGGTCTTCGTGTAGTTGCTTTTATTTTCCTTTTTCAGTGCCTCATGTCTTGTGAGCTGCCTGCTTGGTCTCTATAGTCATTTTGTAAATGGGTATGGGCCCTTCCTAACTTTAATCTAATAAAAACAATAGCTTCATGTTGAAAACCCATGATCTTCTAATCTTATCGGCCTCCTTTGTTATTGTCTTAATATCCTTGTTTGAGAAAATTAGACTATGGAAACTTGGCTCCAAACTTCTAAACCCTTCATTTAAACTTTTATTATTAATGTGGCATGTATAAAAACCTTCAATTCTATTTTATTTCACTCTTGACATAGACATCAATATAATTTTTTATCTTTAAAAATCCAAACTATCCTTTTTCATCACAACTAAATGATCCTTGATTCTTTAATGTCTTCTACAATTAGCTTGTCAACTTCATTGATAATATTTCTCACAATCTAAATTTTTTTGCAAATACAATCAATTTGAAGTCCCAATAGTTATCAGTCTCATGATCTTCTTGCTCTAATGCCTCTTGTTCGGTGGTGGATGAGGATGAACACAATAAATTATACATTAAATGACAAAAAATCTTACCAAATTATCTTCAATGCTACAAAACTTCAACTCTCCATGAATAAATTAATTAAAATCATTAAAAATACTCATAATTCTAAAAAATTCACCTCACTCTCTATATTTTGATTACATGATCACTTGATCATATAAAGAAAGTTGATTCTGCATCAAGGTTTTTTTGATGATGGAACCATTACAAATTCACACACACATATAAAATTAGATCACCTAGACCGACTTGCTATAATAATTAATATTTTTCCTAAAGTATTCCCTATTTTAAAAAAACTACTTATAATTTTTTATTTATTTAATGATTGGTACTACCATAAATTGCATATTTCAACAATATTTGTTACACTTATAGTCCCTCTTCCTAAAAATGGAAGTTTTAGTTTTTTCGCCAATGGTACTTTCTTGATATGAATTGTCCCCATAATGAAAATTTAGAAACAAATATCTATCTCCAATCATTTCAATCGATGTACTTGAATATAAAGTCCATTCATTTATTATATTTTTTAGAAAAGTAACACCCGTTAACACTATATTTATTTAGGGATTTATAAATTATGTCCATAGTTTATTTTATTTTTTTAAGAATATGACAACAAACATGTGTTTATTTTTCCTTCCATCCTTAAAAATTTCCTTCTTTGGTTTATATTTTTTCCTTTCAATATCCATATTTTTCAATTAAATTTTTTTCATGTGATTCTTATAGATAATGGTCTTTTAAAATTCATCATAGATTTTCTAATTCTTCTTCCCACAATAATATCTAGAAAATGATTTAGTATTAATTGAATGCATGACTATTTTTTATATATATTTAAATGACCTCATATTATTTATTTAATATGACTTACACAATTGTACAAAATTTTGTTTGGATGTGTTTGAATTTAATTAAATAATGCTTTTTCTTGATTATTTCAATACATTATAAATTGAGGAAGCATTCTTTTAATTATTATAGTCAACTAAATTTTATATTCAATACTTTTTTTTAAGTTGATCATTTGAAAAAAATGATTTAAGTTCACTGTTTTTCTTCTATACTAAAGATGTGAGCAATATTTAAATATTTTGGTACATTTTTTCTACAACTTTGTTGTTCATTATTAATATTGAAAAATCTTTTAATTAGATTACAACTCAAAACTTTACTAATAATACCTCTAACTTGTTCCAATTAGCATTTTCATAACTACTTTTCTTTACCATTTTGTTGCGATTAAATTAATCTCTTTATTAACTATCTTTCATATATCCTTTTCTCTTGAGGCATCCCTAACTACTAACAAAGTAACTTTCATCAAGATTCACAAACTTTCAATTGTAGAGCCCATGTAAAAAGAAAACTACCCTTCAATAAGTAAAGTAGATCTCTTCAAAAATTATGTAGCTAAGAAAATACTAATCCAACATTATTTCAACCCTATTAAAATATTTTTAGCTTTGATATAATGTAAAAATAAACATAAAAATACTAACAAAAATTAAAATAAAAAAACATAAAATAGATCGAAATGAGTAAATAAAATAATTATATTGATATTTTTGCATACATTCAATATAGTGTAATGTGCAGTAGTTCATTTTTTAATTACAACTCCATACTTATAGTTAAAATATCTAAAATTTGAAAAATTCTATTTTTTAGGCTTTTGTATTATTATATTTTTTATCCTAAAAATCTAAAGTGTACTTGCATTGTGGAAGACTATAAAAATTTTCTTACCCTCAAACCATATTAATTTTTCGTTAATAATTAGCAAGGATAAATAAATTTACAAGGATGTTAATTTTTCATAATTTGTACTTGATAGAGCAAATAGAAATCTAGCATCTAAAATTTTAGATGTTGCATTGATATTTTGAGTTAAATAGGTAATTTATTCAACATTTCAATCTATTTTTATGTATCATAGTCTCTTATTCTTATAGATCTTACCCATAAAAAGAAAAAAAAATAGTTATTTTAAAATTGAAATTTGGATATAACTCATTCTAATAAAATTTAATGAGCTAGATATCACAAATTTATAACCATTGTATTTATGAGATCAAATAATTAATAATTTTATTTAAGAATGTCCATTCCAAAACAAAATATAAATTTTACGTTAAAAAATGAAATCAAAATTAGTAGGACAAATATAATACTTATATAATTTCTCTAATTAAAATAGAAAATTTAAGATGGATCTATCTATTTATTGATTGGAATAAAAAAACATAAATCTGAATAAAAAGATTTAAGAGAAAGTATAAAAGAAATAAAATAGAAAATCTTATTTTCAGATTTTAATGAAAGATAAATAAACATTTGTTATTTTTTAAGAGAAAAAATTAAAGATCAAAATCTTGTTATATGAAAGGGCCATCGAACAATATTTACCCCGGGGGAGACTAGAACTCGTGACCAGCAGAGCCGCAACAGAATTACTTAGCCAACCGAGCTAGGGCCCCCGCCCAATTCATCTATTGTATATTGAAAACAGATCTAAGGATGTTAATTGAAAAAATAAAATAAAATTATATTTTAAAAAATATGGACATTTAATGCTGCACACATACCATAGTGGGGGCAAAAAAAATATCCTTTTGTTTTTTTCTTTTTCTTTTTCTTTTTCATTTTTATTATAATATTCATATTTTTAAAAATCGGAATTCCACAAGCATAAACTTAATTCTAAAAATTTTAGCATGAAAATGTAAGAGGCTAAAGAGTGCGCTCAGCAGGCTTTAATTTGTACATAGCAGTAGCCTCAATGGCCATCTGCTTGCGCTTCTTGTAACCGGCCTTCAAACACACTTGACGTACTAGACGTTTAGTTCTGTCTGCAAGTTCTATGCTTGGTTTTTTTTACATCAGCATCCTTTGTTCTTCCAAAATTTCTACAACGTTTCTCAACCGCTCATTTCCGAGCCCTCAATTGCCTTGGCCAAGTTCCTGCAATCCATCGTCATCTTTCTATGTTAGAATTTTTATTAATTTAGTTTTGTAAGACAAAAGCTCAAGCGCACCTGTATATCATTGATAAGGCTGTCAATGCTCTTCATCTTTCTGTGTGGCCAGCGTGGGATGCCAAGCTCTCTACATCTTTTCTTAAGAACTGTGAGCCCAACATTTAATTTTTTGGCTGCTTGAGTGATTGGCAATTTGAAATATGTGGAGAGCTCATTCATGATGATATCGGTTATAGTGTTTTTTTGTCGTTTGATTTCTTTTTCGCTTTCCTCCACTGCACACAGTGAAGTCGATGACCCATTGCATGACTCATTTGGATACATATTCAACGAACCGTCTGCTAAATTGACCGAAGACATGGGTAATATATTTCCTAAGTTTGAATCTCTTACTCCATCCATCACAAAGTCACATGAAGGATCTATATGGGAACTAGTAATTGTTTCAGACATATGTTCAGATGGTCAGCAGCCATCTGCCTGCCCATCGTCTACTTTAAGTATCTCATGGGCATCAATACTGCTTGAATATGGGTCGCATGTAGACAGTGTATCTGTAACATTAACCATCCATTAACATATGACCGGATTCTTGTTATTGAACTCCCATTCATACATAAATATGGTTTCCTTTGAAGCCAAAATGAAGAATTAAAAGATAAAATATTTCACATTAAGCAGTTCCTTGATGACTGTGGACAATAATAGGGGCCGAATTTTAAATACAGTGAGTGCAAGGATGAAACCAAACTGGTAGATGATGGCATGGAGTGAAGATAAAATATGGCGGAAAGCGTTGAGAACTGCATAGGTTAACGTTGTCATTCCAAGGCAGAGCTGGGTTGCAATCCGCTACCGCCATTGGCAATGAAGTGGCGGGAATGGAACTTGTCCTCCAATTAGAGATGTCCCATTCGGGGGAATTGAATCGCTGTAAACGCAGTCCGCTATGTTCATGTCTCCCGAGAAATTTAATATCCTGCAAAATCAAGAGAAAATTTTAGCACGAGTGAAGAGTTTCGTGAAGTATAAATATTATTATTAAACCTATCCGCGCCGGCACTGACACCACGTCAACCACGATACGGAGGATTATTGCTGAGTGGATAAAACATCCACACGTCCAGACCAAGCTTTACAAGGAAATTGTAAGCGTTACTGGTAATTGCCAGAAATTGTTGCCGGAACTAGCATAAGCTTTAGGCGTTACGAGGAAATAGGGTAATCCAAATTTTAATGGCAGAGGAAACCAGGGGAAATAGTGGATCTTGTGGAAAGGGAGGAGATCATAGTGGTTATGGGAAGTCCTCTACAGGCCGTAATAAAGGACAAGCCCTCAACACCTAGTTAGCAAACAGGCCAAGTCTTATTTATATGTTGATAGATTTAATACTAATCTCTATAGCTTTAATAATCAGTCAATCACATTGAATCGATCACAATGTTTTGATCGACTAGCGGTCCTCAAAGGCCTATTGGTACACAAAAGATTCGGGAAGAATCGCAGTGTCAGCGGATTTTGGATTGAATTGATTGTCATCTAAGGTTCGCTATGCAAATCAATCATCAGTTACCTAAAATGCATAGCAGATGATTTATAAGATTTAAAAACTGAAGTTGACGATCTGATCCGAAATGAAATAATACCAACCTGGTCTCCGGCTCGAGAGGAGGAATTGCAGATTCCCAATCGCTGCAATACTCCCAAAAATCCAGATCAGCCATATTTGTATTGGAAAGAAAAGGTTTGTGCTTTTGCTTATAATAGAAGCGCAATGGAAGTTGCAAATGACCATTATAAATAGTGTGACCATCCACCTTCTCCTTGGCCTCCTCTCGCCATGTGTGCCATGAACTCCTATGTATGTATGTAAGACACAATAATGGCATACGGGGCCTAATGTTGCGTTTGAAATCAAAAACACAAAATTTTAAAGTAAGGTGATAAATCTCTAGTGAATATTGATATGAACTATATAGTTTATACGGGAAGCTATGATGTGGTTCATGTACGAAGAAGTATCATGTGTCGGTCCGGACCAAAGAAGGGAAGGGCCATGGAGGTGTGGTAGGCAATATAATTATGAAGTAGAAAGATGGAAGTTATTGAGCTCCCTAATGTGAGTATGTAATCAGTAAAGTGCAAAGGGGAGGCAAGATGCTTCGCATGTAAGGACGTAGTTTGATAACATCAAATGTAATGTGTGAAGAAATAATTTTTTCAAGGCTTTTTTTTCATGATATTAATGCATAAAATATGATCAAGAAATTTTTCATGATACAAAAATGGCATTAAGCAAGCTAAGCAATATTATTATGTGCTCAAAGTGTCCTCCAAACATTTGCCCAATAGGATAATTGAAAAAAGATGACAAAAAAGCATTTTTGTAATATAAAAGTGGCATTAAATAAGCCATAGAATAAAACTATGTGCTCAAGGTGTCACTACAACATGCTATGACACACTTAACATGTACATAAATACATAATGTAAGATGACACTAGAAAAAGTCTTAAAAAGACCATGGGACAAAACACGATAGTTGGCATGAAGAAAGACACAAAGAAGAAAGTCAGGGTTATCAAGGCCACCAAAAATATACTTACAAGATCCCTACTAGACCACCCCTTAGATATTAGACATGCAAAAAGTAGAGAAGTAAAAACTATAAAAGTTGACACTATCAAATCCACCCCTCAGTCACTATATTTTTTTTAAATTCAATTTGGATCAACTACCAACTTAACCGACTGAGCACCTTCCACTTAAATTTGAAGTGTTCATTTCAAAATTACTTCATTCATCATGGTGAGGAAAAATCAATATCGCCACTTATATGCTTATGCTTAGAAGTGCTAAGATCCTATGGTCAAAATCATCCCTCAACCAAGACCTAAACTTCAAGTGTTCATGATGACCCTACCTACATATCACCTCATGGAAAATCATAGGCTTCTTAATTCACCCACCAGTATTAGGGGGAGTTCATTCTCTCCTCTTTTATGATATATTTGATCGCACATTTTAATCATGACTATACAATAAGCATAAGTTATTAATGTAGTCAAATTATAACAGTGAGAATAATAATTTTCCATCAATCAACTATTGGATCCATACAAAATATTACCAATCATTAGGGTACAAACATTTACAAATACACAATGATCATGTCATACCATAATCCCAAGATCATACACATAGTGATTATCTCAAGCATACATGACATACATAAGGTGACTAGCTCATACACATCACAAGTACATCAAAAACTAGCTCACATGCACATTACAAGTACATCAGTAACTAGCTCACATGCACATCACAACTACAATAGTGAATGGATCATACATATATCACAAGTACATTAGTGTCTAGCTCATACACAAATCACAAACTTATAATGGTACCTAGCTCATATGTATATTGTAATACAACAATGATTGGCTCAAGTATACATCACATATATCTAGTGTGGTAGCCCACACTATAAATCACATGTTCACTTAAACAAGAACTAATAAACTAGAAATGGATACAACCTACTACATGAATCGACCCACTAGCTAATTCACAATCACATAATCTTTTTAGGAGATCTTTCTTGTAAAAGGAATGTTGGTGCATCCCACACTACACCATGGGTCTCATCCTTTTACCAATCCACTACCACCTGTGACAACATTCAAGCAACCCATGCTACTTGATGTCATCATTGGCAATACCAAAGTACACAAAACTGAAGACCATTTATAGTATAAGTGGCTAACATATACATAATGAATGATTGAAACATCCAAACAAGTTGACTAACACCTATCCACAGTACATCCCTAATAGAAAATGAATTTCAATGCATCGCACACTACACCATGGATCCCATCATTTTCCTAGTCTTTTCCACCATTTGGCAATAGGGAAGAGGATTAAGCATCTCCCATACTACACTAGGGGTCCATCCTCAACCCAAATTTTTCCACAAGTAGTGAACCTACCACAACTAGCTAGATTCTAACATCAATCACCTATTTTCTACCTATCTATTTTACAATCTCATGTAACACTTGGCATCAATCACCCTTGTGGTATAGGTTGTTGCTAATGAACCATCTAGATATAATAGTTAGCTCAATTTATCGTTACCCAGACAATGGGGTAACTACTTGTGCAACTTTTAGTGTACCATAAGTAGGGTAGCCCTTAGCAACCTTCATGTCCATAAACTATTTGAATGCCAACTATTCCCTAATAGTAGCTTAGACATAAATTATTGACACAGTCCAATGAATTCCTATCACTACTCAAATATCCAAAATTTTCAAACTTGGGTCATCTTTTGCTCGAGACTTATACAAAAAAAATTGCAAGTAATGGAGCATATCACAATCAATTGATTTAGGATCCTATACATAGAGTCCTCTAGGTCTACATTGGAGTAAATCATAAAAACATAAAAATCACATTGATCCAACACAAGATGACCTCTAATCAACAAATACTAACTATAAGGTACTCAAATTTATTCACTTCATTCCACTTACCATTCAAAAGAATATTGTGTATTGAATATAACTTATCAGATTTCCTTAACTCCATAACCATCTAATACCCATTTTAGCCTCAAAATAAATCCTATTTAAGAGGGAAGGTCAAACAAGTTAGGGAAAAACCAAAACCTTAGAGTTATCTGCCTAGAGCTTCCTTGTATGAACTTGAGGTCATAAGGGCATCCTTCACCCAAGTGCATCCCATGTATCTACTTCCAAACAAGATTGAAGTCATATGTAGTTCTCCTTGCAAGAACTCTCAATGGTTTCCAAAGGTTTTGAACACACATGTTTCATTAATTATTCTCTTGAATTATTAACACTTGATCTAATAGGTAGGGAAAAAATAATTCTTATAATCTTATCACACTATGATAACATTAATAATGAGTTTTTATTATAATTATATATTAAACTCCATCAACCTTATTATCCACTTGTGACATCAAATAATTCCAATTGAGGTTAAAGTATAACTTACCTTTGTCTAATTTATGGCACATGATAGTAATAAGGGACTTAATGTTCTTAAGGATATGTGCCCGATTTCTCATGCTTATTTGTCCAACATTATTATGTCTAATAACTTCTCATGCTTGAAGTTTTTACTAGTCTCATATATCATATCATAAGAACACATAACTCTTTTAGAGTTTCCACAAGGGATAAAATTCTATTTCTACTAATTCTTAGCAATATATTAAAAATCAAATGAATCTAGTCATATAAAATCACCATACATCAATCATAATATCTTCACAATGTAATAATGTAGCACAAGTCTCTTAGTTCATCTAATAGTTCCCATATTGGGGTTCTTATACTTATGATATATGTAGAAAACATGTAGTCAAAGAAAGAATTTACCATGGTATCAACATATTATCAAAAGTGTCAAGTCTCATCATTAAAGATATTCTAAGTAAAGTGTGGTTGTAGTGCTACTAAATGAATTCACCCTTACAATATTATGAAAACAAGATCCAAGGCTCATATTAACTATTTTAGATTCTAGATTCATGCTCTAAGGTTATCTTCAACCTAAATATTTCATCTCAAAATATTTTCCATCTTATTCCTCTTATGGTTTGAACATAAATTTATTCAAACAGTTAACCATTGATTATAGTAAGTTCTTAGAAAAAATTCTCAAAATATCCTATAACTTCATCTCTGTGATATAAAGGTTAGATTGATCACTATGTTCTCAAAGTGTCCTCCAAACCCTCATGAAATAAGATAATGGAAAAAGGATGACCAAAAAAAAAATTATAATATAAAAGTGGCATTGAATAAGCCATAGAACAAAACTATGTACTCAATGTGTCATTACAACATGCTATGACACACTTGACATGTACACAAATAAACAATGTATGTTGACACAAGAAAAGGTCTTAAAATGATCATGGGACAAAACATGATGGTTGGCATGAAGAATGATGCAAAGAAGAAAGTCATGGTTATCAAAGCCACCAAAAATATTCCTAGAAGATCCCTAATAGAGCACACCTTAGATATTAGATGTGCAACAAGTAGAGAAGTGAAAACTATAAAATTTGACACTATAAAAGCCACCCCTTAGCCATAATAATTTTTAAAAATTTAATTTGCAACAACTACCAACATAACTGACCAAGCATCTTCCACTTAATTTTGAAGTGTTCATTTCAAAATTTCTTCATTCATCATGGTAACAAAAAATCAATGTCACCACTTAAATGCTAACACTTAGAGGTGCTAAGATCATATGGTTAGGATCATCCCTCAACAAGGACCTAAACCTCAAGTGTTCATGATGACCCTACCTACATATCACCTCATGGGAATTCAGAGGCTTCTTAGTTCAACCACCGATATTAGATGGAGTTCATTCTCTTCTCTTGTATGATATCTTTGATCTCACCTTTTAATCATGACTATACAATAATCATAAGTTATTATTGTATTCAAATTATAATAGTGACAATAATAATTTTCCATCAACCAAATATTGGATCCATACTAAATATTACCAATCATTAGGGTACAAACATTCACATATACACAATGGTCATATCATACCATAATTCCAAGATTGTACATAGTGATTATCTCAAGAATACATGACATACATTAGCTTATCTCAAGAATACATGACATACATAAGCTGACTAGCTCAGACACACCACAAGTACATCAATGACTAGCTCACATACACATTACAAGTACATCAATAACTAGCTCACATGCACATCACAAGTACAATAGTGAATAGATCATACACATATCACAAATACATTAGTGTCTAGCTCATACACACATCATAGTACAAAGGTACCTAACTAATATGTACATTACAGTACAACAATGATTGGCTCAAGTATAAATATCATATATCTAGTGTGACAATCTACACTATAAATCACATGTTCACTTAGATAATAACTAGAAAACAAGAAATGGATGTAGCCTATTGCATGAATCATCCTACTAGTTGATTCACAGTCACATAATCTTGTTAGGAGATCTCTCTTGGAAAAGGAATGTTGGTTCTCAAAAGAAAATATTACTTGGAACTATATGACATTTTGGAAATCATTCACACAACTTAGCGTATCGGAGGAAAGGGGGTTCAAGTGGGAAGACTCTGCGGCTATTATTTCACCAGGTAAGTTCACAGAAACCCTTTGTAGCAAGTGTTTAAGAACTGAGTTTTCTTCTACAAGTAGACACTTGAAGAAATCAAGTAGGAGTAAATTCTTCATCATGCCACCCAAAATAAGTCAACTTGAAAGTAAAAAGGAAGAGTCCATAGTTTTTAAAAGAGAGAACGGGTCCCTACAACAATCCATTTTAGATGTGTTACCTAATTCTGTGAACAAAGGATTCAAAAAGGTGTTTAGAGATAAGGCCCATGGATGTAGAGACACAATTATCCCTATCTCGGAGTGGGATTTATTTTGGTACTTCTATGAAAAAAGGGATGACAAGATTCTAGTTTTGAATCCTTGGACCTTAGATTTTGGCCAAATTGATAGTCCCAAACGTCTTCATAGATCTTGAGTTTATTAAACTATTGACACAATATTATCACTCGGCTACCAAGACTATAAGAATTCCAAATGGTTCACCATTAGTGGTGTTGACTAAAGAAGCAATTATAGAATGTTTTATGTTAAACAAGCAAGCTATCACTAAGATCAACTTGGAAAGAAGTGAGGAGGATTATAGGTGGTTAATCTAGACCTACTTGAACATCATCAAACAACCCAATGTTAGTTAATAAACAAGTCTAAAACAATCATTCCCCATGCAATTAATTCAAATGCAATGAACAAGAAAACAAAGATATAATATCAAATGAAAGCTTATTGAAATCCTATTCAAAACATTCAAACCAACATCCCATGGGGGAATTGGTGTTACTTTGATGTGGAAAGTAGCTCTTTCCCAATTCCCTGATGAACTTGATGAAGATTGTGTGCCCCTTGATGAAAATTGGTGATAACCTTGCTAATATTGATGAAAACTATGAAAACCTAGATGGAAATATGGATGAACTTGCTCAAAATTTGTAGATAATAATCTTGCATAAAGTTGTGGATCCAAAATCAATAGAAGAGCTCTCTATTTATAGGAGAGAAAAATGGGGGAATGAGAAAAATGAAGGATATGGGACTAAAGATAAACCAATAACAATGTGCCATTTGTCAACATACTATTGAAGAGAGGTGGAGCACATTTTGATCAATGTGCATGATAAATGTAATTAGGTGGAATTTGAAATTCAAAAGATGGCTTGTGGAGGAAGAGTTCAAAGATCAGTTAATGCCACTTGGCTCAAGAAAAAGGACATGTAAGAGCTATTAATGCCATGTTGGAGGACAAGTCTTTTTGGGAGGGAGATTTCAAATTGGAGGAATATTCCAAAGAGATGGCCTTTTTGAATGAAAATAGAAGAATTTATAAATCAAATAAATTGATTTATATGTGCAAGTTGCAAAATCTAGAGGAGATGATGGATTAGAGTTAGAGTTAATTAGGATTTAATTAACTTAGATGGAGATTAGTTTGATATGACATTTGATTTAGATTTTTGGATTTATTTAAATCAAATGGGAGGATTAATGAACATTAGATTTAATTAAATAAAGTTTGATTTATTTAATTAAAAGGGATGATGTTACATTTAATCAAATAAATGTTAATTTATTTAATTAAAAGAGATGACCTTAGGATTCAATTAAATAAAATGATTTATTTAATCAAAAGAAAAACATTAGGATTAATTGAAAATAAAATGATTTATTTAGTTAAAAGAAGATTATGATTTAATCAAATAAAGTGTTTTTTTTAATTAAAAGAGGAATCAAGATGAATTTATTCAAATAAAGATTATTCGATTAAATGGTTAGTAGAAAGATGATTGAGGAAGAATTGGTGTTAGTGACCCAGAATCAAGTGCATGATATCAATCAAGATAATTTGAACATCTACATTTTTCCCCTCTTTGAAGCAATGTATCTAGTACATTGGTTCAAATAATAACCTTGCCAAGATCAAAAATTCAAAAAAATTATGATTTTTTTGAATCCCCCATTGCTATCCTGACAAGAAGAATTACGCCGGTATACTACCCCCTCGAGAGATCGAGCGAAAATTTTGATTTGTAGGGTCGATCTCATGAAAAATAGGTTCAAGATGGATATATGGATGGTTATGATGATGATACAAATGAGATGGTTTTAAGATGCTTAAATAACCAATCTATATTATGATGCAAATGATGGAAATGCAATGTGTGTGAAATGATCAATGTTTCCTATTATGATATGGTATGGATGATATGTAATATGCTAATGGTTTGTGGATGTAGGATGGATGCATTGGTGGTGTTTGGTTGATTTTCATGATACCATGCTAGTGTAGAGAGAAGAAAGAAGAAATGAGATGATGAAAAGAGGATCCAACAGGTCCATGATCTACTAGACTTTATTAGAGATGATGATGATAATGATGATGCTTATTAGGAATTGGGATTTTAAAAGGGCTTACTTACCTTATGTTTGATAATACACATAGATACAATGCATCAAGGTATAGACAACCAAGATGTTGTGGTATCTAGTGTGATGGACTTTGACTCGACAAATAGATAGGAGTATTCTTATTCACACCTGACATACAAAAATTTTGATAGGATGCACTTCAGAAGTTTCAAACATCTCAGACCAAAACACGGAAAGGTATAACCTATCAATGCAATAGTCAACAAGCTACCCAAAACACCTTCCATACATACCTAACAAAGCAAGTATTTTCCAAGTTATATTACAAGAACATCCAACAAGTACAACAAATGAAAGATAATGATCAATTCCCCATTACTTTATCTCTAAATCATTTTGATTAGACATCATCGAGAGGTCATTGGAATGAGTGCAATAAGATAAATCAAAGAAACGATCAAGTGAACAAACAAGTCAATGTTATTCATACCTCAAGCCAAAGGGATGTGTTTTGTTTAGGATAAGTATCTAAAGTGTTTTGCCAAAGATAATGCCCATTGTAGGAAGGATGGATCCTAGGACATGTTAGTGGATGGTAGCAAGTTGATAGGTTGTTCAAAAGGCTATTGATATAAGGTTGACTGACATATTTGCGAATGATCAAGAGTTTGATTTTGCATTTAAAAGTTTGTTGGTTTGATTTTGATTTTGCGTTTGAAGTTTTCTTTTACTGATTGTTGTGATTGTTTATGTTTGTTTCACCAAAGGATGAAGGTGATGATTGATTTATTATGAGTGGATGTTTATTGTGGGTGAATGTGAATTGGGATGTATGGATTTTTTGGGTTTTTTAAATGTTTTTGGTATTTTGCAATGTTTTGAAGTTATTTTTGGATTTTCAGGTTACTTAAATGTTTTTTTTTTTATGAAATTTTATGAATGTTTTTGAATTTTTTGTCTCGAGGGTCAATCAAGGATTAGCCTTGCCTACGTTTAAGATTAGAGATGCCATAGTTCGGATAGCATTTTTTTTTATGTTTTCTAACTTTTTAACCTATTTTGGGATTTTGATATGTTTTGGATGTTTTTGGATTTTTCACATGATTTGGACAATTTGGATATGGATATTTGTGATGATATCAGTTATCTATTTTGGGATTTTGTTGAAAACCAAGCTAGGGTTGATTAATCAGATTGATGGATTGATGATGATAACATTGTTGAGGATACACAACAATGCAAGGATAGTGTTAAGCAACACAAGGATTATGATGGATATCCCAAGATGATGAGGGATTGATTGAATTTAATTGATCATGATTTTGAAGCTTGATTTTGGAACAAAATTGTTTTGAATAATTTGATATGACATTGAAGTATCAATTAGATGCAACTGATGTTGATTGTTTGGATTGATGTTTGATGAAAGATGAAGCTTGATAAGGTATGTCTTCTCATCAAAATGTGCCATCGGCTAGTGACTTGGATTTGGCTCATAAATTCTTGACCAATTTTATTTTATGTTTGCCAATGTTCAGATCACCACATAAGTTGGAATATATAGATCAAAATTTACTCCCAAAGCAAGATGTGAATATCTACCCCCAGTGTCTAGCAATGTATGGAATGCCTTGAGTGGATGCTTGGATAGATGTATGGATGGATGGATCTGGTAAGCATGCAAAGGATGCCAAGTATTATCTTGTGATAATGTAAGGTGTTCAAATAAATAATGATCCTTTGGATAATGCTTCATGGATCAGCTAGTGTTGGGTAGGATAGGATCAATGAAAATGACCCATGTCAAGATGTTTACCATAAGCAAGTGTATAGTGTGCGTCAAAATTTTACTAAGATCAAGATAATGTGGAAGATGAATGCAGATGGATGAAAATGGATTGGCTAAATGGTTCATGGATGAATGGATTATTATGGGGGTATGTGCAAGATCATGATGGGCCAAAAAGTGGCAATATGATGGGTATGTGTAGGGTATGTGGCTGACGACTTTTCTTTTACCCAAAATTGATGAAATGAAAAGGGTTTTTAAAGGAGATTATCAACTTTCCACCAATATAGATTATGCTTTACTTTTATTTTAATAAATAATTATTACTCATTTTCTATTTGAATTACAACAAAAGTCCTGATTGATAGGATGATTGAAAAACATCTATAGCTTTCAAACGGTATCACATTTTTTGAATCTGAAACATGTGTCACATTATATGCTTCACATACTATAGGAGTAAAAAATATATATTGAATTTCGTCAAGTTTTCACCAAGTTAAGGTGGTTAGACATACGATTTTTTATATTTTTTAAAAGTTGTAATAAAAAGTTTATAATTAATTATTTAATTGGAACAAAATTACAAAGAAGTTTGCATCACATTGGAACATGAGTCCTCTACTTATATCTAAAATATTATAAAAAAATTATTATCATTTTATTGTGGTTAGAGTGGTCAGACAGACACCTACTTCTTATTTTTTCCATGAAATTTAAGTACTACTGCATTGAAATTTCAAATTTTCACCAAATAGATTTATAGTTTTTTTAAATAAACCTAGTAGTTTAGAAACTACATTCAATTTGCTACAAATTCTATTCTTACATATTTTTGAAATAATATAGATAAATTTTTCAATTTTTTATATCAAGTTGTCTAACTCTGATTTTGCTGAATCTTTTGCCACTTAAGGGTTTGTTTTTTCCATGATAATCCTACACATACCCATGGATGAGGTGGATGAAATGTTGGATTTATTATGGATGGGATA
The DNA here is from genome assembly GCA_007258455.2 of Sequoia sempervirens. NCBI lineage: Eukaryota > Viridiplantae > Streptophyta > Pinopsida > Cupressales > Cupressaceae > Sequoia > Sequoia sempervirens. The sequence continues at coordinate 708,852,512 of VDFB02271358.1, read as the reverse complement.
AGATTATTTCACCTAAATTAGTGCATGCATATGCTCAATTTTACACATGATGCCTATTTTCCAAGTTTCAATCACATGGTACATGTCCAAAGCACCACCATAGTGGTTTTCATTGGAGGATGATTTTTTTCTTTACCGTTTTCAATCCTTTTTTATTTTTTTAGATTTTTATATGTTTTGATTTTTTTGTATTTCTCTATGAAATATTTTTAAGCTCATGTTGAATTTCCTAGTGGTGTTGATGTAGATTCTTCTGTCATAATGTGTCGTCAATATCCTGCCTGAAGAAGCTACTTTTCCAAGATATGAGCACTTGAATACAAAATTTGAGATTCTTGATTTTCTTTGTTGATGCCAAAATTAAATTTGTCTTTTTGTGCACATCGCAATAGAGTTCCTTCTAAATCCTTATGATGAAGGGTGGCTGACAATACATGGTCAATTTGAGAATTGGATATCATGCGTGGAGGAGTGGATGGAGTGTGTTTAGGAATAAAAGATGGATTGGTTGACAGCTTGGAACCTTTAACTCTCCAAACTTGGGAAGATGAGCAATAATGGGTGGATATGGAAGTGTGTATGGAATTTATATCAACTGCTTGATATACTTTGTGCATTGCTTGAGAAGCATTCTTTTTCCTTTATGGACATCTCTGATGGATACTTTTCCCTTTTTTATTTTTCCCCATAGTTTCTTTGACTGATGGATTTTGAAAAGGATAATATTTCTTTGTATTTTTTGGTATCCATGTGTATTTTATTTGTCCATTATGCTTCTTAGCTTATTTTTCTTTGATAATATTCTTTGTTCTTTGATTCAAATATTTCTTTTGATGTTCCAATCCCAATTTGTGGATGGGGTGATGGGTGGATGAAGATTCATGATGTGGCTGGTTGTAGTATTGGCATTGGTTTAATCATAAGGATTTTTCGTGCTACCTATGTTGATGCTTCCACTAGATAAAGTTGCCCCCAGTATTATAGAGGTATCACTGGTATGTTTAGATCCCTTAATTGTCTAATAACTAAGACCTTGATGCTTAGAGTTTCCAATAATCTATACTAGTTCTAGAATACCCTATTCATGTAGGGGGTATGTGTAGGATCATGATGGGCCAGAAAGTGGTGATATGATGGGCATGTGGCTGATGAATTTTTTTTACCCAAAATTGATGAAACAAAAAGGGTTTTTAAAGGAGATTCTCAGCTTTCCACCAATATAAATTATGTTTTACTTTTAATTTAATAAATAATTATTATCTATTTTCTATTTGAATTACAACTAAAGTCCTAATTGATAGGTTGATTGAAAAACATCTATAGCTTTCATATGGTATCACATTTTTTGAATCCAAAACATGCGTCACATTCTATGCTTGGCATACTATAGGATTAAAAAAAAAAAATCATGAAGTTCTGACCAAGTTAAGGTGGTTAGACATACGAGTTTTAATATTTTTAAAATTGTAATAAAAATTCATAATTAATTATTTACTTGGAAAAAAATTACAAAAATATGCATCACATCCGACATGAGTCCTCTACTTATATCTAAAATCTTATTAAAAATATTATAATTTTATTGTGGTTAGGGTGGTCGATAGACACCTACTTCTTATTTTTTCACTAAAATTTAAGTACTCTGCATTCAAATTTTAAATTTTCACCAAATAGATTTAAAAAAAAAAACCCAAGAGTTTAGAAACTACATTTAATTTGCTATAGATTCTATTCTTACATATTTTTGAAATAATATAGATAACTTATTTAAATTTTTATGTCAAGTTTCCTAACTCTGATTTTTTTGAATTTTTTGCCACTTAAGGGCCTATTTTTTCCATGATGATCTTCCACATACCCTAGGCCTAACCCTCTGCCTTGATAATTCATCTGTTGAAAAATTTTATTTGCAAAAGGATATGATTTACCTTAGAAAATGGGTGCCAATCCTTCTCTACTCTATTGTGGATCTTCAAAGGTGATAGCTTTTTCATTGATAAGATAGCTTGCTCTAAAAAAGGTAAGTGATCCAATTTTATAAGTGATAGGATCCTCCATAAGTGGGATAACTTCCTGATTCATATATTTGGCTTGATCTTGTGAAATATCATATTTTAATGCTTCTTCAAGAGGTGTTGATGATTCTCTGTCCATGTAAAATTCTCCCTCATGATTCATTTTTTATATCCCTTCACCAGATGTTTTTGATTCACAACTTATGTAGAAGCCTTCTTCATGACCCATTATTGATATGTCCCTAGATTTTTCTATATCTCGATCATGTGTATAAATTTTAAGAGTACAAGACTCTTTTCCTTGGTAATGATATCAAGAGTATGAGACTCTTTTTTTGAAAGAAGATCATCTACATGTCCAATAGGAGTAAGCATCTCATGGGTAAATGGAGGAATATGTGCTATATGGATATGATCATCATTTGCGACATCTTGTATAGATAGGAGAGTGTCCATTATATCATTGTAGTATCTTTGAGATATGAATTCATTGTAGTATCACGTTCTTGGCATGGGTCATTTTCAAAGGATGGTGGTCCAGGAGCACCTAGAGAGCATTGGAAAACACTAGGCAATTTTGGAAGCCTAGGAAGCAATTTTGAGTTTTTAAACTTCAAGGTCATGTTGACCATTTGTGTTTTGAGTTAGTGATGTTAGAAGATGTTAGAATGAAGGGTGATTAGTAGTGAATGGTGGAGTGAATGGTTTTCTCAAATGGTTTTCATTAGGAATCACTAGATTTTAGGAAATAAAGCCAAAATGTTGCAATTATGCAATTTTGGCCTAATAGGGTGGTTATGTCCGACCAAGGGAAGATGTAACCACCTAGGAACCTTTAAAAGAAGAGCCTTGAATTGGATTTAGGGTTGGACAAAAGCATTGTATCAATTTGTGTTTACTATTCATATGGAAGAGCATTGAGTTTGTTGCAATTTTTCTAGTTTTAGTGTTTATTTGTGTGTTAATGGAGGATTTCAGGCTTTGACCAGTATGTGAAACGTGTGGCATCTATCTTAAAAGCTTTGTGTGGTCATTGGTGGTGTTGTTTCATCGTTGCATAGTATTGTTCTTAGTAGGTTTTGTTTTTATTATTTGCTAATCAGCTTGATAGACTGTTATTCATGGAGTCTTAGACCTTTGTTTTCCACTATACTAGGTGTATAGCTCATGGGAAATGAGGCTAAGCTCCATGCTTGTATATAGGATAGTGTTAGGAGATTGTAAGAAGCATGGATACATGGTGAAATACCTTCCCTAGGCGAGCTTGACAGTGCCCAGTTAGGGAAGATAGTCAAAAACCAAGCCCTAACGTTGCAGGGGTATCAATTCATTTGCAACCCAAGGTGTGTAGTGGATGCATGGGTCTTGGAAAAGGTTTGGCAGGAAGACAGATTCTTCACCAAATCATTTGGTGGTTGAAGGAGGCAGACAAATCACTAAATGTCCAAGAAAAGGCCTAAAAAGCCCTAATTCCCACAAAAATAGGGTTGAGCTTGTGTATGGCCTATGAAGGCCCAAAACCCCAAAATTCCTTGAGAGGTTGGAAATTGAACTAGGGTTTCAAAAAGAAGTTTGTGATGAACCTCAGTAGGATTGGAGTTATAGCCTAATTTCTCGGGCTAAGAGGCCTAATTGGGGCTCAAGGGCTACTAGCCCTTCTTAAACTCAAGAGTAAGGTTTGAGGGAAGCGATGGAGATTTGAAGGCTTGTGACCGATCAAGAACCATGGAGGGATGGTTTTGAAGCTATACAAGACACCACATTCCCCTACAACAAGTTGGTAAGGTTTGGAGAGTTAGTTGGCCTTTAGGAAGATTAAGGGCCAAGGAGAGAATAGAGGAGTAAGCACCAAGATTGACTTGGTTAGGTGTATGCAGATGATAGTAGGGTTGGCCAGGAGAACTAGGGGTGCCTAACAAGCTTTAAGACCTAAAGGTTAAGAAGGTGGAGAGTAACACCAAATGGGTTTGCCTAGGAGTGACCCAGAGCATGGGATAGTGATTGTCTCAGCTAACCCTGCCCTATCAGATTGGTATCAGAGTAGGTTAAAGACTTGGGAAAGAGTAATATATCTCAGAGGTTGAGTCAAGTGATACTACCATCATGGTGACAAATGCACAATTGGCCAAGATGCTTGAAGAGTAGGAGGAAGATAATAGGCAATTGAGGGAAAGGATAGCCCAGCTTGAACAAGTAGTGAGGACTGCACAATTTGAAGGAAGGATACCAAAGGAAGAAGAGGTTGCAGAGGAAGACAAGACCCCTGAACCTAACCCTATCCTGAAAGAAGAGCCTTTCTTGAAGGCATTGAAGGCCTTGAGTGGAAAAGCACTTGAAGGCATACCACTATTTAGTGGGAAAATGGAAGTTGATCTAGTCATGGATTGGATAGAAGGAATGGAGAACCATTTTGAGTGTGATGGAGTCACTGAAGCACAAAAGGTAAAGGTGGAAAAATCAAGACTAAGAGGTTCTACCTTGACATGGTGGAAAATCATTCAGACAAAGAGGGAAAAGGAAGGCAAGCAGCCTATTTCAACTTGGAAAGGAATGGTTGCCAAAGTAAGAGAAGCCTATATGCCAGATGACTATGAGATTCAGTTACACAAGAAGAGGCAAAACTTAAGGCAAAAGGACCAAGATGTGAACACTTATACTGAAGAGTTTCAAAAACTTTATATGAGGTCCAATGTTACAGAGGATGATTCAAGTCTTAAGGTAGCTAGATACCTTAATGGTTTGAAATGGAACATCCAAGAGGAGATGGATCTTTTGAGTCCTAAGACAATACATCAGTGTTACCAATTGGCTATCAAGATTGAGGAAAGGAACAAGAGGAAGCAAGATCAGACTTCTAAGGGCGGAGGCAAAGGCAGAGATCAAAGAGATCAAAGAGGATAGCGTGGTGGCTACCAAGGTAGAGGCAATGACCAAAGAAACCAAGGAGAGTTTAAATCCATAGATCATGGAGGTGAAACATCTTCTAGAGGAGGATATAACAAAGGTAGAGGACCTCAAGGAGGTTAAAATAGAGGAAGGGGAGTAGGCAGGAGCAATTCTTATTTTGTAAACATGAAATGCTACCATTGTAGTCAAGTAGGCCATCCTGCTTATAGATGCCCAGAGAAAGCATCTTCATCAAGCAATGAGAAGAGAGTAGCTTATGCACAAGAGGACATCATGAGTCCTAAGTCATCTGAGGTGAGTCATATTGAATCTAAGGTAGGAGAGAATCTGATGTTCAATAGAGTCTTGATCAGACAACCGGTTAAAGAAGAACCAAAACAAAGGAGAGCACTATTTAGAGTGAGGTGCAAGATACTTGGTAAAGTATGCAAGGTCATAGTAGATTCAGGTTCAATAGAAAATATCATATCAGAGGAGGTATTAATGAAACTAAAATTGGAGAAGGTACCCCATATTAACCCTTACAAGGTCACATGGCTAACAAGGGGCAGAGTGTTTTAGTAAATGAGCAGGTAACGATGGAGTTTTCCATTGGAGGGTACAAGGACAAGTTATTTTTTGATGTTTTACCCATGGATGCATGCCATCTACTACTGGGCAGACCATGGTAGTATGACAGGAGTGTCATATATGATGGGAAAGAGAACACCATCTCATTCAAGAAGGATGGGAAGACTTTTAAGTTGCAGTCACTGACAGAAGAAGAAGGACATTCAAAGACACCAAACATCATGTTGAGTAGTGGTAAAGAGTTCCTTAACAACCTACATCAGGGGAGTGAAGGATATGTGGTTGTGTTACAACCTAAAGAGGAAGATAAGGCTAAAAATATAGTCCTACCGGAAGCAGTCCAAAAGTTACTTGATAAGTACAAGAGTATAGTTAGTGATGATACACCTGCAACTCTACCACCAAAGAGAGCCATAAGTCATCAAATTGACTGCATACCTAGAGCCTCATTACCTAACAAAGTAGCATACAAACTTACACCAAATCAGAATCTTGAGGTAGCTAGGCAAGTGCAAGAATTATTGGATCAAGGATTGATTCAAAAGAGCATCAGCCCATGTGTAGTACTAGTGGTTTTAGCAACCAAGAAAGGAGGTAAGTGGAGGTTATGTACTGTGCAATAAATAGAATCACAATCAGATATAGATTCCCTATCCCTAGGATTGAAGACTTAATGGATTGTCTTGGAGGAGCTAAGTACTTCACAAAGTTGGATCTCAAGAGTGGATACCATCAGATCAGAATTAAGGATGGTGATGAGTGGAAGATAGCTTTTAAGATAAATGATGGGTTATATGAGTGGAGAGTGATGCCATTTGGTCTCTCTAATGCCCCTAGCACATTCATGAGGCTCAAGAATGAAGTTCTCAAGGATTTTACAGGGATATTTGTGGTAGTGTATCTTGATGACATCCTCATATATAGCAAGACAACAGAAGAGCATTTGAAACATGTGGAGTTGGTTATTAGAAGGTTGCAAGAAGAGAAATTGGCAATCAATCTAGAGAAGTGTGAGTTCTTTAAGCAAGAGCTAGTCTATTTGGGTTTTGTAGTGTCCAAAGGATCGTTGAAGATGGATCCAAGCAAGGTGGAAGCTATCCTAAACTAGCCTACACCAACCACAGGGACAGAGGTAAGAAGTTTTCATGGATTAGCTCAATTTTATACGAAATTCATAAGGAATTTTAGTGGTATATGTGCACCAGTCTTAGATACAATCAAGGGTGGTATAAAAACTAAGTTTGTGTGGACTCAAGAAGCTAAGAAAGGGTTTGAAAGACTAAAACAAGAGGTGGCAACTCAACCAATTCTCTTATTACCTAGTTTTGACAAGTTGTTCACTGTTGAATGTGATGCTAGTGGAGTGGTAGTAGGACGTGTGCTTAGTCAAGAGGGAAAACCTATATCCTTCTTTAGTGAGAAGCTCAATGAAGCAAAGAAGAAGTATTCAACCTATGACTTGGAACTTTATGCTTTGGTTCAGTCACTTAGGAAATGGAGGCATTATCTTCTACCCAAGGAGTTTGTAGTCTTTACTGACAATCAGGAACTTAGCTTTATCAACACTTAGGAGAAATTGAGTAATAGGCATTTGAAATGGATGGAATACAGCCAAGATTTTACCTTCACCATCAAGCACAAGAAGGGACAACTAAAAAAAGTAGTTGATGCACTAAGCAGGAGATTGTTGACAGTCTAAGAGATATAGATCAAGAGCATTGTCATAGAGAGTTTCAAGGATCTATATGGAGAAGATGAAGACTTATCAGAGGTCTATAAGGTATGTTCTAACTTTGAGAACCATTTCCATAGTCAATACTCAGAATATAATTTGCAAAGTGGGTTATTTTTAAGGGACATCAGTTATGTGTTCCAAGAGGATCAATGAGGGAAAATCTAATTCAGGAAAAGCATAATGGCAGTCTTAGTGGACATTTTGGCATAAATAAGACTTTAGAGCTAGTGCAAAGATTCTATTATTGGCCTAAGTTGGCAAGAGATGTTAGAAAATATGTGGAACAATGTGTTGTGTGTATGAAAGTTAAGGGAGGAGCTAGTAATGTTGGTTTGTACCAACCCCTACCCATTCCAAATAGACCATGGGAGTGTGTGAGCATGAATTTTGTAGTAGGCCTTCCTAAGACCAAAACTAGTTTTGACAGTGTTTATGTAGTAGTGGACAGATTTAGAAAGATGAGTCATTTTATCCCTTGCAAAACTACTCATGATGATAGTTACATAGCTCATCTTTTCTTCAAGGAGGTAGTAAGGATCCATGGACTACCTTTGAGCATTGTTTCAAACAGGGATGTGAAGTTCATGAGTCACTTTTGGAAGAATCTATGGAGTAGATTGGGTACAAATCTGTCATTTGGATCAGCTTACCATCCTCAGACTGATGGTCAAACAGAGGTGGTTAACAGGGTGCTAGGTAATCTTCTAAGCTACTTAACTAAAGAATATGGATAGACATGGGATATGGTTATCTCACAAGCTGAGTATGCCTATAATGACAGTGTAAACCGGACCACAGGGAAGAGTCCATTTGAAGTTGTGTATGGGATTCACCCAAGAGGCATATGTGAGCTCAAAGACCTTGGAACTATGGATCAAAGAAGTGGACATGCAGAAGACTTCAGTCAGACCATGAAGGAGATTTAGGAGTAGGTCAAGAGGACAGTCACTAGGGCTACACAAAAAGTGAAGGAGAAGGTAGATATGTCAAGGAAAGATGTGCAATTTCAAGTAGGGGACTATGTTATGGTCCACCTTAACAAGTCCAAGTTGTAGAATGGAATGTCAACCAAGTTGCAGATGAAGAGAGTGGGTCCATGAAAAATATTGGCCAAGTATGGCAAGAATTCATACAAGGTGGAGTTACCCACCGATCTAGGAATCTCACCAATGTTCAATGTAGCTGATTTGATCAAGTATAAGGGGACAGTCAATGATGTGGATCAGAACAGTTAGGAGATCTTCAAGGACATCAGAAATTTCTCCTTACCTAGTCAAGACAAGCCTTAGGCAGAGATCTTTGAGTCTAGAGTGCAAAAGTCTACAAGGCACAAGGTGTACATGGAGCACCTTATCAAGTGGAAGAACAAGAATGAATCAGAAGCTACATGGGTACAAGAAGATCAGTTCCAAAATTTTGGTATTGACCTGTCATTGGTCTCTCCTTCCATTCCCTAGTGTTTTGGCTGAGAGGGGGAGAATGGTGCAGGAGCACCTAGAGAGCATTAGAAAACACTAGGCAATTTTGGAAGCCTAGGAAGCAATTTTGAGTTTTTAAACTTCAAGGTCATGTTGACCATTTGTGTTTTGAGTTAGTGATGTTAGAAGATGTTAGAATGAAGGGTGATCAGTAGTGAATGGTGGAGTGAATGGGTTTCTCAATTGGTTTTCATTAGGAATCACTAGATTTTGGGAAATAAAGCCAAAATGTTGCAATTATGCAATTTTGGCCTAATAGGGTGGTTATGTCTGACTAAGGGAAGATGTAACCACCTAGGAACCTTTAAAAGAAGAGCCTCAAATTGGATTTAGGGTTGGACAAAAGCATTGTATCAGTTTATGTTTACTGTTCATATGGAAGAGCATTGAGTTTGTTGCAATTTTTCTAGTTTTAGTGTTTATTTGTGTGTTAATGGAGGATTTCAGGCTTTGACTAGTGTGTGAAATGTGTGGCATCTATCTTAAGAGATTTGTGTGGTCGTTGGTGGTGTTGTTTCATCATTGCATAGTATTGTTCTTTGTAGGTTTTGTTTTCTTTATTTGCTAATCAGCTTGATAGATTGTTATTCATGGAGTCTTAGACCTTTGTTTTCCACTATACTAGGTGTATAGCTCATGGGAAATGAGGCTAAGCTCCATTCTTGTATATAATATAGTGTTAGGAGATTGTAGGAAGCATGGATACATGTTGAAAGACCTTCCCTAGGCGAGCTTGATAGTTCCCGGTTAGGGAAGGCAGTCAAAAATTAGGCCCTAACGTTGCAGGGGTATCAATTCATTTGCAACCCAAGGTGTGTAGTGGATGCATGGGTCTTGGAAAAGGTTTGGCAAGAAGGCAGAGTCTTCACCAAATCATTTGGTGGTTGAAGGAGGTAGACAGATCACTGATTGTCCAAGAAAAGGCCTAAAAAGCCCTAATTCCCACAAAAATAGGGTTGAGCCTATGAAGGCCTGTGAAGGCCCAAAACCCCAAAATTCCTTGAGAGGTTGGCAATTGAACTAGGGTTTCAAAAATAATTTTGTGATGAACCTCAGTAGGATTGGAGTTATAGCCTAATTTCTCAGGCTAAGAGGCCTAATTGGGGCTCAAGGGCTACTAGCCCTTCTTAAACCCTAGACTAGGGTTTGAGGGAAACAATGGAGACTTGAAGGCTTGTGACTAATCCAGAACCATGGAGGGATGGTTTTGAAGCTATAGCAGACACCACATGCCCCTACAACAAGTTGGTAAGGTTTGGAGAGTTAGTTGGCCTTTAAGAAGATTAAGGGCCAAGGAGAGAATAGAGGAGTAAGCACCAAGATTGACTTGGTTAGGTGTATGTAGATGATAGTAGGGTTGGCCAGGAGAACCAAGGGTGCCTAACAAGCTTTAGGACCTAAAGGTTAAGAAGGTGGAGAGTAACACCAAAGGGGTTTTCCCAAGAGTGACCCAGAGCATGGGACAATGATTGTCTCAGCCAACCCTGCGTTATTAGATGGATTGCTTATAAAGGGTTCTTGGATATCTTCATTAGGAGTGGGAAGTGGCTCAATATCCTCTTGATCTTCGAGTGGATTTAGATAAAGTATGCAGGTGAAGATTCCTTCAATATCTGTAACCATGAAGGATGTCAATATGTCTTAGAAAGAACCATTGATAGACTTTGGTGAAAGATGTTGATCATGCTTTCGAATGAATTCTTGAGATATGTCCTCAAACTAATTAGGTGATGTAGAGACATTTTCAACATGATCATTGGTTGATAGATCATGGATTATGGGATCAAATAATGTTAACACTCCTTGAAATAGATCATTGTTGGATATTTTTGAGGAGTTTTGGTGATGATTGACAAGTGACTCTTGATGTATGTTGATTTGATCATTGGATGAGGTGGAAACATCTTCAAGGTGCTCATTGATGGATAGATCTTGATCATTGTTTTCAACAATTTTGGTGGGGAGATTGTCAATGATATCACTAGTCGTTGAATCTTCATCATTTTCCTTAATTTTTTTTTTTTTTATCAATAAGATCTTGGATGATATTTTTGATTTGAATACAATTTGATGTTTTGTGTCCCTTTATTTTGTGAAAACCACAAAGGTGCTTCTCCTAATACCATGGTGGTTTAACTTGAGGGTCTTGATAATTGTCATAAATGGGTGGATCTTGATGATAATTGTTTGGACCAATTGTTTCATGACTGATTTGATTGGTTCCTCAAGTGGTGTGTATTTTTGTTTGTTACCTCATGAGATTTTTACTTTAAATTGACCTTGTGGTGATTGACTTCGGAGATGTGGTGATTGATCTTTGAGATGTGGTGATTGATCTTCGAGATGTGTTGATTGATCTTCAAGATGTGGAGGTTGGGTTCATTGTTGATGTTGTTGATCTTGATATCCAACTTCTTGACATTAGAGATATTGTTCTTGATGTGGTTGTGGACACAACTTAATGCTTTGATGACATAGTTTAAACAATGGAAGAGTGTATTGATTTTGGGGTGGAGATGTGTCTTGGTGTAATGAGTTAATTATTTTGGCAAGCAAAGCAATTTGATCTCACAAAATTTTATCTTGACACCCTTGATATAGTTGATTTGGTTTTTGTTCAAGCAAATTTGGAATGCATACTTGCAGTGTTTGTATGGGATCATGGAAAATTTGATTTTGGACAATGCTCTGATTTGGGATGATGTTCAGATTTGGCATTATAGGTTGAAATTAAGCATTTTTTTGGTTGGGAATCACATTGCCTTAATTTAGGTAACTTTGATTTTTCATGGTGTTACCTTGACTTGGATCAATACATGGAGTTAACATATTGTTTGGACTTTGAACAACATTTGTATGATTTGTAAACATATCTATCCCAAAGTTTACCAAGTGTGGATTTGAAATGTTCATGCTTGGTAAAATTGTACTTGGTATATTCACATTTGGCATGTATGAATTTGGTGGGATAATGTTTTTTGTTTGAAGACTCATGCATTGATTGTTTGGTTGATAGATTTGTAGGTTTGGACTTTGATTTAAATCTACCATAGGGAAAGGTGTTCCAACATTTAGATTGGGCGTACTCACATTTGTTGTACCATTGAGGTTTGTAGGAGATAACGATCCCATGTATGGATTGTATAAATGCAAGTTTTGATAATCCATTGGTTTTGTAAGGCTTTGATAGTTTGGTTGATTTAGACCACTCATGATGTATGAATCAAGTTTATATTCAATGTTCTTGTGTTTTTACCTTGTTGACCTCTAAGGAATTTAGGACCAATGATGAGATGAAGGATGAAATGGGTGAATGATATGGATGTTGAACTTTTAGGAACTTTGAAACAATAATAGACTTTAGGATTTGATTTTGATTTGTTTGATTTTATTTGGATAATGGACTTGTAAACCCCAATATGTTGGATGTTCTCTTGGAATAAACTTGTCCACAAGGGTGATAATTTAACTAAGTGTGTGAGGAAGGATTCATCCACACACACCTAACTAAACAAATGATTTTGATTTGGTTTAAGGATGTACCCATGTCTAGATAATGATGTTTCCAAAGCTCTAAAGTTGTTTGTGGGATAGAGATGATAAATGTTTGGGATGGATGAAGTGTTTGATTTTGATCCGAAATGAACCTAAGAAGAACTTTGTTTATAAGACCAAGATAGTGAAGAACATGCCTTTCCCTAAGAATAGTTCAAACCAAAAGATAAATGTTTGCATGGAAGATCATAAGACAAAAGATGACAAGCACATGAGTGGGGTTCAATTTTTCTTTTATCTTTGCTTAATGGATTCTTTTTACCACAAAAACTTTCTTGATTATCCTTTCAAATTGAATGTTTATGTCTCAATTTCTTTTCATCCCACAAGTTCCATTATATGGAAATCAAGGGAGGGTGAAGCCACAATAGTAGTTTAAAATTAAAGTGAGGAAGGAAAAATCACAAAAAATGACCCCAAAGCCAAAAAAGTGATTTTAGGGGTTCGTACGAACCTACTGGTTCGGGCGAACCCCTTTGAATTTTGGCAGCAAAAAAAGAACTTAAATGCATAGCAAAGGGGTTTGACCGAACCCCCTTAAAGGGATTCACTTGAACCAGGGTTTCACCAAACCATGGTTCGAGCGAACCCCTTTGGGTTCGGCCAAACCCCTAGGGGTTCATTTGAACCCCCTTGCCCCTCATCCCCCTCCTGAGACACAAAAAAAGTTTTTTTTTTACATTTTGAAGCTCAGGTTGAGGATGAAACTGGAGGAGTCTTCAGAAACCCATTTGGAATCAGGTAGTCCTCAGAACAAGCTATCGAACGAATATAATTTTAATATCTTTTGATTTTATTATGTATTTTTTTTAGTTTTATTAAACATTGGTTCTTCATTGAAAATGAAGGTCTCTATTCTACAAATGTGGAAAAATAGCATATTATCAAAAAAAAATTGAAAAATATGAGTGCACCAGATATTGAAGTCCTTGATCCAACCAAAAAAAAAATTGAATTTTGATATATACAAAAAAAGTTACGTGTTATATGGTCACGCTATGTCTGAATTGTGATTGGTTTGACTTCGAAACTTGATTAAAGAAAAAAATATTCAATAAGAAACTATCTAACCAAGTGGAAGCATTAGATATTAGAGTTAAAAATCTAAATTTGAAAGAATTATAATTTTATCCTTCATGGAAAAAAAATTATGCACTATATGGTGTGCGTCACTTTTTGAAAATGTTGTTTTCTGGAAAAAACTAGTTTTTGTGGGAGATGGAAAAATAAATTCAATCTGATTCCAAAAATTTTGAAAAAAATATTTTAAAAATCTATAGAAAAAATGTGACGAGACTCTAGTTTGCATCTTCAAATTCCTCATAGTTTAGCCACTATAGGTGCCCGAATGTGAAGATTTAGTTAAAAATAATAATTTCAGTGTCCAGTTTGGCCAAAAATTGTAAACCACTATTGTGGGATCACCCAGGAATTAAGGAAATAATTCCCTAATGTTGACTTTAGTGAGAGAAAATTGAGATATAAATGCAAATACTTAGAAGCCTCTAAGGATGAAATCCCTAGGACAAGCAATAGCACTTGGATTTTTCAAAGGTATTTGCTCCTCCTAAAGGGTTTGAAATTTTGATGATTTTTTGAATGTTTGTTTTCCAATGTTTTAGATCCAAGAAAAGTGTTTTGATTCCAAAATGATTCACAGCCCTAGGATAGAAAGAGACAATATTTTTTGACTTCCCACTTGGATAAATCAGCTATGCCTATTCTTAGTGGATGATTAGAAGCTTGACCACGTTGGCCCCCCTCCATGGCACACACTTCTTGGTTCATCCAAGATTCAATACCCATGAAACTCCCATGGCATACTTCTCATATCTACTAAAAACTGCAAAAATGTGGGACAACTTTAGAATGATTGTTCTTGCACCAACAAATAGTAAGGATTTTGGCCTCTATACAAATTGGTTCTTAGTCAGGGTGATCAAGGACATGGTACCTTGCGAGTGTCCAACAAGCCACTAAAGGATTTAATCAATCCTACTAGGGGCTCTTATACTTTTTATGGTAGTATCCTATTTTGAAAGACACTGTACGACTAAGGCCTACATATCATGAGGACTTGATAATTTAGTCTTATCCATTTGTATACCATCCCAAGTGAAAAAATAGTTGGAGTCACCTTCGAATTGGTCTTAGGAAGGCCCCTCTAAGGGTAAACAAAAGCAAGCAAGCACATCCATAGCTTGATCAATCTTTGCTTGCATGAACAAAGAGAGAACACACGCGATATACCTAACTCACACTAGCAAGATTTGTTCAATATTAAAAGCCCAAATTGAAGTGTGGGTAATATTTTAGACAACTTAATATCACCAAAAGACTTTTGATTCTCAAGATCATTGTGAAGTGTGAGAGAAGTGCATAGCCTTTTAAATGATATTATTTTGTAAAAAATATTACAAAACAAGATAAGCACATGTTCATTTTAGACCTCAAAAGTAGTAAATGGATTCTTTTTATAGCACCAAATCAAGTGTTTGAAGTTGTTTTGTTCAATTCTTAAAACCCAAAACCAAATCTAGTAAATTTCAAATGTTCTTTTTAACCCTTTGATTGTTCTTTTAAAGCTCAAACGAAATGTATTGGAGTCCTAAAATTGAAGATAACAAGATCCTAAAGATGGGATTATAAATGCTCCCAAAGTGTTTAAAAACACTTGTTACAATGAGTATCAAATACTTTTTCTTTCACTTCCATGCTCCATGATCCTTTAAAACCTACAATCCAAACTCCAAATGTTAGATGAAATCAAGAAACAAGAAGATATGATGGTTAGATAAATGATAACATATAGAAACCCTAAAATTTAGACCAAGTTACAATGTGATTTGAATTTAGGTGAAAATTATAAAATTTTAACTTTATCAAAGTTGAGAAACACCTACACCATTGGATAGCTTATGAAATTCTATCTCATTTTAGAAAATAAAAAATAAAAAATGACCAAGATTTGGTCATTTTAAGATTGAGTGCAAAATCAAGAAAACAAAGGTGTTTCCATTTGAAACATAGAGGCAACTTTGCTATTTGAGTGCAAACAGTGACATTGGAATGATTGTGTCATTGTTTGAGGATTTGATTGTCGCTCTATGGAAAAATAGAGACTACATATGCATCGCTATGTCCTCCAACGTCGTTGTTTGACTTGGAAAGACAAAAAAATAGAAAAATTGAGGGAAATGGCAAAAAAATCATGTTAATTTTGAGATTTGTGCCCTCCTAGCACCAAAATGTGAATGGTTGATCTAGACCTACTCAAGCATCATCAAACAACCCAATGTTATTCAATAAACAAGTTTAAAACAATCATTCCCCATGCAATTCATTCAAATTCAATGAAGAAGAAAACAAAGATATAATATCAAATGAAAGCTTATTGATATCCTATTCAAAACATTCAAACCAGCATCACATAGGGGAATCGGTGCTACTTTGATGTGGAAATTATCCCTTTCCCAATTCCTTGATGAGCTTGATGAATATTGTTTGCTCCTTGATGAAAATTGGTGATAACCTTTCTAATATTGATGAAAACTATGAAAACCTAGATGGAAATATGGATGAACTTGCTCAAAATTTGTAGATAATAATCTTGCATAAAGTTGTGGATCCAAAATCAATAGAAGAACTCTCTATTTATAGGAGAGAAAGATGGAGGAATGAGAAACATGAAGGATGTGGGACAAAAGATAAACCAATAAAAATGTGTCACTTGTGAACATGCTATTGAAGAGAGGTGGAGCACATTTTGATCAATGTGCATGATAAATGCAATTAGGTGGAATTTGAAATTAAAAAGATGGCTTGTGGAGGAAGAGTTGAAATATGAGTTAATGCCACTTGGCTCAAGAAAAATCTCCTTTTGGGAGGGAGATTTCAAATTGGGGGAATATTCCCAAGAGGTGCCCTTTTTCTAATGAAAATACAAGAATTTATAAATCAAATAAATTGATTTATATGTGCAAGTTGAAAAATCTAGAGGATTTGATGGATTAGAGTTAGAGTTAATTAGGATTTAATTAACTTGGATGGAGATTAGTTTGATATGACATTTGATTTGGATTTTTGGATTTATTTAAATCAAATGGGAGGAATAATGAACATTAGATTTAATTAAATAAAGTTTGATTTATTTAATTAAAAGGGATGATGTTAGATTTAATCATTTGAATAAATGTTAATTTATTTAATTAAAAGAGATGACCTTAGGATTCAATTAAATAAAATGATTTATTTAATAAATAAATAAACATTAGGATTAATCAAATAAAATGATTTATTTAATTAAAAGAAGATTATGATTTAATCAAATAAAGTGATTTATTTAATTAAAAGAGGAATCAAGATGAATTTAATCAAATAAAGATTATTCGATTAAATGATTAGTAAAGAGACGATTAAGGAAGAATCAGTGTTAGTGAACCAGAATCAAGTGCATGATATCAATCAGGATAATTCGAACGTCTACAATAGGAGATTGAGAAAAAACTATAGGAATGATGAACTTCCTTTACACATGAAATGGGGTATAAAAAATAGGAGGATACCTATCTCCCCCTCCCAAATTGAGCCATTTTCCATAGAAGAATTCCAATCATATTTCAAAAGGTTCTTATTTTTCTTTGTGCCAAGTTCTTGGAATAAATGCTAAAGAGAGGATGCCAACCTATCTCATGATGATGGTAATGAAGATACAAAATCTGAAGTCAACAATGAGTATAACTTTGCTGCTGAAATTGAGAAAGAACTACATGAGGGATTTTTGCAAGTAAGAGAGAACTTATCTCCCATCACTTTCTAGAAATACTATGTTGTGTCTTTAATATTGTACCAAAAAAAAGCAGCTGGACTAAAAGAATATGTTTTAGAATGACTGATGATGAAGGGAATATGTTGCTTGTACAAAACCAGTGTTACATTTGGGATAGTAAATGTAAAAAATAGCTATTAAATGTAATATTTCATGATGATTTTGTAATAAAGGTCATTTCCAGTATTTGTCATATTTCACCAAGATTCCTAATAAAATCATGAAAGTATTAAGACCTTTAGAATTGAAGCTAGAGCAAGGACACACTCACTATTTTGGTGACTGGTTCTTTTTAGTAGACCAAATAGTAATAGGGGTCTATGGGTGTCCTCAAGCCCCACATGTTTTACCTAAATTTGTTTCTATTCAAATTGTAATTTTCAAATATATGTGGAAATTGTTATGGATGGAGCAGGATGTTATAAAAATACCAAAAAAGGGGACTTCCCTCCCTAACTTAACTGAATGTAAGAATCTATCTCTAGGGTCTGACACTCTTGAAGAACTATAGAACTATTTGAAGATGAGGTATTTATTGAAGTCACAAGGAGAAAGGTTCTTTGATCCTGAATGGAATATTAATTTTATAAAGCAAACACTTCTCACTAAAGCTAGGATTACCCATGTAATGGATTATGAAGGAGATGCAATAATAAATTGCTTTACACCTGATGAAGTTTTGTAGAGAAAGAGAAAGTGGGAAATCATAAAGAGGCTTGAGGGGGAGAAGAAGAAAAGGGACACTGGATTCCAAGGATTCTATGTTAAAGAAGGGGATCCTATCAAAAGGGGGAACTTAATAATTGAAAACTTTGAAAGATTATATGTTGAACTAGAAAAGAAACTTGAGGGTTAGTCTTCAAAACCCTCCAAGCTGCCCATCAAACCAAGTGGTATTGTAATCACAAATCCCCTTCTAGACACTACCACAATATAATCAAAAGCATCCATTGAGCAACCAAGTGCTAAAAGGTAGAAGACACATGGAGTGGCCCCTTTAGTGGCATATGAAATAAGTGAAGGAGTAGGGGATATTGAAGAGGCAGTTGATGTACTTTTGAATTTTAAGTATGATGAAGTTGATCAGCCACCACCTCAGCTTACAATTGATGCTCAAAACCTAGAAGAAAGAGTGGATGTGCATGGGAATAATGATCAAGAAGTGAAGTGCCCTTAGATTTATTGAAGATGATGAATTTATTCAAACTCTCGAGTTTAAGGATTATTGGTTTCAGATGAAAATGAAATAATTTGAGGAGAGACTCCAAATTAATAAGATGGGAGCCGAGGATTCATAACATGATTAGATTATTTCCCATACTTTTGAAGAACTCGAGATTAAAGAAATTACCAAGAAGCAAGAAAATTGGTCTTATAAAGCAATATACTAATTATTCTTGGGGTGGAGTTAAAAATATATATTCTTACTAGATCAAGTAAGAATCCAAGAAGATCCCATTTTTGTTTCTAAATTCAATTCAAATGAGGGAATGAGTGGCACAGGTTACAATCCAAGACTTGAAACCCTAGCCTTTTGGAAAAAGTAAAAAAGAATAGAAAAACCAAGGTTTCTTGATGTTGTAAAAGAAATTAGAGGGCCTGTCATGGTAAAGAAACTTCAAGACACATCAATATTGGAGGCATCTACTATGACAATACACTCAACAATGTTTACTAGGGATGCAGAACTAAGGCTATGGAGCTTAAAGATTGGTAGAATATGAGAAATCACAGATTGATCTAAATGATGAAGTGAATAGGTTATTCACATAAAATGTGAAATTGAAAGAGTGGTTGAATGGAGTAGTTCCTTCCCAAAGCACAGAATTAATAGTATACCAGCCCCCTGCCATCCAGACTAATATAGGTTCAATCACTATTAAACAAGTAAATGTGCTAAAACCATAAATTGAGAAGTTGAAAAAGAAATGAAGAAAAAAAGGAAAGAGAAAAGAGATAAACTCTCAAGGCATTGTTGATGGGTGTTTTTGCACCTTCTCAACACAGGCAGGGCACAAGTACAATACCTCTCTTGAAAGGTATAAATTTACAAACAAGTCACAAATCACTACCCCAAGGTTTCGAATGTCAGGTCATGACAATGCTTGTAATACCTTAGTTGGTTGATGTGTTTTTCTGGTAACATAGGGTTAGCCATTATGGTTCACAAAGCATGGGAAGTTGAGTCTACAAATGGAGTTTCAAGGGTGTTGGAAGTGAATGAACACTAACTACCCATTCAAAATAGCAAGCTGAAACCCACCAAGTTCATCTGATTTAGCTTCATGGTGATGCTTGAGATCCTACTCTAACAACTTAGGACTAAAAGAAATAGTAAAAGGGAAAGAGTTAAGAAAGTTGTTCTAAATCCTAAGCTATGAATGAATAGTAATAATGGAGGGTGCTACTGTAGACAAACTCCCATAAACTAGATTTTACTTGACCAAGAAAGACCTACAACTCCACAAAATCAGTGCAATATTCTAAGGACTATAGATTTTCATATTGTACATTAACCTCATGAATATACAATTGAACTAGGTTGCAACAAATAAGTTAGCTCAAACTAGCTTTACAAAGTTATTCATCATCAACAAACCACAAAAAGCATGAGCTATAAGTGCATCAAATACTATAACAGGAAACACCATTAAATTCATCCAAGAAAAATTAAGAGGTAAAACTAACATGGAAGTAGAACCATGCATGCAAGATGAGAAAAATCAAAGAGAACATCCATAAAATAATGCAATGCTACCTTTTATTGCTGAAAATTCTTTTTGCACCAATTCTCCAACCATTTACAAATGAGTGGAAAGCCCCTATTTATAGTTTTCAAAAGCCCAAATGAATGGCTAGGATTGATTTGCACTGTGTGGCATAGATTTGTTACAATTTAGGGTTTCACCTACCCCCCATTATATAGAAATTTTAAATACATCTTTTGTCTCATTCCTATTTTGTCTTTTAGTGCCCTATCACTATAGCACTTTTGTCTTCTAGTTGATTGCTCTTGTGTTGTATCTCAAACTGTCTAAAGGGTTTCCTATTACTCCATGGATTTGCGGCATTCTTCATCTAATCAATGAGCATTGATGATGATTTGCATCAATGGATTGGTTGCCCCTTGATTTGACGGGATGACTCTGGATAGATCATGATCATTTGGAGAAAGGTAGAATAGTTCCTTCGATTTTTTATTCTGGTAAATAGCCTTTTGTTTTACTAGTATTGACTTCCTTGGTGCAGGTTGTCCAAGTCTTCATTCTTATAAAAATCGGTCCTGCTTTGGCATATATTCATGAACAAGAAGATTCTTCACTTTAGTATCTTCAATCCTCCATTTTCATCCTATGTATATGAACTTTTATGACATACTATCCTTCACCTTCATCTTATTTGATAGGTCCTTTGTGATGAACGTCCACATGTTGGTCATCCCGATAAACCTTGATTAGTCTCCCTACACGAAAGATAAATCAATTAGGCTTATCAAAACATAAACTAATGCAATCATTAATAAGAGTCTTTGGTTTTCCCATTTAAGTGCAACTTTAAAATATATACCCCATTTAGGATATTTTTCAAATCCCTCACCTTTCAAGTCACTCTTGGTCATTGAGGAGTTTGAGTCATTTCATTTTTTATGAGAAATTCCATTTAAAACATGCACTCAATCAAGGCTTCAATTTTTTCTCATGACATGGGGCATTTAAATATTTCCTTTAGCACATCTCCCTTTAACATATTAACTTTAGTGTCATCCTTGGACTAATCTCTCAATTTTCATCTAAGCCCATTGGATCCATTTTACCATGGGTGGATAATATCCACGGATATTCCATGTAGATACACCACAACGAATAGCCATCTTGGGCGGCAGTTGGAGATGACACCTATGAAGGGACGAGGTGGGGTAACCGTGCGAATGAAGGAAGGTGGGGAGTTGTCATGGGAAAGTTGTTTTCACCACGGTAGAAGTGAACAACCCATAAAGATGAGGGACCCGCATCATTGAATGACTATCACCTGCACCCCATTCATGGAGATAAGACCTCGAGCTCCACTAGCTTACCATCATTGAATGATTTCCTCAAGTTTAATGGATGACATCCTCAACTATGATACCCATCAAAAATGATCCCCTCTTTAACTTCATCTCTAATGGATTTTAATCTTCTCCCACTATCAATGGGAATTCTTCCCCTATGTTTGCATAGTCTAGCCTCCCCCCCGCACTATTGTTTAATTTTTTTGATTATGTTGAAATGGAAAAGTATACACACATTCCTATATACTCCTAAGGATCAACTTCATGCTAGCTATTCCCATAACTTGACATCTTATCCCTTACAGTTGAGTCTCTCGACAGTTACATTTGAGCCAAATAACCTCACCCACTTGAACTTTGCAAAGAGTGAGGTACACGAGGGATCATCATTGGTCGAAGCCATTTACAAGAATGTGAGGGAGCAACATCATGCAAGAGTGATATGAGGAACATACAAGGTAGTGTCGAACCTCGCGAGCCAAAAGTTTATGGGAATTGGAGGATGAGATGCCAAAATGAAGCAACCATTCAGGGAGTGGTACAAAGCAGACAAAGGTCCACATTGAGGCCTCCACATAGATGATGGATGCACAGACTAAATGGCACTAGTCTTCACCCCTTCACCACCTTGCCTAAACCCCCCATGTCTATTATATTTTGCTTAAGGCTCAAAGATGGTATAACCCACAATGTAGACACAAATTCCCAATTCCACATAAGGCCACTGATAACATTTCATTTTTTTATCAACCTTGCTTGCTCTCCAAATTCATTGCTCATATAAAGATGGTTTTGGACGATTGACACCTTGATCAAAATGTTCGTATAAACTAGATTTCTTTCAAGCTTTAGGAGTTCCCTGGCCTTCCATGCCAGTAGTGAATACTATCCATCGTTATCATTGCCAACCCCTTTAGCGAATGCGGGATATGCCACATTTCATTCATCCATCCATGATAGCGTTTCAATGTCTTCTAATAGCCCATCGATCATCTTGCATTCTTGCATTGTTTGCTTTGATCACTTCACTTCGAAATCAACAATGTCATATTTCTATTATATCAATTCCATTTGCAACATCACCCATTGCCTTAGACACAAGTTCCTAAATTCATCAAAAAAAAAAATCAACTTCCTCAATAGTGTGGCAGGATTTCTCATATATTTATAAGCCTTATCACTTTGCAGCTTATCATTAAAAATCAAGCTCAAATTTCTTTGTCGTGGTGTTCATTACAAGATTCGATGATGTATTCTTCTATGCATTGCACCAACTCGGCCGCTACTTAGAATCACTTGGCCCTCTCTCATAGGCACCTCCCCGATCGTGTCATCCAATTGAATTAATCACGAGTACATGTATTGAGTAGAGTAGTCTATGGGAGAAATGCATGGGTGAAGAGTTTCCAAGAGATTTCAAGTGATGAATGTCATGACAATTGCGATGGAGTTGATAGCCTCCACCCAAGCAGAACTCCCATTGGAGAATTTCATTTGAAACTACGGGCACAAAAATGCGAGAGGCCAAGGTGAATATGCCATTGTGGCTAAGGCAAAGATGGACAGCCTAAGACAATGTGGGACCCGCACTTCCCAACAACTACCATTTGAAATTTAGTTTATGGAGGTAGCACATTAATTATTATTAACTTATAAATATCAATTCAACGATAGTTTATTTCTATGCATGAGTAATTTTTTTAAGATTTAATTTTTACTCCCAGCCATGATGTTCTATCAACCACCAAATACTTTGTGCAGAAGTTGTTCTAGTGGTGCAAGCAGTTGCCTTTGAAAGGATGTCTCATTTTCTGGTAAACTCCAGATGCCCCAACCATGATACTCATTACTACAAAGAATCCTCATCTCCTAGCTAAATCAAGACCATTCAATCATTACTTATGTTCAGGATACATCAAGGAAGGAGGTATTCGGATCATCAAAGGAAAGACATCGAGTGTCCTAAAACCCACAAGTGTATTGATAAAATGATATTGTGTCTTTTGCAAGCTTAGTTTGGTTTGCTTCACAATTCAAGTCATCCATTAAGGCTTTCATTAATCAAGGTTCGGGAATTGTTTTCATTGTTCAATGTTGTTTCCATCAGCCTAGTTGATGAATTGTAAGAGGCTCGGGACTTATCTAGTTTGCAATACCTCCATTGATTCATATCTTTGAAACATTCACATTGAATAGTTGCTTTTAAATAGGAAAGCATCTCTTATTAAGGAGAGGGTGGTGCCACATAGTGCAAAACCCACAAGGAAGGCCACCATTGGGCCAAAGAATGTGGGGCACTACCATAGAATGTCTATGAAAAAGATGGTGTGGACCAAGCGGTCACCTGCATAGCAGCACCCACTTAAATAAACTCCATTTTGACATAGCCTCCTAATGATCCCAAAATATCAATACCTTCAGTCACCAAGGATATTAACATGATTCCACCTGTATTTTCTTCCTAACTTTTTTGATTCTATTTATTGCCTAGTCTTGACCTAAGCAAAAACATGAGTTGAGACATCAACATTAACTTTATATTGAGTGTCACAAAGGATGGGGTAGGAAGAGGAGATTCCTATGTAAGAGATTCCACCAACCAGCTGGTAAGCAATATTAGTATTAGGATGATCCTATCGATGGGAGTCATTAATCATTTAGATATTACACATCACCTGGTTTTCCATAGATGTTGTGAAGGAGTTGCTCTTTGTCTTGAGTCACCATGGTATTATTTGTGTAGTTTATCATTGTAGGATCCAAGATGGTGGTGGGAAAACACAACTCAAGGGTTTCCACCTAAATCATAATCAAATATTCAATGAGGAGAGCCATGGGAAAATGAATGCAGACCTCTTATGTTCCTATGCTGCCACAAGAAAGGAGAGTGGGACTGCTATTTAGGAAAGCCATAATGGATGACTGAGAGAGCGGTGCCCAAAGAGATAGCAGGATCCACATGAACAATGTTCATCAACCTAATGTGGGCAAGGGAACATAGGATGACATAGTGGGAGCACCACTGAGTGAATAGTGGGAGGTAGGGAGAGACCCACAATGCGGGTTCTGCATGAGCGATAGCCATTGACACCAATTTTTAATGTCATCATTCATAAAGTGTAAAGCTCTGCTGCCAACCTTCCCCAATAACCATCATTAACTTAGGATTCCATTATGCCTTAAACATGGTGACTTGAGGATGCTATTAAGAATATCAATCAGAAGCTACCAAGTTAGTGCATCTGAGTGAGATGTGTGGGTTTGTCATGGATGAAATTCCATTATTTGCAACAACAGGATGATGGATGGAAGATTTCATGGTGGAGCCCACAAGATGATGACGAAACTGGTGGATCATGGGTCCATGAAGTGGGGAGGCAGTGAAGGATCGCCATTTGGAAACAGTGCCAGGGTGATGGCCTCCCGTAGGTAACAGCTTGCAAGGGTGGGCCCACCGGCGGGTTCTGACTCAAAAGATCTCCCACGGACCTTAAGGTTTTGATCCAAAGGAAATGGTGTAGCTGGAATATAAGCCACAAGACGACATGAAGGCTTAGCCATTTAGAGGAGGGCGGTTGGGCGAGGGTAAGTTGTGCAAAGTTTGATGATTGTTTTGGACTTAAGCAATTTTTGAAGCGTGTCGGGTCCGCTTCGGTAATGGCAATGACAGGAATGGAAAAACCAACAGCGGGGCTCACCATGCAGGTAGAAGTCAAGGGTTAGCTGCTACGAAAGTGGCAAAACTAGAATGAAGATCTACATAGGGCAACCCATAACTGTGGGTCCACAGAGCATAAATGATGCAACAACAAAAGTGAACATTGGGTCTACATGTCAGGTGGACACTGAGACTTGGCTACAATAAAATGATGCAACAACAAATGAAAAGGGGAAATTTGTGAATGTAGGCCTGCCAAGGCTAATGGACATCGAGGCAAGGACCAAGGGGAAACCCACAAGACTAAGCCTGCAGAAGCAAATGACTTGGTAAAACCCACCTAGGTGATTTTGACCAATGGGATAATTGACCATTTTCAAGCTTAGGGCCAACTTGGGCTAGGAAATGGGGGTGTGAAAAATGAGACGAGAGAAAAATAACACATCTCAAGAGAGAATGACCCGTCAAGAGAAAAAGGAGGGGGGTCCCTGCCTTCAACGGGGTGTGTGTGCAAAACATGTACAAAAAATGGTGACTCACTAGGAAAATGCTTTAGAGCATTTCGATGAAAAACTAGAATCATAAAAATAGAATCTCTAGTTCTGATCCTCACACTAGGAAAAACAAACTAGACACTCAATCAAAGGATCAAAACCACTAGTCAACCTAACCTTCAGTACGCTAAAAATCCAAGTGTGTGCATATGCATTAATTCCCATCCTTTAGTTGCTATGAGAACCCAAGCTCTGTCAAGTTAAGCTACATAGTTTATTCTAACTTCAAAAACATCTGGGACATTGCCTCGCTACCATTCAAGTGTCCATAGCCCCAATGAGGTTGTCACTACAATTCTCTTGAACATTGCTCTATTTTTGGTTGGGCGTCCATAGCCCCAGTAGAGTTGCTAAGATCCCTCTAAAAATTTGAATTTATTTCTTTTGATTTTTAATGTTTTTCTCTCTTTTCTTTTCTTTTGATTTTCTCTTTTCAATTTCTTTCATTTCAACCCATGAGCAATGAAGCTCGCACTTAGGGCTGAAAATCACATTAGTGTTGAAGTAGAATTTTAGATTTTTCACTTAACTAGACTTCGCAAAAGGACCTACAGTGACCGTTGGATTCTTAAGATGTATAAGAGATGTAAAATTTTAGAACACATTAGGAATGAGACCAACCAACAGCTTATCCTCTTTGAATCAAACACCTAGATCACTTGACACTAACAGAGGACCTTCACTATCCACTCTAAGAACTTGATTGAATTTTATCGAAGAAATACATAAAACAGCCCCATGCAATAAAAATGGTTTATTGTGCACACATATATGCCTAGCCAAAAGCATAGGGCCTCCAGGAAAAGCAATAACAAAGCAATAGCAAAATGGAAACAAAATGGAAGCAAATGAAAAGAAAACACCTAAAATAACCAAAGCAAGAAGGTGAAGGAAAATGAAAGGGAAGCTAATCTAAAGCAGAAAAAACTACAACAAACTAACTAACCCAAAGAAAGCAGGAAAGTGAGGTATATACAAGAAAACTACATTACTCAAAACAAACTATGCACAAAGATATTTACAAAGAACTATGTTCAGGCAAGGTGAAATGACATGCACACCCATTAGATTTCACAATGCATGCACAAGGAAAAGGGCGATCATCACTATTCTAAGCCATGCAAAATTATCCTTACATTTAGAAAAATGAAGTTCAACATTGTCACTTTCAAATTTAATCACATATTCAAAAAAAATCACCAATTGAGGTAATTCATTAAACCCATGGTTGATCCATAAACACATCTATCTCCCCTCGATCCCATAATCAAAATTATAAACGCAGCTATAACTATGCATAGGAGTAAGGAAAGGTAGAACTTGGATGTCATCATGTAACGGTGGCATCACTTGATAGTAGAGAGCGAGCACTACATCATCGGTCGTTGTGTTGGCAGCCTCTGGTGGATGTACTAGATTGTGCATCATTTCTAATCCTAGGCTTGCATAGGTTCAAGAGAATAGGGCAGCAAGCTACCAGTGGGACCCATA
Organism: Sequoia sempervirens; assembly: GCA_007258455.2. Lineage (NCBI taxonomy): Eukaryota > Viridiplantae > Streptophyta > Pinopsida > Cupressales > Cupressaceae > Sequoia > Sequoia sempervirens. Next base: position 708,825,670 of record VDFB02271358.1, on the reverse strand, counting down.
GCCTTTGTTGGCTATTCTTCAATGAGATACACTTTGTCTTGTTGTTCCTTTTTCATTTTGATGTCTTCTCAACTGCTATCCTCAATGGGCAGCACGATGTCGCGCCTTGTTTCCTGGTGTTGACCTTAATTTTATGATGTCCAATGTAATAAAAGGATGACATGGATGAATTTTTCCTATTTCAGCTCTCTAAATGTGTAGGAGGATCAGCAATGTTCAAGGCAAAAGGAGTTCTAGTTGCATCTTGTAGTTGGCCATGTGTGTCATACTTGTTGGCAACCATCAAAATACCCCTACATTTTTCTTCTTATTTTTGTAGTTCATGTATCTCATCATGATGTCCACTTGTTCCCTCTTGTTCACTATCATTGTAGATGGAGAAGGAATTCCTCTCCCAATCTAGAAACTCTAATGCTTCGTTGTCTAGGGATTCAGGTAGTATGTCTTCATTGATTCCAACCTCTGAGATGTATTCTTCTTCAATGTCACTATTCCTTTATGGCACAATTTCAAGTGGGAAGAAAGCAACAAGGGATACTAGCCCATCAAGAGGATCAATGTATGACAAGTTATTTCCCTCCAAAATTCCCCCATAGAGTCTGTCATCCATTGTGTATAAATATTCTTCAAGAGGGAAAGGTTCTTGATGATCTATGGAAAACATTCCCATTCGTTCTACTTCATCGTTTGGAGGCTCGGGGCCACATTTTTCTTCTATTTTTGTTGTCCCAACAACTTCATGAGGGCTCAATCCATCTAAGTTATCACTTGACTTTGACTCTTGGTTCTCTAGTTCAATCCTAGAAGCAACTATAGGAGGCAATGCACTTGACTTTCCCATTTGTTCTTTGATTTGTTTGACAGCCTCTTGGCATAGTTCACAAGTGAACTTTGAGTGTGATGAATCATGGAGTCTACACCAATTCGGTAGCAACAACACCTCCAAATCCACCTGGTATCTCAACTCAGAGCAATCCCTTGCTAGTCTTGACACAATCTCATTGTATCTTTGCACCACTGGATCTTTATCATCAATTGGGAAGGAAGTTTGATGTTGGAGAACTATGGCATGTGGTTGTTCCCACTCCTCCAAATCCTCATATTCAGATGCTTGGTCATTGTCATTCATGAAGGAGATGTCCTCTAATCTGATTCACTTATAGTCTCATCATCATTTTTTGCTACTCCAAGGCTTTCAACCTCTTCTTCCTTCTGTTCTTTAGCATTTTCTTTGGTTATTCTACCTTGTGTTGCTACAAGTTCTATTAATTCATCTTTGACCATCAACTGTTCCTCTTCTTGAGTTGGGAACTGCCCTTTTTCGATGAAGGAGAGGCTTTTCAATTCCCTTCTAAGTGATCTTTCACCAACTCTTCTTGTTGTCCCAAGGAAATCAGCTCCTTCCTCTTGACTTCAAACCTTAGTATTTGTTGTCCCATCACTTACTTGTGTCAAATCTCTTAGTTCAACTTGAATGTGCTATCCTCCAAATGTTGGCAGCTCTCCCACCTCATGAGATGAATTTTCTTCATCTAGATTTGGTTTCCTTGAGTTACTAAACTTCACTTGACCTAAGTGATGATGTTTTCACATGAAGAACAGTGAATTTTGAGTGGGGTGCATTGTGAAATCTGCACAAACCAGACATCAACACCTCCTCCAATCTTAATCCATCCTTGTTGTCCAAGTGTTCTTGGATCATCTCTTTGAATGCCTTGGCTACCTTGTTGGAAAATTCCTCTTCTGGATCGGCAAGAACCAAGGGCTGGTATATTTTCCAAAATTGAATTTCTCCTTGCAAGACTCTTTCAATTCTACCTAAGAATGTTGGATCCTACACTTATCTGCTAATGCAAATTTCTGCAATGGCCTCCTCAATCTCCTATTTAAATCCACATGCCATTGATTGATGCTGATTTCCACATGTTGCTCCATTTCTATTGAGTTCTTGCTTGTCTTCAAATTTCTGATTTTAAAATTCCAGTGTATAAAGAGATCTCCCTATCTCAAATTTCACTCGAATGTTCTTTTCAATTTCCAATTTTCAGCTTTGTAGCCTCAAGCACAATCATGCCCTCCTTCTAGCACCATTTTTGTTGATGGGTGGTTTTGCACCTTCTCAACACAAGCAGCACACAAGTGCACTACCTCTCTTGAAAGGTAGAAATATGCAAACAAGTCACATATCACTACCCCAAGGTTTCTGATGTTAGGTCATGACAATGCTTGGAATATCTCAATTGCTTGATGTGTTTTGCTAGTAACAAAGGGTCGGCCTTTATGGTTCACAAAGCATGGGAATTTGGCTCTGCAAATGGAGTTTCAAGGGTGTTGGAAGTGAATGAACACTAGCTTCCCATTCAAAACAACAAGTTGAAACCCACCAAGTTCATATGATTTAGCTTCATGGTGATGCTTAAGATCCTACTCTAACAAAGGACTAAAAGAAATTGAAAAATGCAAAGAGTTAAGAATTTTTTTCTAAATCCTAAGCTATGAATGAACAATAACAATGGAGGGTGATACAATAGATAGACTCCCACAAACTATATTTTTCTTGACCAAGAAAGACCTACAGCTACACAAAATCAGTGAAATCTTCTAAGGACTGTAGATTTTCAGATTGTGTATTCACCTCATGAACATACAATTGAATTAGGTTGCAGAAAATAAGTTAGCTTAGACTAGCCTTACAAAGTTATTCATCATCAACAAACCACAAAAAGTATGAGCTAGAAGTGCATCAAATACTGTAACAGCCAACACCATTAAATTCATAGAAGAAAAACTACAAGCTAAAACGAACATGGAAGTAGAACCATGCATGCAAGATGAGAAAAATCAAAGAGAACATCCATAAAATTATGCAATGTTGTCTTTTTATTGCTGCAAATTCCTTTTGCACCAATTCTCCAACCATTTACAAATGAGGGGCAAGCCCCTATTTATAGTTTTCCAAAGCCCAAATGAATGGCTAGGACTGATTTGTACTGTGTGGCCCGGATTTGTTACAATTTAGGGTTTCACCTACCCCCCATTATATAGCAATTTTAAATACATATTTTGTCTCATTCTTATTTTTTCTTTTAGTGCCCTATCAATGTAGCACTTTTGTCTTCTAGTTGGTTGATCTTTTGTTGTAGCTGAAACTATCTAAAAGGTTGCCTATTGCTTGATGGATTTGTAGCATTCTTCATCTGATCAATGAGCCTTTAGGATGATTTGCATCAATGGATTGGTTGCACCTTGATTTGACAGGACAACTCCAAATGGATCAAGATCATTTGGGGAAAGCAGAACAACTCCTTCCATTTCTGATTCTGATAAACAACCTTTTGTTTTCCCAATATTGACTTGCTTGGCATAGGTTGTCCAAGTCTTCATTCTTATGAAAATTTATCCTCCTTTGGAATATATTCATGAATGAGAAAATTATTTTCATTAGTATCTTCAAACCTCCATTTGCATCCTATGTATGTGAACTTTCATGACTAGTATCCTTCTCCTTCATCCCATTTGATAGGTCTTTCGTGATGAATGTCCACATGTTGGCCATCCTGATAAACCTTGATTAGTCAACCTACATGGAAGATAAAATCAATTAGGCTTATCAAAACATAAACTAATGAAATCATTAATAAGATTCTTTGGTTTTCCCCTTTAAGTGAAACTTTAAAATATATACCCCATTTAGGATATTTTTCAAAACCCTTCCCTTTGAGTCACTCTTGGTCACTAAGTAGTTTGAGTTATTTCATTGTTTATTAGAAATTTTGTTGAAAACATGCACTCAAGAAAGTATTCAATTTGTTCTCATGATGTGGGAATTTTAATCTTTCCTTTAGCACATCTCCCTTTAAAGTCTTAACTTTAGTGTCATCCTTCCTAATCTCTCGATTTTCACCTAAGCTCATTAGATCCATTTTACCATGGGTGGATAATATTCTCGCATATTCCATGCAGATACACCACAATGAATAGTTGTCTTGGTTGGAAATTGGAGATGACAACTATGAAGGGACAAGGAAAGGTAACCATGCAGGTGAAGGAAGGTGGGGCGCCGCCATGGGAAAGCCATTGTCACCACGATGGAAGTGGATGACACATAAAGATATGGGACTTGAATGATCGAATGACTATCACCTAGTAGCCCATTTATGGAGATAAGACTTTGAGCTCCACTAGCTTACCATCATTAAATGATTTCCTCAAGTTTAATGGACGATATCCTCAACTATGATACCCATCAACAATGATCCCCTCTTTAACTTTATCTCTAATGGATTTTAATCTTATCCCAGTGTCAAGGGGAATTCTTCCCCTATGTTTGCATAGTCTAGCCTCCCCCTAGCACTATCATTTAAATTTCTTGATTATTTTGAAATGGTGAGGTATACACATATGCCTCTATACTCCTAAGGATCGCCTTTGTGCGAGCTATTCCCATAACTCAACATCTTATCCCTTACAACTGAGTCTCTCAATAGTCACATTTGAGCCAAAGAACCTCACCTGCTTGAACTTTGTAAAGAGTGAAGGGTGCATAGGATGATCATTGATTGAAGTTGTTTGTGAGAATGTGTGGGGGAAATGTCATACAGGAGTGCTATGAAGAACAACCAAGGCAGCGTTGGACCCTACGATCCAAAATTTTATGGATGCTGGAGGACGGGATACCATAATGGAGTAGCCATTAAGGGAGCAACACAAAGTAGATGGAGGTCCAAATTGTGGCCTCCACACGGATGATGGCCGCATAGACTAGATGGCACCAGTCTTCACCCCTTCACCACCTCGCCTAAGCCCCCCATGTCTATTATATTTTTCTCGATCTTGAAGATGGTATAACCCACAATGCAAACGCAAATTCCCAATTCCACAGAAGGCCAATGATAACATTGCATTTTTTTTATCATCCTTCCTTCCTCTCCAAATTCATTTCTCACATAAAGATGGTTTTGGCCTATTAACACCTTGATCAAAATGATCGCATAAACTAGATTTATTTCAAGCTTCAGGAGTTCCTTCTCCATCGGTGCCAATAGTGAATACAATCCATCATTATCATTTCCAACCCCTTTAGCGAACACAGGATATGCCACATTTCATTCATCCATCCATGATAGCATTTCAATGTCTTCTAACAACCCGTCAATCATCTTGCATTCTTGCATTCTTTGCTTTGATAACTTCACTTTGAAATCAATAGTATCATATTTCTATTATATTTATTCCATTTGCAACATCACCCATCACCTTAGATGCAACTCCTAAAGTTTTCAAAAAAAATCAACCCCCTTAACAGTGTGGTAGGATTTCTCATATATTTTTGGTCCTTATCACTTAGTCACTCATCATTAAAACTCAAGCTCAAATTTATTTTTCGTGGTGTTCATTACAAGCTTTGATGATGTATTCTTCACTGTAGCACACTAGGTCAAGTGCAACTTAGAATCACTCAGCCCTCTCTCATAGGCACCCCCTTGATTATCTCATCCAATTGAATTAATCACGAGTACATTTATTGAGTAGAGAAGTCTATGGGAGAAATGCTCGAGAAAAGTGTCACAGGGAGATGTTAGATGATGGATGTTGTGGCAATGGCGATAGAGTTGACAGACTCCACCCAAGCAGAACCTGCATCAAAGATTTTCGTCTAAAACTACGTACACAGAAATGTGGGAGACCGAGATGAAGATGCCATTGTGGCTGAGGAAAAGACAGATAGCCTAAGATGACGTGAGACCCAGACTTCTCAACGACTACCATTCAAAATCTAATTTATGGAGGCAGCACATCAATCACTATTAACTTATCAATATCAATTCAATGATCGTTTATTTCTCTACATGAGTAATTTGTTTGAGATTTGATGAGTAACTCCTAGCCATGATGTTGTATCAGCTGCCAAATACTTTGTGCAGAAGTTGCTCCAGTGGTGCGAGTGGTTGCCTTTGAAAGGACATCTCATTTTCTGGTAAACTCCAAATGCCCCAGCCATGATGCTCATTACTACAAACAATCCTCATGTCTCAACTAAATTGAGCGCATTCGATCATTACTTACATTCAACATCCATCAAGCAAGGAGGTCTATGGAGCACCAAAGGAGTAGTATTGAGTTGTTGGACACTTAGGAACACTGAGAGGGGGGGTGAATTAGTGTTCCATAGTATTTAATTTTCAAATCAGATCTTAAACTATCAACAGCAATAATTAAACCCTTAATAGCATTCACAATATATAGATAAAAGCAAACATGAAAACACATTAAGGAACACCATAACACCAATATTTTTACATGGGAACCCTGTTAGGGGAAAAACCACAGTGGAGATTAATCCACAAAGTATACTCTATTAAAAGTATGGTAAAAGGGGAATGCACTTGCATTCAGGCTCGCTGCCTAGAGCACACTGCTCAAAAGGGAAAGGCTCACTGCCTACAAAATATATATGATATTACAACAAAATTTTCAAATGAGAGTATAGCATCTAAAAATTCCTAGATTTAGTTTCAATGAAGCACACAATCTGATTCCAGATCTTTTTATCCAATTTTCATTTCTACTCTACTCTACTCTGCACTGCACTTCTACAAAAACCCTTCTATAGCACAAACAAAATTGACTCAATAGGTCTTCTTAAATTATCCCATAGTATTGTTATGCATGTCTTCACACAAATTCACTTCTCTCAACACTCTCACACACACCAGAATGATTTTTCAATTTCCTTTATATACCCACTAGCAAGAATTGTTATATGTCAGCTTCAAAACAAAACATAATACTGTTCCTTGTGTCAGCCCAAATCATCAATTAGAATTGATGCATACCCACACAAGTTGGCTAGACTATAGTAGGGACCCAAACCAAAATTCAAAACATAAGAAATAACTTAAACACATAATTTGCATACATCTGCAACTCGCCATATACACCAGGTTGGCCAGAATGAGAAAAATAAGTAGCAAATCATTCTACTGAATCTCTTAACTTGTACTCCAATTAAGGTGACACCACAAAACTTCCCAATAGGACATCATACATGCTAAACAAGCTTCCCTTGGGATTCACACCTCAAAATAGTGATCCGGTGAAGTATTTAGATTGACTTTCCAATCGAATGTCTTGTTCTTCATACTCTTACTTATCTTGCCAGTAGGAGCAACTTCAGCACTATAGACCATACTGTTGACTCTATTTTCCAATAGTGACAACACAAGATGCCAAAATAAAGTTACCCAAAGCCATATGCCATTAATCTCCCCCTTTGGAATTGATGGCAACACTTAGTGAAAAATGACTAAGTGTCAAAAACTTAAAAACTCATAAAAACCAAAATTGTTGCTCCTCCTTTGGATGTCAAGGAATTTTTCACCACATTCTCTCCCCCTTTGACATCAATGAAAAAGTTTCCACTACTATCGCTACACTTCCTTCTTTTATAAGACAAAGTTTTAGTATTCTCTCCCACTTTGGAAAATTGACCAAAATTTGGAAAACTATTGCACAATTTAAAAGATTATTTTATACTTAGCTTTCATTTCTGGAAGAGATTTCTCCCAAGATTCCACTGCAATCCCAATAGCTATAATCAAGTTGTTATTCTCTAATGACCTATTGATAATTTGAACAAGGGATTAAGGAATGGAAATGACATTACCCAATTTTTCACCTTCTTTAGAATTTCTATCATTTGCTCGAGGACAACCTACATTCGGTATGATCTTTCACTTTCTGGAAAGCATCCATAAGAGCATTTCTAGCAGAGTGAACCTTTGCATGCTCAACCTATAGACCATGAATCTTCTTCTTAACTTCTTCATCCTTGTCCAAAAACATACTGTAATCTTGATCGATTCTGACAAGCTCATTTTCAATTTCCTCCAACTTGTCCTTGTGCTTTCCAACTACATGGGGCCACCTAAGACAGTAATTGTATATCTTGTTTATTGATTCAATGCATTGTCTCAGCTCATTCATTCTCTTCTTCAGTTTAGCAAGACATAGTATAAACTGCATCTTCAGATGAGAGATTATTTCTTCCTCTTTTTTGTCTAGAGGCACAGAGGCTATAGCATCCTTGACACACACAATCAACCCTTCTAGAAGAACATTATGCAAACTCTCTAATTCAATGTTGTTGTCAACAAAGTATCTTCCTAGATTGTTCTCAATGACATCCTACTCATAATATTTTCCATTCAACCATATATCAGTTATCTTTTGCATACCATCTTCATCTTGAATAATCTAGAATATATTTTCTTTAAATAGAGGACCTTCATCGTCACTCTCTTCTACAATTTCCACAACTGATTCAACTAGTTTTGGTTCTTCTCTTGGAGTATATTCCTTAGAGTCCTCATCGACTACATCCACAACCATCTATTATTTTCCTTTTGCCTCAATTTTAATTGACTTGAGTGTCAGAGGGGTGACACTAGCCAACTCTCTTCCTCTCTTCTGCTTTTTCTCTGCCGTCCCGGAGGATGATCCAACTTTAGCTATCTTTACCGGAAGAGGAATATCATTTGCACCAAAATTTTCTAGCAAATTCCTAAATAAGTTCTCATAAAATCTTTCACCATTTTCAAAGGAGTTAAAATGCACAAATATTTTCTTGCAAGTTGTGGTATATTTTCTTTCTGTTGGTGTAATTAAATATCTTGTACCTTGTCCTAGGTCATAATTACACCTTAGTTAAGTTTACTTAGGGACCACATAGGAGGTTGTTGGAGAATCTCCCCTTTTGGTGGACTTGACATGTCATCACCTCATCATTTCCACCTTTTGTGGACACATCATGTGATTATCTCTCCACCTTAAGTGGAGTGATAAGTTTTCCTAGTTGTCTCATGTCATAAGATTCTGACACTTGTCATAATCTCATGCCCTTCTATGTTCTCACCTTGGCTATATAACCAAGGGGTCTCTATCATTGTAATCAATCATAATCATTATCATATTAATGACATTGAATACAGTTTATTCTTGTCATATTATTTCTCTCTTTCTTGTGCTTTCCATTTGGTCCATAGATCTTGGGTGGCATCCATAGCCAATTCTAACATGGTATCAGAGCGTGTTTGGAGCCATTGGAGAGTCTTTTTCTGAAGATAGATTCCAGATCTGAGGAGGTTCCGTTTGTGGCTCTTTGTTGCAGGTTCACATCTGAGCTTGCTGGTGCAAATCTAAGCTCACCATTGCATCCAGAAGGTTTGAGATAGTCGATTTTGCCTTTTGTTTCGTCCAAATCGGAGCTACGAGGCCAAATCTATGAGGGTTTGAAGCTGAAGAGTGGTTGCCAGATCCAGAAGGTAGCTACAATTCTAGAGCATTTTGGGTCAAATCTGACCTTGCCATTGCGTTCAGAAGAGCCAAAAACACTAAGATCGACTGTCAATTCGTCCGATTCGAAGCAGTTGTCCGGTGAGGCAAAAATTTTTTGCCCGAAGAGCCGTACGGCCCCCCAGGGGTCATAATTACCCGACGGTACGATTTTTCAGAAAAAAAATTAAAAAAAAAATTGGAATTTTTTTACAAAAATTTCAATTTGTATTTAATTAAATTTCATAGTAGAAATTTTATTTTAAAAAAAATCAAAAAATAATATACGAATTTTTGTTTTGCGTACAGCAGCTGCAACGCAGGTACACTGTACCGCTATACCCGCGGCCCCTCTGCTCAGGCCACGTGGCCACACAGCAGTGGGCCACGCAGGCCCCGGTCTCCACTACCCGCGGCTCCACATTACCGGCGGGTCAACTCAAAACTACCGGCGGCGTTTAAAATAAAATTCCAGCGATATTTGATTTTCCGGCGATTGAAACCAATAAAATCCAGAGAATATTCTGTGAAAGATTCTGTCGGGATTCCGGCAAGTGAGGAGAATATTCCGGCAATCATTTTCCGGTAGACACATTTTCTGGTTGAGTCCAGAAAACCGTCAAATTTAATCCCCTGAAATGCTGACGTCAGCACACGTCAGCATGACGTCAGCAGCCTTTTGAAATTTTTGCCCCCTTCACCGTTGGGCCTTTTGATTTTTCAGTCGAACTTCAAACACTCATAACTTGATCATTTTGAGTCCTTTTTTCGAGAAATTTGTTTTGATTTGGCCTAGAATTTCGTGATCTACGCATTGGTACAATCAATTTTTCGTTTTGGTGCCTGATTTTTCCAGAATTTGCAGATTCTCACAGGTGTTGTTGCTTCGTCCTCATTTTGAGAACTTCGGGAGCTCATAACTTGCTCATACGGTAACATTTTTGAGTGAATTTTTTTTGAAAGTGCATGATTTTTCCTGTACTTCTCAGTGGTAGGATCAGATTGATCTCATCTTGTACCAAAAATTGTACTTGATACTGTGGCCTATTTTGGCATTTGTAAGCACTAAGATCAAGTCTAGCTTGTTGTTTTTGGCATCTAGCAACTGTAAACGCACTAAATATAAAGTGCCAAATCAAATATTTCTTGGGGGGGTAATCTTGCAGTGATTGTTTGCATTCTTTTGTTTGATTTGTGTTCTTGCAATGGGGAGATCTCAAATTGAACCCCTAAATACACATAATTATGCTACATGGAGAAAATCAGTAACAAACTATCTCATGATGAAAGGTCTAATAGGTCTGATCCGGTGGACATTTTTCAGTAAAAATTGAAGTGTCTCATTTCACTCCAGAATCTGCACCATCAGAAAGATCTCAGCGTCCTGGTTCCAATGCAACTCGAACGGAGCAAAAAGGAGTCCGTTTGCACGAGTTATAGCCAGTCAAACCTTTGGTCAAACTGGAATCAAGGGCATCCAAGAAGCAGAAAAAATGATTGTTTCAAAAGTCAATGGAAGTAGCGTCAAGTCGAAGAGCTCGTCGAGACGATTCCGATGGTGTTCGTTTCGTCGAAATCCGACATCGTATGCTCAAGATGCAGCTGGTCAAAGTTTCATGTTGACTTGGTGGACTTGAAGGTACAGTGATGACGTCATCATCCGTACAGCTGACGTCAGCATGCAGTACGAAATCCGAAATGGACCAATCAGAAGTTGGCACGTGGCAGTCCGTACGGTCCGTACATGTCGACGTGGCGTGATGATGTGGCAGGTGACGTCAGTAAGGTCAACAAATCGGGAGTTGACACGTGTCATTCGTACATCCACGACAACAATCCAGTCAGCAAAGTTTGGCGAATCAGGATTGGACACATGGCATGGTGAGTTTGCAGATAGTCCAGTCAGCGGTACGGCATCCACGTCATCGACACGTCAGTTCCCGGTTGGCGCACAGTCATTGTCCACATCATCGTCTGAGTCAGCGGTCGTCGTCCTAGTCAGCTTCCACGTTTGTCCACAGTCATCAACCAGTCGGTATTGTCAGCATACATGTCATCAAAGAGTTGGCATCCATTTGCGAATGAGGCTCCGCCACGTGGCCTTCATTCAATCGTCTCTGCGGGTTGCAAATTTGTTAGTTTGTTAAAAGGTTGTGGTTTGGAGTCGAACCCCACACCTCATACTTACCATAACTTCCTCCTACCACTGCACCACAAAATCCGCGCTCAACTATATTCTGTGTCGGTTTGTTTTGTTATTTTAAATTTGGCAGATGGTTATTTAAAAGCCAGCGGCCGGGTTGGAACCCGCGACCGCCGGCTTACAAAACGCTTAACTCACCAACGAGCCATCGAGTGCGTTTAGAATATTGGTGGCGTTGGTTTATTTTATGGAGTGAATCGAAACCGAATGGTTTTAAAATAAAACAAAATCCCCTAAATTAAAATCTTAAAAACAATAATCCTTTTTAAAGGATTAAGTGTAACCAATATAGACAATAGTAGCCCGGGAACAAGTGAATTAGGGGCTAGAATTAATAGTGGGATTTTTTGATAAAGATTTTCAAATATCAATTATGTAACTGGGGGATTATGAGATTTTTGAAGATTCCTATGTAATTTTGAGAGATAAGGAATATTTTGCAAATCAATTGGTTGAGAGCCAAATTGAGCAAATTTTATGTATTTAAAGGGGGCTTGAGGTGAGAGTTGAGATCAAGTTTTCTTTCAGGTGATGAAGTCTTGACGCTGAGGCAACACGGAAGAGAGGGGTCTTGTTGAAGAATTTTCAAGCCATTGTTGAAGTTCTGGAAATCGTTATGCGTCATTTAACCATGGTCTTGGTAATCATTTGTAATTCCATTTTGGAGATAATCGATCAACTTCTCTATTATGGACCCGAGACGAAGTCACTTCGCAGATTTAACTCCTCGCTATCGCCGTTGTTTGCACTTCTCTTTTTCTCTCTTTCTGTCTCTCATTTCTTTTCATTCTGTTATAATCACCTTGATTACGTTCTTTATGTTATTTCCTTAAGTTAATTTCATTTTAATTAACTTGAAATAATCATTGTAAAGCATTGTAAAAGTTTAAACATTTAAACTGGTAATCTAGTCTAGATCCTGTACACGCATCAGGCCGTATCGAGCACGCTTGACTTTTATTGCGCTATTTATTTTTGAATGCTAACGAGATCCGTAGATTCGTAGCGGCGTAAGCTCAAGACTTTAATCCTCAGATCGGGAAGCGAGAACACCAGATACGCGGCCGAATGGAGGTTCCTAAGAAATCAAGGAGCGGTAGAGTTTCGAAGAGCATTCCTTGAGATGAAGGCAAAGGTGGATATTCTTTTTCAGGAGAGACAAGAACGGAAGGAACGTGAAGAAGGTTCGTCGAAGCAAGAAGATCGCAAAGACATAAAAGGGAAACAACATGGAGATGGTGGCAAGCAACCAGATCATCCCTTTTCTTCTTCTCCTCCCTCTTCTCCTTCTCCTTCTTCTCCATCTTCTCCTCATTTTATTTCTTCTAATCCTTTCAAGACTGGGTATAAGCCTAAAATAAAACTGGATGTAAAATTTGACTTGCCTAAATATTGTGGTGAACTTAATGCTGAAAAATTGGATGACTGGATACAACAAATAGAGGTCTATTGTAGAGTCCAAAACTTGTTAGATGATGTTGATAGGATCCAATTAGCTACTCTTTGTTTAGGAGGTACAGCATTAACCTGGTGGGAGAGTAGGTCTAAGGCAGAAGTTTCACAACATGGTAGAGTCAGTTTAACTTGGGCAGAATTTATTAACGCACTTAAGAAGCAGTTTTATCCCTTAGGACATATGCAGCAATTAATGATGGATTGGAAAATGTTTAGGCAAGGGAAGGGTCAAACTGTCCAAGAGTACACCCATGAGTTCAGGAAAAGGGCTATTTCTTTGAATGTTCCTTTGTATACCCAAGACACGTTGTTGAAGTACATAGGAGGTCTACATTCCTACCTTAGGCATTCCATTTTGGTTTTGAACCCTTGTAACTTGGATGAAGTGTCTGTTCAAGCAACACACTTAGAGTCAAGGGGTAAAGGATCTTTTATTGATAATGATGTAAAGAAATTTTCTAAGAATGCAGAGACAGGGAAAGGAAAGAAGGCAGCTACAGTTAAGAAGGATGAGAAACTATCTTGCACTCATTGTGACAAGGAAGGTCATGATGAAAATCACTGCTGGAAGTTACATCCCGAATTGAGGCCTAAGTGGGCTCAAAGACGGAATCAGAAACAGAAGGGTAAGGATAAATCCACGAATGTTGTTATGGATCTTGGTTCAGATTCAGATGATGAGACTAAGATAACAGCGATGGGTCTAAAAGGTAAAGCTTCTATTTCTGGTGTTTCTGTTGCTAGTTGTGCTTCTTCTTCTACAGTAAATGATTTCTCTGAAGATGTGAAAAGGAATGAGCTTTTTCATTTAAGGGTTATGGCTAAGAACAGTAAAATCAATGCACTCATAGATAGTGGCTCACAAGTTAATCTGATTTCAGAAAGTGTTGTAAAGAACTTGGGATTAAAAACTACATTGCATAAGCAACCTTATCCACTAGGCTGGATTTGTGAAAATGATAAGTTGCAAGTAACGAGACAATGCACCTTAAGGTTCACAATCACTAGTAAATTTGTGGATGAAGTACAGTTTGATGTAGTTCCATTGGATATCTGTGGGATAGTGCTTGGTAGCCCTTATGACGTAGAAAGTTATATCTCTACGTGCAACAAAATCATTATCATTTATTTAAAAGATGGCATTCATCATAGTGCGTACATTCACAAGATTAAGACTGACCAATCTTTGCAAACACAGACGCTAAAG